>QRFJ01000075.1:0-247500 GCA_006176705.1 Cocos nucifera
CAACTTGGGCATACGCCAAGGTGGCATGCGCCCTCTTCCTTGCCAGGTTCTGGTAGAGGGGACAGGCCCCACCAGCTCTCCAATAGGTGTGTGACATGTGGTCAAAAGTCAAAAGTATCAATGGTCAATATTTGACCAGTCAAAGATAGACTTTTGACCAAAGTCAAAGAATAAGAAATGGCAAGTGGACCAAAAATGGTAGGTAATGTCTTACAAAATAAGACAACCTTTTTTGATTTGGACAACCTCCAATCAGACCATATGAAGGTCTCTGATTGAGCACAAACTTCTTTGGCTCAGTCAGGACAACTAATTTATGATAACAAAAGAAGAACGTTAGGTTCAATCGAGTGCTAGCACGATTTTCTTGAACCTAATTGAATCTCATTCAGATCAATTGAACTGGATCAGTTCAATTGATGATCACCAGATTCAAACCCTTGTTTGTGTAACCCAATTAGGTTCAGTTCTGTATGGTAATAGGATATGTCATGATCTCTATCATCAACATCATCGAAACTCCTTTCGATGGATCAGAACTCTTCTGATTCGAACAGCTAGACTGATCGATCATCTAAATCATTCTAATTGCTCCCAAAATCCACCAGTGACACCTAGCAGTATATGGTGGCAACCCATCAGAGCTGAATGCGAACCTCTTGGTGCAGCTACCTATGTGATTAAGTCCTTCAATCCTGAGCCTCAATCAGATTAGGGTTAAGGTAAACTCGTCAAACCCTAGTCTCTGTCATATGATGTAATTATTTGATTCGAGTCCGATGTGAAAATCTAAATAGAAACTCTTTCTATTATTTCACTCTTCCATGGCCATGGACTTCTGGACTTGATTCTCATGATTATCATAGGGCTGCTCCTCTACCACCGAGGTAGATAGATTCCATCTTGATGCAATCCAGTTCTTATAATGAGCATGCTATAGCCAACATACACCTCAGGGATCCAAATGGCTAGGAGATCGAGTAATGGTGTAGTCAAATTATAACACCCTCAAGATGAACTGCCGATGCACCTCAGGTCAAAGAACCAGCACACTACTGCAGCATCGAGTCAGTCATTGACGAGAAGGTAGACTCCCTAATGACTACTTGAGGTGGTCACGCTCAGTGCCCTCATTCTCTAACGAGTATCTATACTCTCGCTTCGGTGTCTCCACACCGTAGACTTAAGACTCATCTACTAAAGAGAAGCGATTGTACACCAACCTTTCGGATCAATCACCATCCTCGTGATGATCCTATGGTCGGAAGCATTTTATGAGTTAACAATGATTATTCATGTCTTAAATTTTCAACTCTTGAAAATATGAATTATCATTACCATTAACTCAAAGAATGTATCATAGACACTAAATATACATATGTGATGAAAAATAATCCATTTTATTGATATTAGTCAAAATTACAATTTTGCCCTTAGAAGTGTATTACAAGTGTCAACCAATTCTGGCTTCTAGGGCACATATATCTAACAATCTCCCACTTATCCTAAAGCCAATTGGCTACAAGTCTAAGTCCCACCTTCTCAAGGTGGGCTTCAATCCTCTGTTGGCCCAACGGCTTTGTAAGTGGGTCTGCCACATTATCTGTGGAGTTGACTCTCTTGACCTCGACGTAATCCTTCTCGAGGTAATCGTGGATGAGGTGGTATCGTCATTTGCTTGGAACTCTTTCAGCCGACAGGACCACCATTGCACACAAACAGACTCCCAGATGTCGACTTTCGATCATCTATATCGGACATGAAATTCGAGTATGTATGTCCCTGGATTTGGAGTTCTCCATTACCAAAGACCAACATCATATCCTTAGTTCTTCTTAAGTACTTAAGGATACATTTCATAGAAGTCCAGTGTTCTTCATCTGGATTTGACTGATATCTACTTGTGACACTCACAGCAAGGGCTATATTAGGTCGTGTACATAGCATGGCATACATGAGGCTCCCTATTGCAGAAGCATAAGGGATCTTGCTCATGCATTCTATTTCCTCAGGTGTGCTAGGGCACATCTTCTTGGAAAGTTGAATACCATGTCTAAATGGTATTAATCTTCTTTTAGAGTTTTCCATACTAAACCTCTTTAGTACTTCCTCTATGTACATTTTCTGTGAAAGTCCTAGCATCCTATTCGGTCTATCCCTATAGACCTTAATTCCTAGAATAAAGGATGCTTCGCCTAGGTCTTTCATGGAGAATTCCCTTGGACAACCATAATTTGACGGTTGTCATCATGGGAATATCATTCCCAATAAGGAGGATACAATACGAGAAAGGCAACAGCGCTCCCACTGATCTTTTTGAAAACACACAGTTCTTCTTCATTTTTGATGAAACCAAACGTTTTGATCACATCATTGAAACGAGTGTTCCAGCTTCGAGATGCTTGCTTAAGTCCATATATGGACCTTTGCAGCTTGCAAACCTTGTGAATAGTATCACTGGATGTGAAACCTAGCGGCTGTTCCATATAGATATCTTCCTCAAGATATCCATTTAAGAATGCTGTTTTTACATCCATTTACCATATTTCATAATCGAAATAGGTTGCAACGGCAAGCAATGTGCAGATGGGTTTTAGCATAGCCACTGGGGAAAAGGTATCCCGATAGTCAATGCCTTCGCGTTGACTATAGCCTTTTGCCACTAGTCTAGCCTTGAATGTCTCCACATTCTCATCTGCACCAATCTTTCTCTTGAAGATTCATTTACACCTAATAGGTACTATACCTTCTGATGGATCTACCAAGGTCCAGACTTGGTTTGAGTGTATCGAGTCAATTTCTGACTGTATTGCCTCTAGCCATTTTTCGAAGTCGATATCTAATATCGCCTCGTTGTAGGTTTTGAGATCATCACCATGAGCACCATTGCCCTACGAGGAACATTTTCTCTACGTCCTTTGAAATAATACCTAAGTATCTTTCAAGGGGATGGAAAACTCTTTCCAATCTACGAGGTGGAGGAGGTAGTGTTCTTATTGGCTCAACCTAATTTTGTTCCAATTGGTCCTTAGCTCGTTGTACTTGTGAGACTTTCTCATCATGCTTGATCTGCCTTCCAATGCCGCTATCTTGAATAAACTATTTTTCAAGAAAGATGGCATGTCGACTCATAATCACATTATGGTCTTCTGGAATGTAGAAATAGTATCCTAATGACTCTTTAGGATATCCTATGAATCAAGCTCTAAAGGACCTAAACTCTAACTTGTCTGCTTGTTGTCTTTTGATGTGAGCCGGACAACCCCAAATTCTGAGATGACTCAGACTTGGTTTCTTACCGTGCCATATCTCATACGGTGTGATAGGAATGGTTTTAGAGGGAACCCTATTCAGTAGATAGATTGAAGTTAACAATGAGTGTCCCCAAAGAAAATTAGGAAGGTCTGTGAAGCTCATCATGGATCGAACCATATCTAATAGGATCCGATTTCTCCATTCTGAAATCCCACTGAGTTGAGGTATTTCTGGTGGAGTCCATTAAGAAACTATGCCATTTTTCTTTAGATAGTCTAGGAATTCTCGGCTAAGATATTCACCTCTTCGATCTTATCGAAGAACCTTAATGGGTTTTTCAGTTTGTTTTTCTACGTCATGTCTGAATTCTTTGAACTTTTCAAAAGCTTCAAACTTGTGTCTCATAAGATACACATATCCATACCTAGACAGATCATCGATAAAGGTAATAAAGTAGACAAAATTGCCTCTAGCCGGCACATCAAATGGGCTGCACACATCTGTATGTACTAGGGCAAGGAGATCTGTGGCCCTCTCTCCATGTCCAACAAAAGAAAGTTTGGTCATTTTGCCTTGAAGGCAGGATTCACAAGTTGGATATGACTCGAAAGTCAATGGACTCAATAGCCCATTTTTCTCCAATTTGTTGATCCTATCTTTTGCTATATGACCTAATCTCAGGTGCCATAGATATCTATCATTTGGACTATCCTTAGGTCGTTTGGTATTCACATTTTGCTCGATAGTTAGAACAGGTACATCAATATGTAGCTGATAAAGACCATTAATAAGGAAACCATTTGCAATTTTATTTCCTTCATAAAGAATGTTACAAAGGTTCTTAAAGAAGGTGATCACATAGCCTTCTTGTGCTAAGCATGAAACAGAAATCAAATTCCTGCTAGCTGCAGGCACATAATAACAGTCTTTCAAAACTAAGTCTAAACTAGATGGTAATCGAAGAGGGTATGTTCCCACGGCTACTGCAGCAACTCTTGCTCCATTACCGATGCGTAGGATCATGTCTCCATCCCTCAACCTCCTACTATCCTCAAGACCCTGCATGGAAGTGCACAGATGAGCACTAGAACTAGAGTCAAGCATCCAATTGGATGCAGAAGAAATCGTAAGGTTAGACTCAATAACGAGCATACCTCCAGAAGGACCTTCCTTCTTGTTCTTCAGGGTGGCTAGGTAAGTAGGACAGTTTCGCTTCCAATGGCCGTCGCTGTTGCAATTGAAATACTTTCGTTTGACATCGGCTATTTTCTTTGGTTCTACCTTCTTCTTCTTTGCTCCTTCCATCTTCTACTTTTTCGTAGACTTCTTTTTCTTTCCATAAGACTTTCTTTTGGAAGAAGTCCATTCCATAACAAGAACTGAGCCTTTAGAACCTTTCATAGAAAGCTCAGCGATAACCAGCATATTCATTAATTCGGCTAAGGAATTTTAAAGTTTATGCATGTGGTAATTCATGATGAATTGCCCATATGCATCAATCAAGGATTGCAGAATAATATCGTTTTGCAGGTCCAAGTCTAACTTTACACCGAGCTTCTTAAGCTCTTCCATATCCTTGATCATTGTCAGACAGTGATCTTGGACTGACTGTCCATCACGCATCTTAGCCTTAAAAAGTCATTTCATGACTTGATATTTGGCCGCTTGACTCTGTTCACCAAACATCTCCTGTAGGTGAGCCAACATTTGGCGAACAGTCCCGATATCTTAATGTTGGTGCTGGAGCTCATCAGACATCGAGCCCAATATATAATATCTGGTCTTATTATCTTCATCTATCCATGTCTCCAGAGATGCTCTCTGTTCAATGGATGGATGGGTTGGTAAAGATGGGAGGATCCTGATCCAGTACATGAATTAACTTTTTGGAATCCAAAACTATTTTATAGTTCCTAAGCCAATCTTTATAATTGGGTCCAGTCAGTCTATGTGTGTCTAGGATATGTGCCAATGGATTGGACGCAAACATTTTTCTGTAGAGAATCAAAGATTCTAGTTAGATATTATAATTTTGACTTAACCAATTTATTTAGGAATTTTATATTTAAATAAATTAGCTCCCACTATTTTCTCGAATCCCTACACTCCCTCTGTAGAGATGCAAAAATCTTCATGATTAATGATTTCTAGTGGGTGGTGCGATCTCACCAACTGACTCATCACCTCACCTAACAGTTATTGGTGATGGATTAGCCAATGAGTGAACAACTCTTGTTCAATGATTCTCTAATCATGGTGCACCCAAACTTGATCTCTAATTCATGAATCTCACCGTATCCAAAATATTGATCCACTCCTTAGTTAAGTCAGATCCATCATTTGCACAGACTGAATTCCTAATTGAGTCTCTCACCATATCCGAAATATTGAGCCCAACTCATCCTCCAGCCCATAGCATCCAATGCCTAATAGACATGGTTGCATCTTTCCGATGTAACTGAGCCACTGTATCGAGCCGAGAACAATCAATCCCAGAAAGGGCCCGTACATCTACAATGGTGGAAGACCTCAGACTTAATCTTTTCTTAGGGAGAATTGATTCAGGTCTCATTAAACTAGACTTGTCATAGTCATAACAATTATGACTAACCTAGTGGCATGGGGTTAGCTTAGATTATTGACCACCTCAGATCAGAACTGTGTCAACTGATTTGGCCAGATAAGTGAGATCGATGGAAGGAATATACCATTAACTCATACAAGAACGCATTCAGATCGAGTAGCTTCCAATTAAAAATCAGTCGATCGTATGTGCCAAACTTACCTTAGACACCAAATTATTGAGTCAGAACCAATTGGGTTAGCCTACAATCCAGACTCTAACCTCTGAGCCTAATTAGGTCTTGCTTGATCATGACTCAATCTTGACCCAGACTTAATCCTATTAGGCTGGTCAATTTAAGCATTGTTGATCCCATCTAACCAACTCTTGATTCAGTTTGATCAACTGCTTAGACCTAATTGAGCTATCCAAGCCCGAACCTAGTATTATGAATATGTCTTAGATCTAAATTCTTAATTTTAGACCTAATTAATATTTTTATAATCTTAATTTTTATTAAGTAGAATTTATAAATAAAATATGCATAATAAATCCTAGGATTTTAGGATCTAGGGTTTTGCAGAAAGTAAGTTTTGAATTTTTTATTAAGGACGAACGTGCAGCATCCCTACACATCATAAGAATATCCCATCAAATGGGAAGAGAGGGCCTTTAAACCCTTCTTCATTCTTATGATCGGATGGCCAAGAGGAATGCCTTTAATCAGGAACATGCAATACTACAAAATAGTTTTAGATCTATATCATATATCTCATATACAAATTAGATCTAATCATGGCATATTTTGCATACATCTCATGTATCGAATCATGCATGTTTTTAGATCTAAATTATCTCATAATAATCTAAAAAATTAGATTTAAATTGATCTAATCAAAATAATTTTATTTACTATTTTCCAGTTGTCATTATAACCACTATAATATTAAAAAATAGTAAATAAATAGATTCAAAATATGATTTAATCAGATTAAATCAAAAACATGCAAGACTATTCTATAGAATTATTCTATTTTAGAACTAGTCATGCATATTTTCTAATCTTAGATCCAAATCATTTAATTTTAATTTTTTCTGATTTTAGATCTGATCATATCTTATGTGACATCTAAAATCATTTATTTTCTAATTAAAATAAATTTAAAATTAGATCTAAACACTTTTAGAACCTTGGCTCTGATACTAGTTGAAGAAAAATCCTGATTTTTCGGTCTAGGTTTGTTCAGATCTGATCTGATCAAGAGATATATTTCAAAAAAAAAAAAATTTGATCTATATCAAATTTGGAATATTTTAGATCTGATTCTTTTTATTTTAATAAATAAAATAAAATAAGAATAAATTAAATTAAATTTAATTTATCTAATTTGGATAATCCAATTATCCATTGATGATCCTGTATGCAGCGGAAGGTTCTGGATCTAGCCATGCAAGCGCTTGGCCTCTATCGGTATCCACTCAGGCTTGATCTAAAGATCCTCTTCTTCTCTATCACATCTCCAAAAATCAGATCTGGATCTGATCTGGAGGATCTTCAAAACTCCTTTTAAATATCAGCAGTCGTCCTTTGCAGTAGTGCAGCCTTCTAGCTTTCAATCGCCTTTCTTTGATCTGAATCGCACCAACCAAAAATCCAAAACTCCTTTTGGACATGGAGAGGAAGGGGAGAAGGTGGTTTGGCATGAAGGAAGAGGGGAGAGGTAGCCTTGGGGCATGGGAATTGTGATTCCTTTCAATCACTTCCAATCACTGTCTGGGTTGGGCGCAGGGTCTTCTTTATAGACTGTCTGTGATCCAACTTCTTTTTTTTCCAATCAATCATAACTCTTTATGAAATCAGATCTAAATCTGATTGGTGGGAATAGAGTCCTCTGGATTCCTCCTTAGAGGGTGCATAAGATCAGTCAAAGTTGGTTCTTAAGAGAACTCTAATTGGAATCCAAAAGGAAGATGGAGTCCTTGTCCAACAAGGACTCCTAGGCGCCTCCAACTTGGGCACACGCCAAGGATGGCGTGCGCCCTCTTCCTTGCCAGGTTTTGGTAGGGGGACAGGCCCCCACCAGCTCTCCAATAGGTGCATGACATGTGGTCAAAAGTCAAAGTATCAATGGTCAACATTTGACCAGTCAAAGGTAGACTTTTGACCAAAGTCAAAGAACAAGAAATGGCAGGTGACCAAAAATGGCAGGTAATGTCTTACAAAATAAGACAACTTTTTTTGACTTAGACAACCTCCAGTCAGACCATATGAAGGCCTCTGATTGAGTACAAACTTCTTTGGCTCAGTCAGGACAACTAATTTATGATAGCAAAAGAGAACGTTAGGTTCAATCGAGTGCTAGCACGATTTTCTTGAACCTAATTGAATCTCATTCAGATCAATTGAACTGGATTAGTTCAATTGATGATCACCAAATTCAAACCCTTATTTGTGTGATCTAGTTAGGTTCAGTTCTATATGGTAATGGGATATGTCATGATCTCTATCATCGACATCATCGAAACTTCTTTCGATGGATCAGAACTCTTCTGATTCAAACAGCTAGAATGATTGATCATCTAAATCATTCTAATTGCTCCCAAAATCCATCAGTGACATCTAGCAGTATATGGTGGCAACCCATCAGAGCTGAATGCAAACCTCTTGGTGCAGCTACCTGTGTGATTAAGTCCTTCTATCTTGAGCCCCGATCAGATTAGGGTTAAGGTAAACTCATCAAACCCTAGTCTCTATCATATGATGTAATCATTCGATTTGAGTTCGATGTGAAAATCTAAATAAAAACTCTTTCTATTATTTCACTATGCCATGGCCATGGACTTCTGGACTTGATTCTCATGATTATCATAGGGCTGCTCCTCTCTACCACCGAGGTAGATAGATTCCATCTTGATGCAATCCAGTTCTTACAATGAACATGCTATAGCCAACATACACCTCAGGGTTCCGAATGGCTAGGAGATCGAGTAATGGTGTAGTCAAACTATAACACCCTCAAGGTGAACTATCGATGCACCTCAGGTCAAAGAACCAGACACACTACTGCAGCATCGAGTCAGTCATTGACGAGAAGATAGACTCCCTAATAACTACTTGAGGTGGTCATGCTCAGTGCCCTCGTTCTCTAACGAGTACCTATACTCTCGCTTCGGTGTCTCCGCACCGTAGACTTAAGACTTATCTACTAAAGAGAAGCGATTGTACATCAATCTTCTGGATCAATCACCATCCTCGTGATGATCCTATGGTTGGGAGCATTTTATGAGTTAACAATGATTATTCATGTCTTAAATTTTCAACTCTTGAAAATATGAATTATCATTACTATTAACTCAAAGGATGTATCACAGACACTAAATACACATATGTGATGAAAAATAATCTATTTTATTGATATTAGTCAAAATTATAATTTTGTCCTTAGAAGTGTATTACAAGTGTCAGCCAATTCTGGCTTCTAGGGCACATATATCTAACAAAGGCTTCATTGAAGAATTAGGATCTCAAACCATTAAGAAATCTAATTATGATTTCTCATTTACCATAGGTGAGGGCTATGGTATCCGATAAAATAGTGGAAGACATAACTAGTCAAAAGACCTTATCTAGTTATGCATGTCAAACATGAATGGTCTGCTTATACTATTATTCTTAATTAGTGTAGATTTAATTCTGCATTATGGCAACTTTACTCTCACTGCATGATATCATAGATGAAAATATATTGATCGATCCAAATTATACGGACTGGTTGAGGGACTTGCAAATTAGATTCGCATAGGAGAAGGTCTTCGATGTTCTGAAAATTCCTGACCCTAGTTCGGTCGGTGATAATGCTTTCAAAAATATGAAGGCAAAGGATGTCCCTATGGATATTACCTATTATTTTTATGGTAAGTTAGGACATTGGAAGAATAATTATAAGAATTACCTTGCAAGCTTGAAGCAAGGTGCAAATGTTGCACCAAAAGATGTGTATATGATACAGCCTATTTTTCATTGAATGCCTTGGACTCTAATAAATGGTTATTAGATACCATCTGTGGATTTTATATTTGCAATTCTTTGTAGTGATTATAGAATATTAGAGGGCTAGAAAGAGGTGATCTCAATCTTTTTGATGCAAGTGAAAAATCCATTAGTGCAGAGGCTATGAGAATCTGTATGCTTAATTTGCCTTTAGGCAAAATTTTAGAATTAAAAGACTGTTATTACATACCTAAAGTCATTAAAAATATTATTTCTATACTTTTGTTATTAAAATAAGATTATGAAATAAAGTTAATGGGTAATGGATGCTCCATTTTATTTTTTAATAAATATTATGGAATGTTCTAGATATGGTGGAGTGTGTATGAAGATTGTGAGTCGAACAAAGAATCGATCACTTCTAATAAAAAGAGTTGGCATCCTATGAATTCTCATCTCTAAATAATTCAAAAAGGTCTTTTGGCCAAAAGCAGGATGGAGATTAGAAAGAGTTTATAATGCTTCATCATTAGTTGATAGAGAATCGATATGAATATGTATTTGAGTTTAATATAATTCCATACTCCTAAATATATTCAGGATGCAAGGATGATCGAAGGATTGAATTGTATGGTAACTTATCACTAAATGATATATTTAGTATTTTTATCAAATTATACATCTTCTAGATAGTCAATCTTGACTTGTAGGTTTGATCAAATTAAAGAGTTTAATTCGATCATCAATTAGATAGAGTTCTAATTGTTGAATTTGGATTGCTCGATTGAACCTAAATCAATTAGATTGGACTCTAATTAAATCAAGTCAATTTGTATCTGGATCTACAACTAGTTAGATATGGAACTCAATAGATCACATATAAAAGTAATTGATCAAGGATCTAATTGGATTAGATCATGATTGCAGGATGAACATGATAGCACATGTTGCAAACCCTAGCTTCTGTGTTCGAATTGGATTCAAAATTGATTCCTGATTGGGCTAATTAAGTCCAATTAAACTCAAAATTATTTTAGGTCTAAATTGGCTTGACCCTTGGCTAGTTGAGACAAGGGGTTAGCTATTTTTTCTTGGCATCCCATGCACCAGAGATTCTCTCTTTGGTGTGTGGTGTTTTGTTCTATGCCCCAATGCCATGTGGTGCCCCATCCTCTCCTTAATCTTTATCCATATTAATTCCATAAAAATTCCTTTGGGGCATGGACATCTGATCTCTAATGGTGCCTTAGAGTTCTTCTGAGGCTTAATCATTTTTGTGGTTATCGGACCAAATGGATAAGATCAAACCCTAGGCACCTATCCTTATCCATGCACTATCTTAATCATCCATGCCTAATCTGATTTTGGCACCTCTTCTTTGGGACATTGATGGTTGTGAGATCAAATTCTATCCCTTGGATTAAGTGTGCGCTCATAAGAAACCTTGCGACCCTTTGGAAAAAACATCAAGAATTAATTTTCTGAAGAGTCCTTCTATGCAAAGCAAACCTTCACTTAAATCCCAGTGTTTGCCAAGTGTCCTATTGTATTCTGATGGGCATGAGAATTATGGGATGGGCATGAGATCCAGATAAGGCATGAGATAATTTCATATGGGCATGAGATAAGATTTGGATGAATGTGAGATGATCCTTTTAGCATCTGATTGCTACCTACAAATAGGTAGGTGACCCCAGGATTTCTTCCATCCAATCTATTCTCTTCTTTCTAATATACTTGTCCCAATATTCTTCTTCCTTCCCTTGTTAAGACAAGGTCTTGATTAGGATAAAAAGTCTTCCTTTTAGACAAGGGTTAGGAAGAAAAATAGGCAAGATAAGAAAATAGAAAGTAAGAAAAATATAAAGCTAGGAAAAAGGAAAGGCTATTTTTCTCCAGGATGTCTAAATAATTCTCTTTCTTTCCTTGTTAAGAAAATGTCCTAATTAGAACAAGGAGTCTACTTTAGAACGAGGACTTAAGAAGAGAATTAGGAGAGATCAAGAAAAAAAAGAGATGCGAGAGAAAGGCATTAGTGCTAACACTTATTGAAGTATGGTTTTGCTAGGATAGATTGATCAGATTCTTCATAGAAGAATTGATCAACTAGAACCAATGTACGAGGTGCTACAGTCTTGATCAAGTCCCTGTATGGATCACCGTTGAAGGGTGAATACTTGGATGCCTAGTGAAAAGATAGAATACCAGCTTCTTCCTATCTACATCAGCTTAACGTATTCTTCTATACCTTCTATAATGATATGTTATTATTATATCTAATTATTAATCATCAAGGTGATCCTGGATTAAGGTTTGATGATTAGAATTTTTTTATAAAAATTTTTAAAATCCATGCTTCCACTATGCCATCAGAACCTAACACCCTTAACATTCTTCCGTAATAACCCTAACCCATCTAACAATTAAATCTTAGATTTAAAGCAAATTAAATGCCAAGAGGGGTTAAGGTTTACTCATGTTGATAAGGAAGAAAACTAGGCAGCAAACTACACCAAAGAAGAGAAAAGAAGAAAAGAGGAGGAGGAGGAGGAAGAACAAAAAGAAAAGAAGAAGGAGAAAAAGGAAAGGGGAGGAAGAAGAAGATAAGGAAAAGAAGAAGACTCTTTAGCAAGAGAACTTTAGGGGACAAGAGAGAAAGAGGGAGATAGTGCAGGAGAGAAAGAGAGAGAGAGAGAGAGAGAGAGAGAGAGAGAGAGAGAGAGAGAGGAGTGAGAGAGAGAGCATGCAAGAGAGAGAGAGTGCGTGCAAGAGAGAAAGAGAGATGGAAGAGAATTCATTGAAGGGGGTGGAATAGGGGAGAAATCTCCTATTCGAGATGGAAGAGAGTTCAGGCAGAAGGTGGTGGAATAAGGAAGAAATCTCTTATTCGGTTTGGGTTGAGATGGGCACCATTTAATAGACGAGCGCCAATTTTGGGTTGAGCTAGCTAAGCAGTTCTATCTCACAATAATGATTCATTTTTTTTAGATTTATTAGTAAATTATAAAATAATTTTTATATAAAATTATTCATAATTTATAAATATGATAAATAATATTTTGAATTATCAAATATGCCCTTTTTTGAAATATTATATGATTTATGATCAGACATACTGAATTTGATATGGATTATACTAAATGATTTCAATATCACATAGTTTTATGAATTATTTGATTTAAAATATGAAATATATCTTTAACAAATATATTTTGGTTTGAGATGGATTTTGACTCGTAGCCTAACTATGCATCAAAACTCGACTAGTGGGAGTTAAATGCTGATACTTCAATTATCATGCTAATGGCGTGATAAATGCTAGTACTTCAATACTCATCCAGTGAGGTGGTAAGCACTGATATTTGAATATCCTGCCATTGGGGATCATATAGTGGCACTTTGATTAAGTTCATGGCTATCGAGATAAATTAAATTTTGAATTGATTATCTTACATACTTATTTTTTATATATTATTATTGTTGGATTTATCTAGCTATAATATTCAATACTTACTGGACTATCTAGCACAATACTTTATATTTTTACTATTTTTATAGATTTAGAAAACTAGTTTAACTTAGGGATTCATTATGAGAGAGTGATTAGAAATATAACTTCAACATCTTTATTTTAGATTGAAAATATTAGAAAGGTTTGATGTAAGATCCTTTGAATATCATTTGATTTTGTAAGATACTAGAGTTTGTATTTTAGTTATTTTATTGATTACTTATTCTGCTATTGCTTTATGATGTTATGAAGAGATGCCTTACATACTTGTAAAAAAGATTTCTCCATGAGTATGCGGTGGTTGCCACGATCCCTAGCTTACGCTCTTGGGTCAGAGGCATGACATATCAAGTGGAGAGAAACTTGGGACATCACTCTTTAGCTTATGAATGATTACCAAAATGTGCATGCCAACATCATTCACTAGATGTGAATGTGGGCAATCCATAGAGAATAGGGTTATCCTGCTGAAATTTATTTGGTAGCAACCCTTCTTCATGTCTCTTAAATTTTCTGTACTTACAGCCTAAGGTATTTTAATAAGTTCAGTAAAGTGGCTCAAGGGATTATGTCAATATGTTGTTGTTAATCATTTGTAGGAGATCAGGAATGAGGCAAATCTTGGAGGGCCAAATTTCATATTTCAGCAACTAGTATCTCTCTCAGTTCATTTATAATTTATGTCTTTCAGCATGCACTTTGGATTCTTCAATTTCCTACAAATCATGAGCTTAAACAAAGTCTATTTATTTTCCTTTTTTCCTATATTATTATCTTATTAATTAGAATAGGTTTCTTTTCCAAAAATTGATCTCTAAGCTAATGTTTCCTTTTTCCATAGTTTTATATATCTTTAACATAATCAACATGATTGTCTTCCCTTAGCAAACAAACTAACAGAAGTTCAAGCATTTTACCTAAACTTGATGTTTATCAATGAATTATCATTTACTTTTCATCTATTTCTAATAATATTTTTGAGGGATGGTTCTCTATGGAGTAAACAGGCTACATGCTCAAATTCAGATTGTAACTTCATTAGAAATTGTATCAACTAAAATTAGTTCTAATTTTCATTAACCATAGAGATTGGATCGGCAAGATAGTTTGGATCTGTCATTGCTATGACACTAAATATAGATGATATGTTAGCATAGAATTCCTGAATGCTCTACACTGCTTAACTCATTTCAAATAGCAGCTATTCCAATTGATAAAGGCAAACATTGTTGTTTTTTTTGATAAATTCCTTTTAAGAAAGCCCCACATTTCTTTTGTAGTAGCATTCTAGGTGTGATTAGTTGCTATAGTTACATTGATGAAGTCCAACATCTATGTGATGATTTTGAAATTGTTAATCATCTATTCTTCAGCCTTTTTAGAAACTGTTGGCCTTTCTATTGATCCATCAATTACTCCACATAATCTTCACCTTTAAGGAAATTAAATGCCCATAGCCCATAATTCTTGCCATCTAGTCTCCGACAAATAGGAGTAATCAATTAATGAAGATGATGCCACATTACTAAGAAGACAAGATCTAAGTCTAGAAAAATCCACATAATAGTAGAAAAGCTGAATACTATTAAACAAACAAAATTTGGTAGTAGCAGTTGCCAACTAATTTGAGGATAGCTAAATTAGGAAGATACCACAAGGGTAGCACCTCATTATAGGAAGATACCACCTCCTAATCTCCAACAAATAAGTAGATTTGGATGGCTAGACTATCCTTTGTAGGATATAGGGAGAGGACCACCAAGATACTTGTCCTGGTACATACTGACGTGTGTAGCCCATTTGATGTGTAGGCTAAGGATAGTTACCTTTACTTCATTACTTTTACCAATAATTATTCACAGTATAGATATGTGTATCTTATAAATCACAAATCTGAAGTCTTTGAAAGGTTCCAAAAATTTAGATATGAAGTAAAGAAGCAAATCAGAAAATCCCTCAAGATTCTTTGATCAGATCGAGAAGGGAAATTCCTTAGTAGAGAATTTTGGAATTATCTTAAGAAAAATGACATAGTCTCACAACGAACTCCTCCTAGTATACCTCAACTCAACAGGGTGTCAGAGAGGAGGAATAGGACTCTATTAGATATGGTCCGATCCATGATGAGCTTCATTAATCTTTTCTTATTTTCTTTAGAGACATGCTTTACCTTTTACTATTTATATATTGAATAGAGTTTCCTCTAAGTATGTTCCTACCATGCTATACGAGATGTGGTATGATAAGAAATCAAGTTTTGGTCATCTTAAGATTTAGGATGTCTGGTCCATGCCAAGCAACAATAGGCGAACAAGTTAGAGGCTAGGTCTATAAAGCTTGTTTTATTGGATACCTTCAAGAATTTTTAGGATACTACTTTCACTTTTCAGAGGATCATAATGTGATTGTGAGCCGACATGTTATATTCTTAGAAAAAAATTTATCCAAGATGAAGGAAATGGAAGAAAAATTAAGCTCAAAGAGAAAGTTTCTGAAGAGTAACGAGTCATAGAACATATAGAATCTATTTAAGCTAAGCCAGTACATATAGTACCTTTTCCATCTCATAAATATGGTAGGATCTTCCATCCTCCTAAAAGATACTTAGGTATGATTACAAAGGCTGTAGAGAGAATATTTTTTATAGGAGATAGGGAACATCGGGATGATCTCGAAAATCACTCAGAGACTATGTCAGACATCATTTTGAGAACTACTCAAATGCAATGAAGTTAGAAATTGACTCCATGTACTCCAACCAAGTCTGGACCTTAGTAGATCCACCAGAAGGTATAGTATCTATTGGATGCAAATGAATCTACAAAAAGAATATATGTTCGGATGGAAAGATAGAAATCTATAAAGCAAGGCTTGTGGCAAAAGGTGATAGTCAACACGAAGATGTTAATTATCAAGAGAATTTTTTATCTATAGCCATGCTAAAGTTCATCCATATATTATTTACTATTGCAGCTTATTATGATTATGAGATATAACAGATGGATATGAAAACTACTTTCTTGAATGGATATCTTGATAAAGATATCTATATGAAGCAGCCTCTGGGTTTCACTTTCAATGATGGAAATCATAAGGTCTGCAAGCTGCAAAGATCCATATATGGATTAAAGCAAGCATCTCAAGTTGAAACACTCATTTTAATTATGTGATTAAATCATTTGATTGCATAAAAAATAAGGAGGAACCATGTATTTTTAAGAAGATCAATGAAAGAATTGTCATATTCCTTGTATTATACGTGGATGACATCCTTCTAATAAAGAATGCTGTTCTCATACTTATTAGATATGTGTGCCCTAGAAGCCAGATTGGCTGATACTTGTAATATACTTCTAAGAGCAAAATTATAATTTTGACTATAAATAATAAAATGGGTTGTTTTCTATCACAGTGTGTATTGTAAAGTGTCTGTGATACATCCCTTGAGTTAATGATAATGATAGTTCATATTTTCAAGAGTTGAAAATTTAAGATATGAATTTCTATTATTAACTCATAAAATGCACTCAACCATAGGATCATCATGAGAATGGTGATTGATCCAGAAGGTTTGTATATGATTACTTTTTTAGGATAGATGAGTCTTAAGTGTATGGTGTAGAGACACCAGAGCGAGAGTATAGATACTCATTAAAGAACGAGGGCACTGAGCATAACCACCTCGAGTAGTCATTAGGAAGTCTACCTTCTCGTCGAATGACTAGACTCGATGCTGCATAGTAGTGTGTCTGGTTCTTTGACCTGAGGTGCATCGATAGTTCACCTTGAGGGTGTTATAGTTTGACTACACCATTACTCGATCTTCCTAGCCATTCAAAATTTTGAGGTGTATGCTTGGCTATAGCATGTTCATTGTAGGAATTGGAAATTGCACCAAGATGGAGATCTATCTACCTCGGTAGGATTAGGAGCAGTCCCTATGATGATCATGAGAATCAAGTCCATAAGCTCCATGGCCATGGCAGAGTGAAATAATAGAAAGAGTTTCTATTTAGAATTTTCACATTAGGACTTGAATCGAATGATTAATTCATCATATGATAGAGATTAGGGTTTGACGAGATTCACCTTAACCCTAATCTGATCGGGGCTCAAGATAGAAGAACTGAATCACATAGGTAGCTGCACCAAGAGGTTCGCTTTCAGTTCTGATGGGTTGCCACCATATGCTGCTAGGTATCACTGGTGGATTTTGGGAGCAATTAGAATGATTTAGATGATCGATCATTCTAGCTAGTCTGAATCAGAAGAGTTTTGATCCATCGATAAGGTAGTTTTGATGATGTCTGATGATAGAGATCATGCGACATATCCCATTACCATACAGAACTGAGCTGAATCCTAACTGGATCACACAAATAAGGGTTTAGATCTAGGATGATCATCAATTGAACTGACCAACCCAGTTCAATTGATTTGAATAAGATTCAATTAGGTTCAAGAAAATCATGCTAGCACTCGATTGAGCCTAACGTTCTTCTTTTAATAATCATAAATAAGTTGTCTCTGACTGAGCCAAAGGAGTTTGTGCTCACTCAGAGGCCTTTACTATGGTCTGACTGGAGGTTGTCCAGAGTCAGAAAAGAATTGTCTTAATTTATGAGATAAATTTAAAACAATTACCTACCATTTTTGATCACCTGCTAATTTTTGTTTTTCTTTGACTTTGGTCAAACGTTGACCTTTGACCAAACTTGACATTTGACCCATGTGTCATGCACCTATTGGAGAGCTGGTGGGGGCCTGTCCCTGCCAGAACCTGGCAAGAAAGAAGGGTGCACGCCTAAGGGTGGCGTGCGCCCCAAGGATAGGAGGCGCCTACAGATGGGACCTCCAGGGTTGCTTCAAGGATTCCACTCCCTTTTGGATTCCAATCAGAGTTCTACTAAGAATCCAGTTTGACTGGTCTTAGTGCCCCTCTAAGGAGTTTTGAATCTCTCATCTGATTGGATCTCTGATTCATCCCACCAATCAGATTTAGATCTGATTTCATAAAGGGTTGTGATTGGTTGGGATGGAAGAGGCAGTGCATGGATCACAAGAGGTCTATAAATAAGACCCTATCTGCGCCTAGATTTTAATGCTTTCTAATTTTTAGCCCATGCCACCAAGGCTGCCTCTCCCCTCCTTCTCCATGCCACCCTCTGTCCTCTCTCTCCCTTGCTCTCCATGTCCAAAAGAGTTTTGGGCTTAGGTTGGTGCGATTCAGCAAGTCAAAGGAAAGGCGATCAAAAGGAAGAAGGCTGCACTGCTGCAAAAGGACGACTGCAGATCTTCAAAAGAGTTTTGAAGATCCTCCAGATCAGATCCAGATCTGATTTTTGGAAAGTATGTGATAGAAAAGAAGAAGGATCTCCAGATCTACCCAAGAGTGGATACTGATAGAGGCCAGGAGCTTGCGTGGCTAGATCCAGAACCTTCAGCTGCAAACATCGAAATCATCATAGGGTAATTGGATTATCCAAAATCAAAGATATAAATTAATTTAGATTTAATTTTTATTTTTATTTATTAAATTAATAAGAATCAGATCTAAGGAGTCTTAGATCTAATTAGAGATCTTAGAGAAAAAAATTTTGAAATATCCCTCCTTGATCCAATCAGATCTGAACGAACCTGGACCAGAAAATCAGGATTTTTTCCTTCAACTAGGTATCAGAGCCATGGTTCTAAATTTATTAGATCTAATTTTAATTTTATTTTTTATTAGATAATTAAATGATTTTAGATGTCACATGAGATGTGATTAGATCTAAAATCAAAAAATTAAAAATTAAATAATCTAGGATCTAAGATGTATGAAGATATGCATGACTAGTTCTAGGAATAGAATTAGTTCTATGTAATAGTCTAGCAAAATCATAATTTTAATTTGATTAAATTATAATTTTTAGATCTATTTATTTATTATTTTTTAATATTATAAATATTATAATTAGATCTAAAAAATAAAAAATAAATTTACTTAATTTATTCATATGAGATATGATAAATGCATGTTTAGACTAGTTGTAGAATAGTTCTACAAAATTATCTAGAATAAATTTTAATTTGATATTATCAAATTTAAATCTTATTTTTTAGATGTTTATGAGATAATTTAGATCAAAAAATATGCATGATATGATACATGAGATGTATGTAAAATATATTTTTAGTTATATCAATTTTTATATATGTGATATATGATGTAAATCTAACTAATTTTATAGATTTATCATGTTTCTGATTAAGACATGCCCCTTGGCCGTTCGGTCATAAGAACAAAGTGGGATTTAAAGGCCCTCTTCTTTCATTCGATGGGGTGTTCTTATGGTATGTAGGGGTGCTGCGCGTTCATCCTTAATCAAAAATAAAAAATTTATTTTTTACAAAATTTTAGATCTTGAAATTCTAGAATTTTATATATATATTTTATTTATGAATCCTAAACTTAATTAAAAATTAAGATTATGAAATATATTAGATCTAAAATTAAGAATTTTAAAATCTAAGATATATTCAAAAAATTGGGTTTGGGCTTGGGTAGCTCAATTAGGTCTAGTGGTTGATCAAACTGAATCAAGAGTTGGTTAGGTGGGATCAAGAGTATTAAATTGATCGACCTAATAAAATTTAGTCTGGGTCAAAGTCGAGTCACATGAGTGATCGATCGAGTTAAGACCTAATTAGGCTCAATGGTTAGAGTTTGGATTGTAGGCTAACCCGATTGGTTCTGACTCAACAATTTGGTGTCTAAGATAAGTTTGGTAGATACGACTGACTGATTTTTAATTAGGAGCTACTCGACTCGAATAAATTCTTATCGAGTTAATGGCATATTTCTTCTACCGATCTTACTTACCTAGCCATATTTATCGACCTAGTCCTGATCTAAGGTGGCTAACAATCCAAGCTAACCCATACCACTAGGTTAGTCATAATGATTATGGCTATGTCAAGTCAAGTTTAAAGAAACCTAAATCAAATCTTTCTAAAAAAAAATTAAGTCTAAGATCTTCCATCATTGTAGATGTGTGGGCCCTTTTCAGGGTTGATTGTTCTTAGCTGGTCATAGTGGTTTAGTTGTACCAGAAAGATGCAACTATATCTATTAGGCATTAGATGCTACAGACTGAAGAATGGATTGGGCTCAATATTTTGGATATGATGAAAGATCTAATTAGAAATCCAATCTGTGCAACTGGTGGGTCTAACTTAACTAAGGAGTGGATCAATATTTCGGGCATGGTGAGATTCATGAATTAGAGATCAAGTTTGGGTGCACCATGATTAGAGAATCATTGGACAATAGTTGTTCACTCATTGGCTAACCATCACCAATAACTGTTAGATGAGCTGATGAGTCAGTTGATGGGACTGCACCATTCACTAGAAATTAGAAAACATGAAGATTTTTGCATCTCTACAGAGAAAGTGTAGAAATCCAAAAAAATAGTGAAAGCTAATTTATTTAAAAATCAAACTTCTAAATAAATTGATCAAGTCTTAATTACAAAATCTAACTAGAAACTTTAACCCTCTATAGTAAAAAAAAAATATCTGCGTCCAACCCACTAGCCCATATCTTGGACACCCATAGATTGATCGGATCCAATTACAAGGATTGGCTCTAGAACTTCAAAATTATTTTGGGTTCTAAGAAGTTGACTCATGTATTGGATCAGGATCCCCCCACCTTATCAGCTTGTTCATTCATTGAACAAAAAACATCTCTTGACAAGTGGATGGATGAAGATAATAAGGGCAGATACTACATGTTGGGCTCGATGTCTAATGAGCTTCAGTGCCAACATGAAGATATCAAGATTGCCCGCCAAATGTTGGCTCACCTGCAAGAGTTGTTTGGTGAACAAAGTCATGCAGCCAAATATCAGATCACTTAATGACTGTTTAAGGCTAAAATGCATGATGGACAGTCAATCCAAGATCATTGTCTAATGATGATCAAGAACTTGGAAGAACTTGAGAAGCTCAGAGTGAAGTTAAATCAGGATCTGCAGAATGATATAATTCTGCAATTCTTGATTGATGCATATGGGTAGTTCATCATGAACTACTATATGCATAAACTTTAGAATACTCTGGTTGAGCTTATGAATATGCTAGTTACTGCTGAGCTTTCTATGAAAGATTTTAAAGGCTCAGTACTTGCTATGGAATGGACTTCTTTCAAGAAAAAGTCTTTTGGAAAGAAGAAGAAGTCTGTGAAAAAATAGAAGATGGAAGATGAAAAAAAAAAGAAGATAGAGCTGAAGAAGAAAGCCGCTGACAAAAAAAAATATTTTTATTATAATACTGATAGTCACTGAAAGCGAAACTATCCTACATACCTGGCCACCTTAGAGAATAAGAAGAAGACAGATCCTTCTAGAGGTATGCTCGTTATTGAATCTAACCTTACGATTTCTTCTGCATCCAGTTGGATGCTTGACTCTGATTCTAGTGCTCATTTGTGCACTTTCATGCAGGGTCTTGAGGATAGTAGGAGGCTGAGGGATGGTGAGATGATCCTACGCAACGAAAATGAAGCAAGGATTATTGCTGTAGCCATGAAAACCTACCCTCTTCGACTACCGTCTGACTTAGATTTAGTACTTAAGAATTATTATTATGTGCCTACTGCAAGTAGGAATTTAATTTCTATTTCATGTTTAGCACAAGAAGGCTATGTAATTAGTTTTCTTAAGGATCATTGTAATATTCTTTATGAAAAAAATTAAATTGCAAGTGGTTTCCTTATTAACAGTCTCTACCAGTTACATATTGATGTATCTATCTTTAATATCGAGCAAAATGTGTATGTCATAGGATCAAAATGACCCAGAGATAGTCCAAATGATAGGTATCTATGGCACCTAAGGTTAGATCATATAGCAGAAGATAAGGTTAACAAATTAAAAAAAATTGGATTATTGAGTCCGTTAACTTTTCAGTCATATCCAATTTGTGAATCATGTCTTCACGATAAAATGACTAAGCTCCTTTTTATAGGACATGAAAAAAAGGCCACGGATCTACTTGCCCTAGTACATACTGATGTATGCAGCCCATTTACTGTACCGGCTAAAGGCAACTTTGTCTACTTCATAATCCTTATCGATGATTTATCTCGGTATGGGTATGTGTATCTTATGAGACACAAGTCTGAAGCCTTTGAAAAATTTAAGAAATTCAGACATGAAGTGAAAAAGCAAATTGAAAAATTCATTAAGATTCTTCGATCAGATCGAGAAGGTGAATACCTTAGTCAGAAATTTTTGAACTATCTCAAGCAATATGGCATAGTCTCTCAATGGACTCCACCTGAAATACCTCAACTCAATACGGTTTCAGAATGGAAGAATTGGATCCTATTAAATATGGTCTGATCCATGATGAGCTTCACAGACCTTTCTAATTTTTTTTTAAAACATAGTCTATTAACTACTATATATTTACTGAATAGGATTTTCTCTAAAACCATTCCTACCATACTGTATGAGATATGGTATGGTAAGAAACTAAGTCTAAATCATCTCAGAATTTGGGGTTGTCTGGCTCAAGTCAAAGACAACAAGCAGACAAGTTAGATTATAGATCCTTTAGAGCTTAATTCATAGGATATTCTAAAGAGTCATTAGGATATTATTTTTATATTTCAGAAGACCACAATGTGATTATGAGTCAGCATGCCATCTTTCTTAAAAAATAGTTTATTCAAGATGGTGGCATTGAAAAGTAGATCAAGCTCGAGGAGAAAGTCTCACAAGAGCAATGAGCTAAGGATCCTATGGAACCAAATCAGGTTGAGCCAATAAAATCACTACCTCCTCCACCTCATAGATCGAAAAGGATTTTCCATCCTCCTGAGAGGTACTTAGGTACTATTTCAAAGAAAGTAGAAAAAATATTTCTCATAGGTAATGGGGTTCATGGTGATGATCCCAAAACCTATGATGAGGCAATATCGGATATCGACTCTGAGAAATAGCTAGAGGCAATGAAGTCAGAAATTGACTCGATGCACTCAAACCAAGTCTGGACCTTGGTAGATCCACCAGAAGGTATAGTACCTATTAGGTGTAAATGGATCTACAAGAGAAAGATTGGTGTAGATGAAAATGTGGAGACATTCAAAGCTAGATTAGTGGCAAAAGGATATAGTCAGTGCGAAGGCATTGACTATCAGGATACCTTTTCACCAGTAGTCTATGCTAAAATCCATCCGCACATTGCTTGCTGTTGCAGTCTATTTTGATTATGAAATATGGCAAATGGACGTGAAAATGACATTCTTAAATGGATATCCTTGAGGAAGATATCTATATGGAACAGCCGCTAGGTTTCACATCCAGTGATGCTGATCATAAAGTATGCAAGCTGCAAAGGTCCATATATGGACTTAAGCAAGCATCTCAAAGTTGGAATACTCATTTTAATGATGTGATCAAATTATTTGATTTCATCAAGAATGAGGAGGAATCATGTATTTTTAAAAAAATCAGTGGGAGCGCTATTGTCTTTCTCGTACTGTACGTGGATGATATCCTTCTTATTGAGAATGATATTCTCATGTTGACCATAGTTAAAATATGGTTATCTAAAGAATTCTTCATGAAAGACCTAGGAGAAGCATCTTTCATTCTAGAAATTAAGGTCTATAGAGATAGACCGAATAGGATGCTAAGTCTTTCACAAAAGATGTACATAGAGAAAGTGCTAAAGAGGTTTAGCATGAAAACTTCAAGAGGGAATTGGTACCCTTCAGACATGGCATTCATCTCTCCAAGAAAATATGTCCCAACACACCTGAGGAGATTGAATGCATGAGCAAGATCCCTTATGCTTCAGCAATAGGAAGCCTCATGTATGCTATGTTATGTACATGATCAGATATAGCCCATGCTGTGAGTGTCACGAGCAGATATCAGTTGAATTTAGGTGAAGAATATTGGACTTCTGTGAAATGTATCTTTAAGTACTTGAGAAGAACTAAGGATATGTTGTTGATTTTTGGTAATGAAGAACTCCAAGTTCAGAGATATACAGATTTGGATTTTATGTCCGATATAGATGATCGAAAGTCGACATCTGAAAATCTGTTTGTATGTAATGGTGGTGCTGTCAGTTGGAAGAGTTTCAAGCAGACAGTAATAGCAGATTCCACCATGGAAGTGGAGTACATCTCTGCGTCAGAAGTTGCAAAGGAGGCATTCTGGTACAAGAAGTTTATTGCAGAGATCGGAGTGATGCCATCGGATGCCATTCCTCTATACTGTAATAATAATGGCGTCATAGCCCTTGCTAAGAAGCCAAGGTCTCACCAAAAATCCAAGCACATCGAGCAGCGATACCACCTCATCTGTGATTACCTCGAGAAAGATTACGTCAAGGTCAAGAGAGTCGACTCCGCAGACAATGTGACAAATCCACTTACAAAGTCGTTGGACCAGCAAAAGATCGAAGCCCACCTTGAGAAGATGGGACTTAGATTTATAGCCAATTGGATTTAGGTCAAGTGGGAGTTTGTTAGATATGTGTGTCCTAGAAGCCAAATTGGCTGACACTTGTAATGCACTTCTAAGGATAAAATTATAATTTTGATTATAAATAATAATATGAATTATTTTCTATCATAGTGTGTATTTGAAAGTGTCTATGATACATCCCTTGAGTTAATGGTAATGATAGTTCATATTTTCAAGAGTTGAAAATTTAAGACATGAATTTTTATTATTAACTCATAAAATGCTCCCGATCGTAGGATCACCATGAGAATGGTGATTGATCCGAAAGGTTGGTGTACGATCGCTTCTTTAAGATAGATGAGTCTTGAGTCCACGGTATAGAGACACCAAAGTGAGAGTATAGATACTCATTAGAGAACGAGTGCACTGAGCATGACCATCTCGAGCAGTCATAAAGAAGTCTACCTTCTCATCGATGACTGGCTTAAAGCTGTAGTGGTGTCTCTAGTTCTTTGACCTGAGGTGCATCGATAGTTCACCTTGAGGATGTTATAGTTTGACTACACCATAACTCGATCTCCTAGCCATTCAAAACCCTGAGGTGTATGTTGGCTATAGCATGTTCATTGTAGGAATTGGATTGCACCAATAGGGGATCTATCTACCTTGGTAGATGAGGAGCAGCCCTATGATGATCATGAGAATCAAGTCCATAAGCCCATGGCCATGGCAGAGTGAAATAATAGAAAGAGTTTCTATTAGGATTTTCACATTGGACTTGAATCAAATGATCAATTCATATGACGGATATTAGGATTTAACGAGATCACCTTAATCCTAATCCAATCAAGGCTTAAGATAGAGGAACCTAATCACACAGGTAACTGTACCAAGAGGTTCGCTTTCAATTTTGATGGATTGCCACCATATGCTGCTAGGTGTCATTGGTGGATTTTGGGAGCAATTAGAATGATTTGGATGATCGATCATACTAGTTGTCTGAATCAAAAAAGTTCTGATCCATCGAAAGGTATTTTAATGATGTCGATGATAGAGATCACGACATATCCCATTACCATACAGAACTGAACCTGACTGAGTCATACAAATAAGAATTTGGATCTGAATGTCATCAATTGGACTAACCCAGTTCAATTGATTTAAATAAGATTCAATTAGGCTCAAAAAAATCATGCTAGCATACGATTGAGCCTAATGTTCTCCTTTAATAATCATTAAAGCTTATCTCGACTGAGTCAAATATTTTTGGACTCACTCAGAAACCTTTACTTGGTCTGACTAGAGCTCGTCCAGATCAGAAAAGGCTTGTATTAATTTATGAGATAAATTTAACACAATACCTACCATTTTCGGTCATCTACTAATTTTTGTTTTAGGACATTGGTCAAATATTGACCCTGGATACTTTGACATCTATCCATGTGTCATGCACCTATAGGAGAGTACCTAAGGCCTTGTCTCCCTACTAAATGTAGACTGAAAGAGAGCGCACGCCTAGGGAGGCATGTGCCCCATGAGGATAAAGGAGGAGTCCCATATAGATGGGGCTCCAAGGTTGCTTCAAGGGATTAAATTTTATGGCACCAAGAACTCTTGTTTGATCCAGTCTTGGCACCATCTTAGGAGGGTTTTGAGGGTTTCTCATCTGATTGGATCAGATGATGTCATCCCATCAATCAGATTTAGATTTGATTGCTCAAAATATCATGATTGATCGAGATGATGTGGCACTGCATGATGCAGCAAGGTCTATATAAACCCTATCTGTGCCTAGGTTTTTAATGCTTCTATCTTTAGCCCATGCCATAAAGCCTCTTTCCTTTCTTCTCCATGCCACCCTCTGGTCCTCTCTCTCCTCTCCACGCCCAAGGGATTTTGGGCATGAATAAAGTATGATCCAAGCAAGTGAAAAGCACCAGGAAAGAAAGAAGGCAGCATTACTGCAAGAGATAACGACAGTTCTTCAAAAGAAGTTTTAAAAATCTTCAAGATCAGATCTATATCTAATTTTTGAAGGATTGATTGAGAAGGAGAAGATCTCCAAATCCTGTCTTAGTGGATATCAGTAGAGGCCAGGCACTTGCATGCCTACATCCAGAACCTTAGGCAAACATCGAAATCATCACAGGATAATTAAATTATTTAAAATAAAAATATAATTAAATTTAATTTAATTTTTATTTTTATTTTATTTTTATTATCAAATCAATAAGATCAGATCTGAAGAGTCTTAGATCTGATTAGGATCTCAGAGAAAAAATTTTTGAAATATTTCTCCTGGTCCAATCAGATCTGAACGAATCTGATCCAAAAAATAGATTTTTTTCTTCAATACTAACTTCGATTAAAATATGATTATCCAAAAAAAATTTCATAAAAGATCTAAAAGAAGCATCCTATATTTTGAAAATAACAATCTATAAAGATAGATCTAAAAGGATGTTAGGTCTCACAAAAATTATACATGAATAAAGTGCTGAAAAGATTCAGCATGAAAAACTCTAAAAGTAGATTTTTATCTCTTAGGCATAGAGTTCATCTCTCCAAGAAGATGTATCCCAATACATCTAAGGAGATTTAGCATATGAGCAAGATTCTTTATGCTTCGATTATTAGAAGCCTCATGTATACCATGCTATGTACACGATCTGATATATTCCTTACTGTGAGTAACATGAACAGATATCAGCTGAATCCAGATGAAGAGCACTAGACAGCTATGAAAAATATCCTTAAGTATTTGAGTAAGACTAAGGATATATTCTTAGTCTTTGAAGGAGAATTAGAGTGGAGGATAAAAGGATACACTGATTCAGACTTTATGTCTGATGTTAATGATAGAAAGTCTACATTATGATATGTTCTTATATAATGATGGATTGATTAATTGAAAAAGTTTCAAGTAATTGAAAACTGAATATATCGTTGTCTCAGAAGCTACAAAGGATGCCTTCTGATTCAAAAAAATTGTTATGGAACTTGGTATCATGTCATCAGATGCCATCATACTGTACTACAATAATAATGATGCCATGGCCTTTGCTAAGTAGCCCAAGTCTCATCAGAAGTCCAAGCATATTAAGTGGTAATTTTATATCATACGCGACTATCTCAAAAAGAGATATATCGAGGTGTAAAGAGTAGACTCTACGGACAATATAGCAAACCTACTAACTAAGCCGCTTGGCCAGCAGAAGACTGGAGTCCATCTTGAGAACATGGGGCTTAGGTATATGGGGGATTGGCTTTAGTGAAAGTAAGAGATTATTAGATGTATGCCTTAGAAGTCAATCTAACTGACATATTTATTTTTTCTATGACATAGATTTATACCTAATTTTTTATTTATTAAAAAAATTGGATAGTTTTCTTCTATACATGTTATATATGTGTCCATGAATCATCTAATAAATTAATAAAATGATAACATATATTCTCAAAAGTTGAGAATTTGAGACATGTATCATTGATAATTAATTAATGAATTGCTCTTGATCGATGGATCTTGATAGGAATGGTGATTAATCCAATTAGATTGGTACATAATTATTTTTCTATAAATAGATGAGTCTTGAGTCTATAGTATGGAAACACTAGAGCGAGAGTGCAGATGGTTGTTAGAGAATAAAAATATCAAGCATAACCGATATGAGAAGTCACTTGGATATCTGTCCACTTGTCAGTAACTTACTTGATGTTGTAGTGGTGTGAATAGTTCTTTAACCTATGGTGACTTGGCTATTCATAATAAAGTTGCTATAGTTTAACTATACATATACTTGGTTTCTTAGCTATAGAGAGTCTTGCAATGCATGTTGGCTACAGTAGATTTATTGTAGGAGTAGGATGTGTACTTAGATGAAATCTATCAATTTTGGTAGATAAAGAGAAGTTCTATTTGATTTATGAGATTGAGTTATAATGACCATGACCATGGCAATGTGAATGATGAAAAAGAATTTTTATGAGATTTCATAAATGAACTTGAGTCGAATAATTATTACATATGATAGATGATAGGATTTGATGAGTTTTCCATAATCTTCATCTTGTTAAGACTCACGATAGAAAAATTGAATCATACGATAGTTGCACCTAGAGATTCATCTATTCCATCATGCTGAATTGCCACTACATACTATCAGGTATCACTGGTGGATTATGAGATCAATAAGAATTATTTTGATGATTAATAATTCTCAAGTGGCTGAATTAAAATTATTCCAATCCATTGAAAGGAGTTTTAATGATATTGTTGATGAAGATCATAATATATTTCACTACCAGACAGAATAGAACCTATGGGATCATACACTAGAATTTGACATTAGACTTAAAAAGTCCTAATTGGATTAGGATTTATGAGAAATCCTATTGGATTTAGGTTCTTCATGCTAGCACATGTTTAAACTCAAATTTCTATAAGACTTGGACTCCTTATTGGATAAGGAGTTGACTAGTCAAAGTACACCATAAGAGGGTGCCAAGGGTTGGATGCCCAATGCTTTCTTTCACATGAGAAGAGAGGAGACATGGGGCAGTGTCCAAAGTAGTTACTAAAGAAAAATCCTGATTTTCTGGATCAGGTTCATTTAGATCTGATCGGATCAAGAGATATATTTCAAAAAAAAATTTCTTTGATCTAGATCAGATCTAAAATATTTTAGATCTGATCTTTATTATTTTAATAATTAAAATAAATTTAGATAAATTAAATTAAATTTAATTTATCTTGACGTAGGGTAATCCTATTATCCGTTGATGATCCTGAAAGCAGCGGAAGATTCTGAATCAAGCCATATAAGTGCCTGGCCTCTATCAGTATCCACTCAGGCTAGATCTGGAGATCCTCTTCTTCTCTATCACGTCTCCAAAAATTAGATCTAGATCTGATTTAGAGGATCTTCAAAATATCTTTCGAAGATCAGCAGTTGTCCTTTGCAGCAGCGCAGCCTTCTAGCTTTCTGTCGCCTTTCTCTCATCTGGATTGCACCAACCAAGATCCAAACTACTTTGGACATGGAGAGGAGAGGGAGAAGATGGGCTTGGCATGGAGGAAGAGGAGAGAACCAGCCTTGGGGCATGGGATTTTTTCTATTCTTTTCAATGCTCTTTGGGTTGGGCGCAGGGTCTTATTTATAGACTATGCGTGATCCAACTCCTCTTCTTCCCAACCAATCACAACCCTTTGTGAAATCAGATCTAAATCTGATTGGTGGAAATAGAGTCCCTTGGATTCCTCCTTAGATGGTGCCTAAGACCAGTCAAACTTGGTTCTTAGGAGAAGTCTAATTGGAATCCAAAAAGGAGATGGAGTCCCTATCCAACAGGGACTCCTGGGCGCCTCCAGCTTGGGCACACGCCAAGGGTGGCGTGCGCCCTCCTCCTTGCCAGGTTCTGGTAGGGGGACAAGGCCCCCACCAGCTCTCCAATAGGTGCATGACACATGTGGACAAAAGTCAAAGTGTCAATGGTCAACATTTGACCAGTCAAAGGTCAACTTTTGACCAAAGTCAAAGGAACAAGAAATGGCAGGTGACCAAAAATGGCAGGTATTGTCTTACAAAATAAGACAACCTTTTCTGACTTGGACAAGCTCCAGTCAGACAAAGTGAAGGCCTCTGATTGAGCACAAACTCCTTTGGCTCAGTCAGGACAACTATTTATGATAGTAAAAGAAGAACGTTAGGTTCAATCGAGTGCTAGCACGATTTTCTTGAACCTAATTGAATCTCATTCAGATCAATTGAACTGGATCAGTTCAATTGATGATCACCAGATTCAAACCCTTATTTGTGTGACCCAGTTAGGTTCAGTTCTGTATGGTAATGGGATATGTCATGATCTCTATCATCGACATCATCGAAACTCCTTTCGATGGATCAGAACTCTTCTGATTCGAACAGCTAGAATGATCGATCATCTAAATCATTCTAATTGCTCCCAAAATCCACCAGTGACACCTAGCAGTATATGGTGGCAACCCATCAGAGCTGAATGCGAACCTCTTGGTGCAGCTACCTGTGTGATTAAGTTCTTCTATCTTGAGCCCCGATCAGATTAGGGTTAAGGTGAACTCGTCAAACCCTAGTCTCTGTCATATGATGTAATCATTCGATTCAAGTCCGATGTGAAAATCTAAATAGAAACTCTTTCTATTATTTCACTCTGCCATGGCCATGGGCTTCTGGACTTGATTCTCATGATCATCATAGGGCTGCTCCTCTACCACCGAGGTAGATAGATTCCATCTTGATGCAATCCAGTTCCTACAATGAACATGCTATAGCCAACATACACCTCAGGGTTCCATATGGCTAGGAGATCGAGTAATGGTGTAGTCAAACTATAACACCCTCAAGGTGAACTGCCGATGCACCTCAGGTCAAAGAACCAGACACACTACTGCAGCATCGAGTCAGTCATTGACGAGAAGGTAGACTTCCTAATGACTACTCGAGGTGGTCACGCTCAGTGCCCTCGTTCTCTAACGAGTACCTGTACTCTCGCTCCGGTGTCTCCACACCGTAGACTCAAGACTCATCTACTAAAGAGAAGCGATTGTACACCAACCTTCCGGATCAATCACCATCCTCGTGATGATCCTATGGTCGGGAGCATTTTATGAGTTAATAATGATTATTCATGTCTTAAATTTTCAACTCTTGAAAATATGAATTATCATTACCATTAACTCAAAGGATGTATCACAGACACTAAATACACATATGTGATAGAAAATAACCCATTTTATTGATTTTAGTCAAAATTATAATTTTGCCCCTAGAAGTGTATTACAAGTGTCAGCCAATTCTGGCTTCTAGGGCATATATATCTAACAATCTCCCACTTGTCCTAAAGCCAATTGGCTACAAGTCTAAGTCCCATCTTCTCAAGGTGGGCTTCGATCTTCTGCTGGCCCAACGGCTTTGTAAGTGGGTCTGCCACATTATCTGTGGAGTTGACTCTCTTGACCTCGACGTAACCCTTCTCGAGGTAATCGCGGATGAGGTGGTATCGCCGCTCAATGTGCTTGGATTTCTGGTGAGACCTCGGCTCCTTAGCAAGGGCTATGGCGCCATTGTTGTCGCAGTATAGAGGAATGGCATCTGATGGCATTACTCCAATTTCTGCAGCAAACTTCTTGTACCAGAATGCTTCCTTCGCAGCCTCTGATGCAGCGATATATTTGCTTCCATGGTGGAATCTGCTATCACCATTTGCTTGGAACTCTTCCAGCTGACAGCACCACCATTGCACACAAACAGACTCCCAGATGTCGACTTTCGATCATCTATATCGGACATGAAATCCGAGTCTGTGTATCCCTGGACTTGGAGTTCTCCGTTACCAAAGACCAACATCATATCCTTAGTTCTTCTCAAGTACTTAAGGATACATTTCACAGAAGTCCAGTGTTCTTCACCTGGATTTGACTGATATCTGCTTGTGACACTCACAGCATGGGCTATATCAGGTCGTGTACATAGCATGGCATACATGAGGCTCCCTATTGCAGAAGCATAAGGGATCTTGCTCATGCATTCTATTTCCTCAGGTGTGCTAGGGCACATCTTCTTGGAAAGATGAATACCATGTCTGAAGGGTATTAATCCCCTCTTAGAGTTTTCCATACTAAACCTCTTTAGTACTTCCTCTATGTACATCTTCTGTGAAAGTCCTAGCATCCTATTCGGTCTATCCCTATAGACCTTAATTCCTAGAATAAAGGATGCTTCACCTAGGTCTTTCATGGAGAATTCCTTGGACAACCATAATTTGACTGTTCGTCATCATGGGAATATCATTCCCAATAAGGAGGATGTCATCCACGTACAATACGAGGAAGACAACAGCGCTCCCACTGACCTTTTTGAAGACACACGGTTTCCTCTTCATTTTTGATGAAACCAAACTTTTTGATCACATCATTGAAATGAGTGTTCCAGCTCCGAGATGCTTGCTTAAGTCCATATATGGACCTTTGCAGCTTGCAAACCTTGTGATCAGTATCACTGGATGTGAAACCTAGCGGCTGTTCCATATAGATATCTTCCTCAAGATATCCATTCAAGAATGCCATTTTCACGTCCATTTGCCATATTTCATAATCGAAATAGGCTGCAACGGCAAGCAATGTGCGGATGGATTTTAGCATAGCCACTGGGAAAAAGGTATCCTGATAGTCAATGCCTTCGCGTTGACTATAACCTTTTGCCACTAGTCTAGCCTTGAATGTCTCCACATTCCCATCTGCACCAATCTTTCTCTTGAAGATCCATTTACACCCAATAGGTACTATACCTTCTGGTGGATCTACCAAGGTCCAGACTTGGTTTGAGTGCATCGAGTCAATTTCTGACTGCATTGCCTCTAGCCATTTCTCGGAGTCGATATCTGATATCGCCTCGTTGTAGGTTTTGGGATCATCACCATGAGCACCATTACCTACGAGGAACATTTTCTCTACTTCCTCTGAAATAATACCTAAGTATCTTTCAGGGGGATGGAAAACTCTTTTCGATCTACGAGGTGGAGGAGGTAGTGTTCTTATTGGCTCAACCTGATTTGGTTCCAATTGGTCCTTAGCTCGTTGTACTTGTGAGACTTTCTCATCAAGCTTAATCTGCTTTCCAATGCCGCTATCTTGAATAAACTATTTTTCAAGAAAGATGGCATGTCGACTCACAATCACATTGTGGTCTTCTGGAATGTAGAAATAGTATCCTAATGACTCTTTAGGATATCCTATGAATCGAGCTCTGAAGGACCTAAACTCTAACTTGTCCGCTTGTTGTCTTTTGACATGAGCCGGACAACCCCAAATTCTGAGATGACTCAGACTTGGTTTCTTACCGTGCCATATCTCATACGGTGTGGTAGGAACGGTTTTAGAGGAAACCCTATTCAGTAGATAAATTGAAGTTAACAATGAGTGTCCCCAAAGAAAATCAGGAAAGGTCTGTGAAGCTCATCATGGATCGGACCATATCCAATAGAGTCCGATTTCTCCATTCTGAAACCCCGTTGAGTTGAGGTGTTCCTGGTGGAGTCCATTGAGAGACTATGCCATTTTTCTTGAGATAGTCTAGGAATTCTCGGCTAAGGTATTCACCTCCTCGATCTGATCAAAGAACCTTAATGGATTTTCCAATTTGTTTTTCTACTTCATGTCTGAATTCTTTGAACTTTTCAAAAGCTTCAGACTTGTGTCTCATAAGATACACATACCCATACCTAGATAGATCATCAGTAAAGATAATGAAGTAGACAAAATTGCCTCTAGCCAGTACATCAAATGGGCCACACACATCAGTATGTACTAGGGCAAGGAGATCTATGGCCCTTTTTCCATGTCCAACAAAAGAGAGTTTAGTCATTTTGCCTTGAAGATAAGATTCACAAGTTGGATATGACTCGAAAGTCAACGAACTCAATAGCCCATTTTTCTTCAATTTGTTGATCCTTTCTTCTACTATATGACCTAATCTCAGGTGCCATAGATACCTATCATTTGGACTATCCCTAGGTCGTTTGGCATTCACGTTTTGCTCGATAGTTAGAACAGATACATCAATATGTAGCTGATAAAGATCGGTAGAAGGGATATGCCATTAACTCATACAAGAACGCATTCAGGTTGAGTAGCTTCCAATTAAAAATCAGTCGGTCGTATATGCCAAACTTACCTTAGACACCAAATTATTGAGCCAGAACCAATTGGATTAGCCTACAATCCAGACTCTAACCTCTGAGCCTAATTAGGTCTTGCTTGATCGTGACTCGATCTTGACCCAGACTTAATCCTATTAGGCTGATCAATTTAAGTATTGTTGATCCCATCTAACCAACTCTTGATTCGGTTTGATCAACCGCTTAGACCTAATTGAGCTATCCAAGCCCGAACCCAGTATTATGAATATGTCTTAGATTTAAAATTCTTAATTTTAGGCCTAATTAATATTTTATAATCTTAATTTTTTAATTAAGTAGGGTTCATAAATAAAATATGCATAATAAGTCCTAGGGTTTCAGGATCTAGAATTTTGCAGAAAGTAAGTTTCGAATTTCTGATTAAGGACAAACGCACAGCACCCCTACATGTCATAAGAATACCCCATCGGATGGGAGGAGAGAGTCTTTAAAATCTTCTTCGTTCTTATGATCGGACGGCCAAGAGGAATGCCTTAATCAGGAACATGTAATACTACAAAATAGTTTTAGATCTATATCATATATCTCATATACAAATTAGATCTAATCATGGCATATTTTGCATACATCTCATGTATCGAATCATGCATATTTTCAGATCTAAATTATCTCATAATAATCTAAAAAATTAGATTTAAATTGATCTTATCAAAATAAACTCTAATCTAGACAACTATGTAGAACTATTCTACAACTAGTCTAGACATGCATCAATCATATCTCATATGATGTTTAAAATTAAATAATTTTTATTTACTATTTTTAGATATTATTATAATAATTATAATATCAAAAAATAGTAAATAAATAGATCTAAAATATGATTTAATCAAATTAAATTAAAAACATGCAAGACTATTCTATAGAACTATTCTATTTTAGAACTAGTCATGCATATTTTCTAATCTTAGATCCAAATCTTTTAATTTTAATTTTTTTTTTGATTTTAGATCTGATCACATCTCATGTGACATCTGAAATTATTTATTTTTTATTAAAATAAATTTAAAATTAGATCTAAATACTTTAGAACCATGGCTCTGATACCAGTTGAAGAAAAAATCCTGATTTTCTGGACCAGGTTCGTTTAGATCTGATCAGATCAAGAGATATATTTCAAAAAAAAAAAATTAATTTAGATCAAATCTGAGATATTTTAGATCTAATTTTTATTATTTTAATAATTAAAATAAATTTAGATAAATTTAATTTAATTTAATTTACCTTGACGTAGGGTAATCCTATTACCCGTTGATGATCTTGTAAGCATTGGAAGGTTCTGGATCTAGCCACGCAAGTGCCTGATCTCTACCGGTATCCACTTGGGCTGGATCTAGAGATTCTCTTCTTCTCTATCACGTCTCCAAAAATTAGATCTGGATCTGATTTGGAGGATCTTCAAAATACCTTTCCAAAATCAGCAGTTGTCCTGTGCAGCAGCGCAGCCTTCTAGCTTTCTGATGCCTTTCTCCCATCTGGATTGCACCAACCAAGATCCCAAACTACTTTGGACGTGGAGAGAAGAGGAAGAAGATAGGCTTGGCATGGAGGAGCAGGAGAGAACCAGTCTTGGGTGTGGTATTTTTTCTATTCTTTTCAATGCTCTTTGGGTTGGGCGCAGGATCTTATTTATAGACTATACATGATCCAACTCCTCTTCTTCCCAACCAATCACAATCCTTTGTGAAATCAGATCTAAATTTGATTGGTGGGAATAGAGTCCCTTGGATTCCTCCTTAGATGGTGCCTAAGATCCAGTCAAACTTGGTTCTTAGGAGAAGTCTAATTGGAATCCAAAAAGGAGATGGAGTCCCTATCCAACAGGGACTCCTGGGCGCCTCCAGCTTGGGCACACGCCAAGGGTGGCGTGCGCCCTCCTCCTTGCCAGGTTCTGGCAGGGGGACAAGCCCCCACCAGCTCTCCAATAGGTGCATGACACATGGACAAAAGTCAAAGTATCAATGGTCAATATTTGACCAGTCAAAGGTCAACTTTTGACCAAAGTCAAAGGACGAGAAATGGCAGGTGACCAAAAATGGCAGGTATTATCTTACAAAATAAGACAACCCTTTTCTGACCTGGACAAGCTCCAGTCAGACCAAGTGAAGGCCTCTAATCGAGCACAAACTCCTTTGGCTCAGTCAGGATAACTATTTATGATAGTAAAAGAAGAACGTTAGGTTCAATCGAGTGCTAGCATGATTTTCTTGAACCTAATTGAATCTCATTCAGATCAATTGAACTGGATCAGTTCAATTGATGATCACTAGATTCAAACCCTTATTTGTGTGATCTAGTTAGGTTCAGTTCTGTATGGTAATGGGATATGTCATGATCTCTATCATCGACATCATCGAAACTTCTTTCGATGGATCAAAACTCTTCTGATTCGAACAGCTAGAATGATCGATCATCTAAATCATTCTAATTGCTCCCAAAATCCACCAGTGACACCTAGCAGTATATGGTGGCAACCCATCAGAGCTGAATGCGAACCTCTTGGTGCAGCTACCTGTGTGATTAAGTTCTTCTATCTTGAGCCCCGATCAGATTAGGGTTAAGGTGAACTCATCAAACCCTAGTCTCTGTCATATGATGTAATCATTCGATTCAAGTCCGATGTGAAAATCTAAATAGAAACTCTTTCTATTATTTCACTTTGCCATGGCCATGGGCTTCTGGACTTGATTCTCATGATCATCATAGGGCTGCTCCTCTACCACCGAGGTAGATAGATTCCATCTTGATGCTATCCAGTTCCTACAATGAACATGCTATAGCCAACATACACCTCAGGAATTTCGTATGGCTAGGAGACCGAGTTATGGTGTAGTCAAACTATAACACCCTCAAGGTGAACTGCCGATGCACTTCAGGTCAAAGAATCAGACACACTACTGCAGCATCGAGTCAGTCATTGACGAGAAGGTAGACTTCCTAATGACTACTCGAGGTGGTCACGCTCAGTGCCCTCGTTCTCTAACGAGTACCTGTACTCTCGTTCCAGTGTCTCCACACCATAGACTCAAGACTCATCTACTAAAGAGAAGCGATTGTACACCAACCTTTCGGATCAATCACCATCTTCATGATGATCCTATGGTCGGAACCATTTTATGAGTTAATAATGATTATTCATGTCTTAAATTTTCAACTCTTGAAAATATGAATTATCATTACCATTAACTCAAAGAATGTATCACAGACATTAAATACACATATGTGATAGAAAATAACCCATTTTATTGATAATAGTCAAAATTATAATTTTGCCCCGAGAAGTGTATTATAAATGTCAGTCAATTCTGACTTCTAGGGTACATATATCTAACAGTTACATGCCAAAGTGAAGGGGCCAAGAGTCCTTTTTAGTTAAGGCTTTAACTGGTCAAAGCCTTAAGCTCTTAGTACTAGTTTAGATCTATTTAAATCTTAAAACGCTAGGGGTTAAGATAAGATTTAGAGATCCGATGCCCTCTCTTATCCTTGCACCCTTTTCTCTTATCTCACGCACTCTCTCTCAAGCCCATCCTTCATACAAAAGGAGAGTAGGTGTCCTCCTTTCTTACATGCCAAAAAGGGAGAGAGGGAGATATCTATTTCTCCTCTTCTCTTGTATCAGGATCAAAAGTTGATTCAAGTTGAGGGCTAATTTTAAGATTAGCATGCACTAATTTTTTTTGGAGAAGAAAGATTAAAAATTAGGAAAGCATCCTAAATCATTTCAATATAGATACCTGTAGAATGCGTATTCGGCTTTAACGAAATCCATGAAGACATCCACGATTATCAAATCATAGTGAAGGTCTATCGGTACAAGATGAAGATATGATCTTCCTAATTTTATTTTACATCTTGACCTTAACTATGAGGAATTTTAAATTTTAAGATGTGATTTCATGCTTACTTATATGTATTAATCTAATTTTATTCTATTACATCTTTAATTTTAATCATATATGGCAACCGGATTTCCTACATGCAATTTGGGTTAATATGGAGGAAAAGCCAAAATCAAGGTAGCTTTACTCTCCCAAAACTCGATTGTATTAATCCGAGCCTCTCCCTTCCTCCTCTAACACTCATCAGAACTAGACTTCATGGCAAGCATAGGATCCATACCAAAAGTTTTCTGATTGTACTTGCCTGATAGCATCGCCAGAGAAGACCCAAAATAACAATTAATACTCTTGCAAACCAACCATGAGCACCACCATTGGATGAATAGAAAGTGTTGCTATCAAAATCCGGTCTGAAGAGCATGAATCAGCACATGCAAAGGAAATAGATGTCACCGACATAAACATCAAATGGAGAACTTTTTGATACTTAAGTCAACAAAAGAAAATTTGAAAAATAAAAAAGATTTAAGACTTGGATCATGAATCTAAAAGAAGTCTCTCTTTTTTTTTCTTTTTTTTTTCTTTTTCTTACCTAGTATGTCAAGCTCCCTTTTTATTAACACAAAGTCCTTGTCCCATTAATATTGCTCTCCTAAGTACTAAATAAGATGACAAATAATCTCATTAGGTTCTGCCAATGAGACTTGTTGGCTTAGTGCCACATGTCATCTCATGATTGGTATGTTAGAATTGGGCAACATTAAGAAAGGTCCTAGACCATCACAGCTGGATCCGTGAGTCTCCAAATCCAACGCAGCAACAACTCTCAATAAGATCAGCGGAAGCACGTTCCTCTCACTCCCTCGAGCAACAATCTACAACCAAGGTACCGCATTGCTTGGTCAATGTCGAGAGAGCCTACACAACGTTGGAGATGTAGATGGCGACAAAGCAAAACAGTGGGAAAGCCAACCTAGAAGAATTATAAAAGACTACGAAAGGCTACAACAACAACAACAACAAAAAACAAAAAACAAAAACAAAAACAAAAACAAAAACAAAAAAGCAAAAATCACTTTACCATGTCATGATTGGCCATCAATTGTGGTTAGGATTAGAGGCGTACACGAGGTAGCTCAAATTGATTTGACATCAATCTTCAAACTAAATCAATTTGAATTGATTTTTCAAAACTGAAATCAAAATCTTCAAACTAAATCGGCTTGAACCAATTTTCCAAAAATGAAATTGAAATCGAAACCAATCATATGGAAAAACCGATTCAAACTGACTCCAAAAATTTTAGTTCTATCCAATTCAATTTATCGAATTATGGACTATTAAATTTATATCAAATAGATAGCTTATGAGATGGCCTATTTGAGTAGTCATTCATAGCCATACTGAATAGATAGTTTGTGTGACCAACTACATGAGCCGTTCTCCATAGCCATGCTGAATGGATAGTTTATGAGATGGATTAGATAGGTTAAACAAGCTAAATGGATAGCTTATTAGGAATGCAAATGAAGACATCATGTGGTGAATGGGCGAAGCGGAAAAAAATAAAACTAGAGTACGAGAAAAGTGGTCCAAGGAGAGGCACAAGCCAAAGCAGGAGGGGAGAGGAGGCACCAGTTAAAACCAAAATGGAAGGACAAGGGAGGCACGAACCATTGGAGATAAAGTGGGAGCAGAGCGGGGAGACACGAACACAATGAGGAATTTGAAGATGCAGAAGCCTTAAGGCAGCTAGGGCACAATATGGGCAAAAGTAAATTGGGATACTGAACTGTGAACCGATTTATTATTTATCTAGTATATATACACAGATTGACTCAATTCAAACTGATTTTTGTAAAGTTTAAACCAAAACGGAATCTATTTTTACAGATTCTAAAATTTTAAAACAAAATTAAACCAAATTTAAAAACTTCGATCTGATCCAAATGAATTTTCCGGTCTGACCAAATTACACACCCCTTGTTAGGATAGAGCATGAGAGAGTTTTTTGATTTGATAAGGAGAGTTCGGAGAATTAGAGCGTGGGGAACCACTTGTACGCTTGGAGAATTGTGCGCCTACTGCTTCATTGCAGGTTGGCTTGTACACGCTATAGCTTCCTAGTGACATCACCTTAACTGAAAATGTTATCCGGATTCCGCCAAGTTACTCTTGATTAGCCAATTCTTCAGTTCAATTATTGAAAAAGAAAAATAAAAACTCATGTTATTCAGATTCCATGAAGGAATCTTTAACGATGCCATATTAAAATAATAAAAGAAACACAAATTAATACTCGAGGGCAGGTATAAGCCTGTTGCTCCAAAACCAATGGGGTGTCGGCTACGGTGCAGTTAGTCCAACTTTGCAATGACTGCATCAACTACTTCTTGGGTGGTACTATTGCCACCTAAATCTTTCGTCCTGTATCGGCCTTCTGCAATCACACGCTTGACAGCAGTTTCTAATCGATCAGCAAATGATGGGAACTGAAGATGTCTCAGCATCATGGCAGATGATAGAAGCAGGGCCACTGGATTTGCTTTCTTCTGCTCCACTAGCTTCTCATTTCCCACATTGCCTGCAGAAGCACCTTGCTCAAAAATTGCATGATCCTGACCAACATTACCTGAAACCCAATCAAATGGTTTAGGCAAGCTCTGAAAAAGAATATATAACTCTCAGAAAGTTCTCAGCAAGGTTAACCATACACTTTTGCTTTAAGTTCAGTATAACAGAGGTTCACTGCTATCCTGTGCAACAATCCGAAGGTGTCGCAATAAATTTTAGGCCATCAAATGCATTAGTTACTTATTAATAACTAAGCCAAGAGAGCTGCATCTATAAGTAACTAACAGGAGTTGTAATCCACCAATAATAGCCTACAGGAATTTGGTCCAGTGAAGGACCTGCAACAGAAATAAAACCTCAAGATGCCTCACAATATTCTGAATCATCGCAACAACAACATCATTCACTGGATGCTGAATCACTTTGTGGTGAGGGATCAGCTATTTCGGCATGCTAGTTTGTATTTATGGTATTTGTCATTCTCGGGAAACAGAATCCACACTTACACAGCTTGGAGTAAAGCCCACGTAAAAAGAGAGCATAAAACATTTTTCTGAATAATGTACTACATGCAAAAAAGTACATAAATAAAACTAGAGGTAGCAGTTTCTAAAATGTACCTCCTGGCATGACACCAGTGCCTCCGGCAATTCCTGCAGCCGTATTCGCCACCAAATTGCCATAAAGATTTGGTGTGACCTGCAAGGGGACATGGGTCTGCATAAATCCAAGCAATGGGAAACCAGCTTGAACGATAATTATGTACCAATGTCATGTATCAACATAGTTGACCTTTTGCCACAGATTTTGAATTCTTAAAAAATGTACATAAAATATAATGTGCAGCATGTGTGCTGTGTGTGGTGTAATGTAGATTCACAGGTATTATAGATATAGAAAATGGTCTCAATTTGCATAAATGATGGAAAAATCAGAAATATGCTGTAAATGTTGCAACATCTAGTACATGCCTATGCTTGAAATGGCTTTATATATCATTAGTTGAGTTATCTTAAGCTATCGTGCCCAATACTCAAAGTATGGAAGCTATACAACTAACCATAATTTTGTTTCCTGTGTACTCTTACACTTGAGTGGAGCGAGTATTACTTTCTTTTGAAGTTGTCACACAAAACATCAGCTGAAAATTTTGGTTTTAAAATTTTATGCCTTCAAAAGACTATTTAACAACAAACTAAGTGATGCAGCCAAACATCAGGCAACACGAGGATATTAAGATGCCATGCAGCAGAATGCTACATCTCCTCGATGGAGCAACAGCACATGGAAGATCATAAATGGTGATATCTAAAAATACAATTTAAAAGTTTGATAGTAACATGATTCACAATCTGATAAAGTGAGTTCCACCGTTCAGCATTTAAGCCATAAGAGATCTTTATTTTTTTTAACATTTTGTGCAACTTTTAGAGATGTACTTTCAATTTCATATGTGATTACACATGATTATATTAATCTACCATGTCATTTCAAAGTTTTCATATCACAAGCTTAAAAACCTAGGAGTCTGGTGAGGTTGTTTAGAGATAGATTATTTTTAGAGGTGCTATTTTGATAATATGTGATATTTGGGAAAATATTATAGATAAAATTTTGGGGTTTAAGGTCTTCTAAAATACATGTAACCAGAAGTTTGAATTTTGTTTAGTGCTAACTTCCTCAAATTCTCATGAACACGTCCTCATGTTTTGAAGGTAAACACCCCCAATGATGAAGATGAGTCCTTTTTTGTAAGTGAAAAATGCATATGGTTATTTAAATTGCCATGTTGGATTCCAAGTTGTCTTCTACTTCTCAATAAGCCAGGAGTCTTGATATTGTATTAGGTTAAGATCTATTATAAATAATGTGACTTATTTCTCATGATGATGGTCCACATCATAAACCCAACAAGGACTCTTAGGCTCTCCCTGAATGGTGATAATTCCTTCCATCTTTTTCTCTATTATGCTATTCATATTCTCCTTTCAAATTTTAGATGACTTTGCCTTTCCTTAATTAGATCTTTCCAAAACATATTTTAACCACAGATTACTGAATCACACACCTAAGTCACATATTCCCAATAAATCCAATTCAATTTTGCTTTTTAATTCCAGCAAACCTTGTAACTGTCTTAATTATCCTCAAAGCTTAGCACAACTTGTATCAATATGTACTGCCAATGCTGGTATTTACCTATGCATACTGACAATACCATATCGGACAAAACCAGATGCTACCATACCAGCTGTACTGATTGGTACTAATGGTTCTTTATTCTTTTAGTATTGGTACACTGATACTGTACCAATACAATACCATTCCAACGGAAAAACAGTATGGGTTTCTTTAAAAGTATTTGAAACATTACATGTTTACATATACAACAAGTAACCAAATATTCGGTGGGAATCCTCAACACGAGGTTCACAATCTCGGTATTGGATCCCATACTGGTACCATATTGGTATCATATTGGTGCACCTGCTGGTAGGTCGGTTCAGCATATGCATGCTCAGTATGCCCCCCGTACCGAATATCAGTTCTGTACCAGTATAATACGGGTATGCCTAGTACAGGGCATTATGCACTGATCCTATACAGAAGAGTGCTCATAGCAACTGCCACATCATGGTGGTCTACACCATGGTTGACAAGGTATGCTAAGGTCTATTCCAAGTGGTCAGTCAGGCAAGATGTCATAACAACACTATTAACTTCTTACAGTAGGTGATCAAGGGCATAAATGGGCCCACTCATGCTGGCACTTTATAGCTTGAAAGAAAAAATAGAAAGAAACTCTCTACTGGTCAACCAATCCCACCCAGACTCTTTTACTTAAAAGTATCAATAATATCCCTGCACATCCACCTTCAATTTGCTCATGAATCCTAAAGTAAATAAATTCACTTCTTTCATTTCATCATTAAGGCTACCAGCTTCATATATTTATCTTTACCATATCTTGATGACAGGTTCCTTTTTTAGCAAAACAAAGTAAAATATTAGAAAACTTACGTGATATAATAACCAATTATTAGCCTCAAATATTACCTTCTCTTCCTCCCCTTCCTCATCCCTCTGCCCCTCTGAACCCCAAAAAATGTCAGCACACTCATGCAGCCATAAACAAGCAAGCAAGCATAAAGATGCATTTTTATACAGATGAGCATGTACACTACACATAGGAGTTAATTGTTTTGAAGGTCTCTCAACATCTACTTTATTATTCATGAAACATATGACAAAATCAATCAAAAAGCATCTAAGATGTCTAACTACTCTTTGTCAATGGATTAATGAACCATGAATGGTGGATGCAATACATTAATTGCTAATACCAATGAATCATGTACAGAACAAACAAGAAACACACTCTAAATATGAGTAATATAAGCATAGATTCAATTTTGACAAGCCTATGCAAGCAATTTCTTTTATAATACTATAGAATTATAAGGCAATGTGTGTATGACAAGCATAGCAAGTCAAAACCAATGTTGGCCCAGTCTGGTATAAAGCTCATGCAAGTCTAAACAAATCATTTGTGGGTGCTAGTGAGCAATCTTCTAATGGTTCCCTTAAATAAATTTGTTTGATCACTGGGTGTTTCTCCTCCTTATATCTATTTCTTGCATTGCATATGTTCCCTGAAATTTCTAACTTTACAAGTGAGGAGCACATGGTGATTTGTGATCCACTGGTTCCAGAAATACAGAGGCTCTCATAAGATTGCACGAAAAAAGTAAATTCACGATGATGCATAAGTTCCCTTTACCATCTATTGGTCAAAAAAATTATGAAAATAACACTAGTGAGGTTTTATTAAACACAAAAGTTGGGCACCAACTTTAACTTCTCGCTTTTCTACCCTATGTCAGCACTTAAATCTCAAGCAAAATTACATTACCAAATGCCAACTGAAGGATTCTTAGATTCCAAAAAGAAATAATAACAAATCACCATCAATATATGATATGAACGATTTGACCTAAAAGTGTACATTAAACGCAACAGAATATGGAAATTATATTCAGAAATATTAAAACATGAATATATAGTAATCATAGATAGGTGTGCTGAATAAGATATAGTAATTTCAAGCATCGGAAAACAGTCACAAGATGTGGAAAATTTCACAACAGTACTTAAAAAAATTTAATGAAACAGCATACCATTACGTCAAACTGATCAGGCTTTGAAACAAGCTGCATACAGCAGTTGTCAACAATAATTTCATTATACTTTATCCCAGGATATTTTGTTGCAACCTCACGACAAGATTCTAAAAATAGACCATCTGCAAGCTTCATAATGTTGGCCTTGTGCACAGCTGTAACTTTCTTTCGGTTGTTAAGGTAAGCATACTCAAAAGCGTATTTTGCAATTCGCTCCGAACAAAACTTTGTAATCACCTAGCAGAGTAGTTGAGTGAGGGAAAAAAACAGGAGAGAAAACAAAAATAGGAGAGAAAACAGAAACATCCCAAACAAGTATTGCAAAGGGAATTAATTAGAAGGGCATAATTGCATATTATTTTTATATTTGAATGATGGCATGTGTTACAATAAAGTTATTATTTCAGAATGAACAGGTCATATGGTGTAATAAAGTTCTTATTTAATTATTAGAAGGTCCTCATAAGACTAACACTGAATTGACAATCAAACAATTAAGAGTAAACACGGTATACACACAAGGACATAGATGATAGCCAGAACATTCAAATTACCATGAAACTGACCATGCAACAAAGCTAAAAACAGCAAATGCAATCAAAGTTCTGCAGCTAGAGATAAACAACTCAGTTTGTTGGTATTGTCAACCTTCAAGTTCATATTGTCCATTGGGGGCCAATATAAGTAACATAATAACAGACACTTTCATGAAGTAGCAACTATCAGCCATACTGATGATTGATCTCAAGCAGCAGGATCAATTACTTTGGTGAATTATCACAACAGCATTAAGACATTTTCATTACAACTTACCATCATCCAACTAATTAACAACAAAAAAAGAGAAACAAAAATCTTGACACCATTTGTAACAGATCAATTGATGATCAGTGTACCATTTTTTTTTCAAGAAAAAGAGAAAAAAAGGTTAGCATGGGATGACAAATTAGCATGTATGGCCATCCATAGGTAATTCTCAAAAACAAAAGACAACCCAGGTACAGGAAACACATAATGACCCAAAAGAAATCAGGACCTATAAATAGATTTTGACACATGAACTATAATTGTTTACATTAAAACTAAAAGACTGTTTAGAGCTTCCACAACCCATCAAGAAAAAATATAGCATGCTTCTTGAAGGGCTTTTCATTCATCAATTTATATATGAGAGGAAAGAAAATATTGGCTGAGAAAAACCAATATGTATGATTAGTTTCATCAACTAGGATTTAATTTTTCTTGTAGAGAAAAGGCAATAGATGAAGATTACATAAGAAGATAAAGCTAGATGGTGGATTAAGTGATGCATAACTTAAAGGAAAATATTATTTATTTTAAAAAAAAATGGTCTACAAAACTGAAGTATTTTTTAAAGTGTTAATGAGAAGATTGGAAAGAATGTGTAATAGAATTAGGGAGAATACAATGAGATACAAGCATATTAGAGGAGAAATGGGGAACCACATCAATTAAGAAAAAATTTATCCGAAACCAACTAAGATGCTAAAATATAAACAGCAAAGATAAGAGGTGGCCCAAACAGTGTGGTCCTTATGGAAGGGTTACAAACAAAAGAGAGGAGCCTACACTATCACAAATTGAAATTTGAAAAAGGATTTAGAAAAGTCTGTGGAAAATGAACATTGTTCTTTTTTTTGGATACAAATGAACATGGTTCTTGACTAGAATTAACTGACATATAAGGAAAACATATATTTGACTCAAATAGTTGGCTTGGAATTAATAGCTGATCCAATATGTTGGAATGGCCAGCACGTCCTCTGCCCAGCCAGAGCTGCCATACAACAAGAATCCCATTTAACCCTTTTCAGTATCATTTTGTTCATGTATATTTAATTTTTTTCTTATTTTTTCACATGCATGCCAGTTTGCTGCAGCACGGCATAGTACAAACCATGTCAGCAGGTGATGGAAAAACACCTGATGGTATCAGAAGAAAAGGACAAATGTAAACAAAAAACCATTGTCAAGCCAGATTTGAACCATACAAAAACTTGAATGAATGATCAAAACAGAATTACCAATAAAGGTTACTAGTTATAGGTGCCAGTTAGAAGAACACATATCTAAATGGCCACAAAAATTGTTCTCGGGATCAGGGTCAAGCTTAAATTGGATAGAGAGTTATATTGGATCAGTTCGTGGATCAAATTGTGTATCAAAATTTCTTTCTGATATCTATCAGAAGGGTAAAAGCAATGGACAGCTGAAAAATGGTGGGGAAAGAGAGAACCACAAAGTAGATGAATGGAGAAGAAAAGGGCCAAAATAACAAGTATAGTTTTGACCATCATTAGTCAGTATATGGCATGTCTTATGAAAGCAGCATCAAAGGTGGTTATTCAAGATATTTTTGTATACAGCCTACCAAGACAATTATCCTCTAAGTTAAGAGTATATTGTTAAACAAGGGTCAGATTTTAGCATATGGTTTAAAAATTATGAATAATTTGCCTATCAATGTTATCTCTATCAACGCAAATAACAAGCTAGCCAATTTTATATGCTCAATGCTTGTTAGTGATAAGTAATTTTAAAAGAGAAAAACATACCAGAAAATAGATTGCCACATGATTTGATATGTATAAAATAGGATTCAGTTGGATCCTTTGATGAAAGTGATTGTATAACCCATAATACAAATCTACATTTTATGATCCAAACTAATTGTGATCCAAGGGTGAGATTCCAATCATTTAGGACCATTTTGTCCCGGATTGTAAGATCCAGAACCTGAATTGATTTTAATAACAATAGATACAAGCTGAGCATGCAGATTACAAGTTTTTTGGTAGGTCCAATATTTCCAGCACTACATAAAAGGGGAAGTAGAGGGCTGGGTCCAAGGGCAGGTCCACCTTAAAGCCCATGTTTGTATTGATTTTCCTGCTTTGATCCACTCCATCAAAGCCAAATACTCATTCAGACCATATATTCCTTACTACCTTCCATTACAAATTTAATATATAGTAAATGGCCTTTCAACATATGGGTATGAGCTCAGAAATGGCACTCCCAAGTCTTGAAAACATGAGAAGATAGGTCATGGAAAAATGGAAGCGAGCTGGAAGAAGAATCAATCTCAATAGTAAAGTTCAAAAACTAGGCCGGCTCATTCTGAGACTGAACCGACTCAGTCCAAAACTAGGTCGGCTTAGTCCAAGACTAGGTCGGCTAGATCTCAAAGAAAAATCCAGACAGAAAGTAGCGTTTTCGGTTTGTTGGCACGGTACACAACTAGGTCGGCTCAGTCTGTCAGCTCAGTCCCAGACTGAGCCGACCCAGTCGCAGGTTAGCCGGCTCTGTTTGAAACTGAACCGGTTTAGTTTTTGCGGGTTATTATTTTGTATCCGTGAGTTGTTTGGATTTGGAAAGTTTTTCTATGAGCTTGGACTTGACCTTTTGTAAAGTATATATACTGGAAACAGGTCAAGATTATAAGAATGCTGAAATATACTAAATAAAAGCTCTTTTCTCCCAGAAATCTCTTCTTCTCTTCTTCTCTATTCCTTGAATTGTTTGATCATGCTTCCGCATTAATCTCTAAGAAGTACTTCCTTATTGCTTGGCTAATCACCGACAGTCACGCTGATCCGTGTGGGAAGAGCACATATTCCCAACATTTGGTATCAGAGCGGTGTTGCGTGGAAGGAAAACACCTAGGGTTTACTACATTCAAGATCTGTTGCATCAGATTTTATCCTAAAAACTTCTAGTTTGCTTCATGGTTGTCTCTAGATTAAGGTGGAGATTATTTACACGAAGAAACGGTGATACAGAAGTTTGGAAAGAGGATCTAGGGCTAGTTAGATCTTCTGTGAAGGGTAGTTTTACTGGTGTGTGATCGTGAAGGGTGTTAGGAATCTGTTCTTGACTTATTTGAAGTCATGAGATCAAGTGGATTCAAGGTGGATTTTGAGAAGTTCGACGGCAAGGGAAACTTTACCCTACGGCAACAAAGAGTAAAAGACTTGTTGGTTCAGCAGAGGATCTACAAGGTCTTGACAAAAGAAAGGCTAGAAAAGATCAATGCTGAGGATTGGAAAGAGTTAGAGAAAATTGCTTTTAGCACAATTCGGATGTGCTTGGCCGATCAAGTTTTGCCCGAGGTTTGCACAGAGACTACGGCAAAGAGGCTCTGGGAGAGACTGGAGAACACATACATGAAGAAGAACATGACGAACAAGCTGCGGTTGAAGAAACAGCTGTATAATCTGAGGATGCCCAAAGGCGGAGATCTTGTTGCACATATCCAAAGGTTCAATCAGGTATATTCTGAGGTGATGAGTTTGGATGTAAAGATCGACGAGGAGGATCGAGCATTGCTGCTATTATGTTCTCTTCTAAGTCCGTATGATGGTCTCATAACAACTTTAGTTTATAGAAAGAAGACCCTAAACTATGAAGAGGTTGTTGGTGTGCTCAGATCAAATGAGCAAAGAGAGAAGATCTGCAGGGGAGATCCTAAGTTTGAGATCTTGGCTATGAACGAAAGATAGGAAAGATCAAAGGAAAAGACAAGAGGAAAATCTAAGGGCAGGCCAATGTCTCGCGATCAGAGGAAAATGACATTGAAATGTTATAAATATCATCAGCCTGGATACCTGAGAAGAGATTGTCTCCTTTTGAGATCAGAAAAAAGGAAGGCCAGCAAGAGAGATGATACAGCTTCTATAAGCAGTGAAGAAGATCTGCTAGTTGTATCGGATGGATCCACAGAGTGCAATACTATGTGGATATTAGATTCAGCATGCTCACACCACTATACTTCTCATCGGAAGTGGTTTGCTACCTACCAAAAGGCCGATGATGGAAGTGTCAGCCTTGGAGATGATCACCCGTGCAAGATAGCTGAAATTGGCTCTATCATGATGAGGATGTACGACGGGATCATTTGTACATTATCAAATGTCAGGCATGTACCAGAGTTGAAAAAAAATTTGATTTCTTTGAGCTACTTGGAGGAGCAGGATTATGCTTTTAGTAACCAAGCTGGGAGTGGATGTCTGAAAATTTCCAAGGAAGCTTTGGTAGTGATGAAAGGTAGAAGACTGAGTAACAATCTTTACAGAATGGAAAGCTCAGTGGTAAATGATAGTGCAGAGGTGCTAACAGCGGCACAGAAGGAACAGATTTTATATCGACTGTGGCACTATCGAATGGGTCATATGAGTGATCGTGGGCTCACAGAACTAAGCAGAAGAGGTATGATCCCAGTCCTAAAGAAGGAGGGCACAGATCTTTATGAGTCGTGTATCTTTGGCAAACAGCATAGGATGAAGTTTGCCAGAACTACCAAGAGCAGCAAGGGAGTGCTGGATTTAGTGCACTCGGATGTGTGGGGACCAGCTCCTGTATCATTTAGAGGTGGGGCAAAATACTTTGTTACTTTCATTAATGATTTCTCAAGGAAGGTGTGGGTTTATCTGATCAGAGAAAAATCAGAGGTGTTTGCCTAGTTCAGAGTCTGAAGAGCTGAAGTAGAGGAGTCAGGGAGATAGGTAAAGTGTCTGAGGTCGAACAATGAAGGAAAGTATACTAGTCTGGAGTTCAGGAGGTACTATGAGGAAAATGGCATCAAACGCCATTACACGATGAGGATGACTCCCCAGCAGAATGATGTCGCAGAGGGAATGAACCGGACACTGATCGAGAAGACACGGAATTTGAGGCTGCAAACATCACTCCCAAAGTCCTTTTGGGGTGATGCTCTAACTTCTTATTTTCTTGTGAACAGATCCCCTCATTATAAGCTGAATGAAGGCATTCCAAAAGAGGTCTAAAGTGGAAAGAAGGTGGAGCTTGGCCATCTGAAAGTTTTCGGTTGCACAGCCTATGCACATGTGGAGACAACCAAGAGGAGCAAATTGGATCCGAAATCTCAAAAGATGACATTCATAGGGTATCCACAAGGAGTCAAGGGATACCTACTATAGGACTCTCAGGCACAAAAGTCAGTGATCAGCAGAGACGTTATCTTTGATGAGAAGAGCATCTTGAGGAGGTCTGGGATAGATAGAACTAGGAAAACAAAGGTGAACAGCGGTGGTCAGTCAGAGAATGATGGCATGCAGGTTACATCCACTTACAGGAGTGTTCCTGTTGAGGTGGAGCTGGGCAGAAAAGTATTGTCTCAGATTGAAAATTAGCATAGAGGGCCGGCAGTTCAGACAGATATGCAGGAGCAGCCACAGACATCAGGCAGAGATGTGCCAGTAGGAGTAGCTTTGCACAAGCCCCAGCGTACTATTAGGAGACCGATCAGATATGGCATTGATGAGATTATCTCTTATGCACTCATCACTGCTAATGGAGATCCAAAGAATTATGCAGAGGCCATGGAGAGTAAGGATCATGATTCATGGATGCAGACCATGGTGGAGGAGATGAAATCACTTGAGAAGAATCAGACATGGCAGCTGGTGGATCTTCCAGAGGATGCTCGACCTATTGGCTCAAAGTGGGTATTCACAAAAAAAGAAACACCTTCAGAACAAGATGGAGTCAGATTCAAAGCAAGGCTGGTAGCAAAGGAATACTTACAAAAGAAAGGGATTGACTACACAGAAATTTTCTCTTCTATGGTGCGTCATACATCTATTCGACTTTTGCTGTCACTGATGGCACAGCATAACATGGAATTGGAACAGATGGACGTGAAAACGGCCTTCCTTCATGGGACTTTGGAGGAAAGAATCTACATAAAGCAGCCAGATAGTTTCATGGAGATGAGACAGAAAGAAAAGATGTGTTTACTCAGGAAGTCTTTGTATAGCTTAAAACAATCTCCTCGTCAGTGGTATCGAAGATTTAATAGCTTTATCTTGAGCATGGATTTCAGCAGATGTAAACATGATTGTTGTGTCTACGTCAAAAATATAGATGAGGATGCCCTATACCTGTTATCGTATGTAGATGATATGCTCATAGCCAGTAGAAGCATAGATGCTGTGAAAAGGTTGAAAAGGACATTATCATCTGAATTTGAGACGAAAGATTTGGATCCAGCTGAAAAAATCTTTGGAATGGAGATTTGCAGAGATAGATGCAAAGAAGTGCTCCATTTGTCATAAGAAAAGTATGTCCAGAAAATTCTGGAGAGGTTTGGGATGGAGAAGGCCAAACCTGCAGAGACGTCATTGCCGAGCCATATGTCTCTCTCCAAGTTACAGTGCCTCCAATCAGAAGAGGAGAGAGAGTACATGGAACAAGTCTCTTATGCAAATGCTGTAGGCAGTGTGATATATACTATGGTGTGCTGTAGACCAGATATAGCACATGCTGTGAGCACGGTTAGTAGATACATAGCTAACCCTGGGAAGGAACACTGGAAAGCATTGAAATGGATATTGAGATATCTGCATAGAACAAGGGATTATGGTTTAATGTTTGGTGGGCAGCCGGAAGGATTTGGAGAATAATTTGTGAAGATGTGTGAAGGTTCAGGTCCTCTGGAAGGGTTTGTTACTGCAAATTATGCTGGTGATCTTGATACAAGAAGGTCTACTACTGGATACTTCTTCTGTATATATGATGGACCGGTATTTTGGAGATCAACCCTTCAGCCAATCACGGCCTTGTCTACTACAAAAGCCGAGTATATTAGGATAACGGAGGCTGCAAAGGAAGCCCTTTGGCTTAGGAGGCTGATTGATGAGTTGGGAGAGGAGCAGAGCAAGATTACACTATTCAGTGATAGTCACAGTGCTCTGTTGTTGGCACAGAATCCAGTCTATCATACACGTACAAAGCATATAGACGTGAGGTACCACATGATCAAAGAACTGGTGGAGGAAGGTAAAGTGGAACTGTTGAAGGTCTATACCAAGAAGAATCAGTCTGATGCACTTACGAAGGTACTCCCCAAAGATAGCTTTCAGAGATGTATGGCACGGATGGGTCTGTTGAGAAGAGATAAGTTCACAAGGACTTGAAAGCACCAAGGTGGAGAATGAGAGCTCAGAAGTGGCACTCCCAAATCTTGAAAATATGAGAAAATAGATCATGGAAAGATGGGAGCGAGCCAGAAGAAGAATCAGTCTCAATCGTAAAGTTCAGAAACTTGGCCGGTTCACTCTGAGATTAAGCCGACTCAGAATTGGGTCGGCTCAGTCCAGGACTGGGTCGGCTAAATCTCAGAGGAAAATTCTGTCCAACTGGGCTGACTCAGTCCAGGACTGGGTCAGCTAAATATCAGAGAAAAATTCAGACAGAAAGTAGCATTTTCGGACTGTTGGCACGGTACACAACTGGGTCGGCTTAATCAGCGGACCCAGTCGCAAGTTAGTCGGCTCAGTCTGAAACTGGGCCGGCTCAGTTTTCGCGGATTATTATTTTGTGTACATGGATTATTTGGATTTAGAAAGTTTTTCTATGAGCTTGGGCTCGACCTTTTATAAAGTATATATACTGAAAACATGTCAAGATTGTAATAGTGCTGAAATATATTGAATAAAAGCTCTTTTCTTCCGAAAATCTCTTATCTATTCCTTGAATTGTTTGATCGTGCTTCCACATTAATCTCTGAGAAGTACTTTCTTGTTGCTTGGCTAATCACCGACGGCCACGCCGATCCGTATGGAAAGAGTGCATATTCCCAACAACAGGAACCCTAAGCTAGTATGAGGGCATGCACATACTAGGAAGCAATCCAAAAATTTAATTATATGATAAGTCACAACTGTTTTATCTATGAGATTGAAGAAGTCCATCAACTTAAAATCCCTTGGTACTTAAAGTCTTGCCTTGACTTATGAGCAAGCTGATCCCCTTCACAACACCTGCCTTTTTTTCTGTCCGGAGGTGGGTATCCCACTTGAAGAAAGATAATTGGACATCTTATTCCTTGAGTCAACGAGAAATGTTATTCAAACATGAAATGTTATTAACTGTTGTCACGAAGTTAAGAAACAACATAGAAAATGAGACAATTTTCAATTTCAAATAATGTCATTTGCTTAAACGAAACAAGCCCAAGGTAATCACACAATTCACACAATGTTACCTAAACACTTAGGTTTACCCTACAGAGATCGGCACTGCAAGAAAAAATTCTTGAGCATGCATCCAAACTGAAAACTCGTACGCAGGTCCATCCAACACAGATGATCATCCAGACAACAAAACATGCCAAACAGTGGATAAATTTGTAGTTCAACTTCTAGCCCCGCGTCCTCACATGCACAATTTTTTTTTACTATGAACTGAAACCCTTCTAAATTATTTTATGATTTCAGCCTGTTTTATTTAAGAATATATGTACTCTGATTCCCAAGTTCCTAAGTTTACACACGAGATTAAAGTGAAGGAAAGCAAGCCGTATACCTTGAGGCTTTCCACGACGCCAGGGACGACTTCGTGCTCAAGCCCCGAGTACTCTCCCTCGGTGTTCTCCCTGATCACGACAATATCGACGTTCTGGTGCCTCGTTGGCAGCCCGGGGAGGTTGAAGCAGTTGACGAGCGACGCATAGAGATCGAGCTCCTTCCTCAGCTGGACGTTGAGGGAGCTGACACCTCCTCCGACGGGGGTGGCGAGACCGCCTTTGAGGCAGACCTTGTTCCGCCGGATCGACTCGATGACCTCCGCCGGGACGGTGGTCATGTCGCCGTGAACCTCGTACGCCTCGAAATAGACAGGGGCGTGCATGGCCTCCATGACCTGCCGGACGGCGTCGGTGACCAGGGGGCCGATTCCATCACCGGGGATGAGGGTGACCGCCCTTGGCGCGCCGTCGCCGGGGCGGGGCATGTAGGTCACGGACCGCCAGCTCCCAGCGAGACCCAGAGGCGGAGGAGGAGAGCAGGCAGCGGCGACAGTACAACCGTGGAGGAGGTTCCGGAGAAAGGGCAGCGATCTCCTCGCCATGCTAGGATTTGGGGTCCCCGATCGAAGCAGGCTAGGGTTCCCCACAGAGACAGAGCAAGGATCATACCAAAAAAAGCAAAAAAATTGGAAAGAGAGAGGGGGCTTCGAAACTGGGGCGGAAGATGGGAAAGGTAGTGATATGACGAAGATGCCCTCAAAAAGGCTGGCGTTTATGCGAAGTTGGTAGAGGTAAAATTGTCACTTGCGATGACTACCCGTCGGCGAACTGGGATACTGGTCGCCTTCGGGCGACCGGAAAAGGGGGTGTGTATGTGACCGGTAACGATGTTCAAAATAACAGCCCCTATACTGGAGCGACGGCTGTCATTTGTAACCTCTTTTCCATGCAAGAGTACAGCAAACTAATTGACAAGCATGCAACCGGTTCTCATCATAAAATATAGAGAAGTCATGGGTCCTAGCATCTTGATCTTTATAAACGACTTTCGCTATTTGGATGCTACCTACAGAAGGAAATAACAGATTAAATTACGGCCTAATCTACAGAAAATCTAAGATAAATATATAGCTTAATTGGCGAAAAAAGATAAAAATTTCATTGATTGATGACCTTAAAAGGATTCTTCCCTATTACAACCTCATATTTACTCATCCTAAGACCGATGGTTCATTTCCGTTCAGACTTCTGTCCAATCTCTGCCATGTATGATGGTTACCATTCCTTATATCATCGAGGCATTACTCCCTATACTACACGATCAAAATCTTGGTAACCGTTTACCAGTTACCCCATTCCAGATATTTTGTTCTTAGCCGACTGGAGTACTTTTGCTCTACACTGAAGATTTGTCCGATTTGTATTTAACTTGATCCTTTCTAAAAAATAAAAAAGCAAGAGACCAGATCACTCCTTAGTTCATTGGTCTGACATAGAAGCCGATGATTGGTTGAGCAGCAGGCAGGTAAGGCCTGACTGATACAATCTAACATAGATATTTTAGCATAAAGATATAATAAAATCTAAAAAATCAAGAAACTAAACTAACTGCACCGAATTTTGATACAAATGAACTAAAATGATCATAACTTTTTCATCCAATATTGAAATTCTTATTATGATCTCAATTTGAAAAACTCTTTTCTAATCCTACAAATCTAACCACTTCATCGTCATGACTCATTTTGAAATCTAATTCAATCATCTAATTGATCAACGAACACAAGATCATAATCAAGTTGGGATTTTAGTTTATCTCTTCTTTTAATTAGAATTAATATTTTAATTTCTTATTTAAGTATGTTAGTATTATTTTCTTATAAATAATACAATCAGATTTTTAAGTTACTGAATTTATTTTCTCAAAAAAAAATTCTATTCTTCTTTTTTCTCATACAACCTAGTTTCGTGTGTCTTCTTCTCTCTTTCCAACAAAATGTCATGCCAAAACTTTTCAAATTACCATATCATCCTAATTAACTTGCACTTACGAGGTGATCAAAAACGGTACTCTTTAGAAAAAGAGCTAAAGTTAGACTTTGTATAGGGCTTGACTCATAGAATGAAACACTTTGGGCTCAAGGCTTAATAAAACTTGTTCATGGTCGGTCTTGTTGACAAAAGAGCGAGAAAATCTGGTGTAAACCTCAGCTCAAGCTCAAGCGTCCCCTTTCATATAATTATGAGCAAAGAACTTGTTTGCACCCATAATTTTATTAATTATATCCCCAATCAGCTTATATTACTTATTAATAGAGTGAAGTCATCACCAATAAGAAAAGTCATGGCCGATTGTGGTCTCCAACAATCCAAGAGACAAAACCATGCACATCATAAATATCAAGTAACCTCGATCTACCATAACTAAACATGACTAATATACTACCAAAAAAATGTGACTGAAAGCCAAAAACGTAAACAGCTCACAAAGACTATAACCCAACAATTTGAGCATACTCATGTTTTTCACATATTTGATAATGCATGCTCATAGCCCATTATTTAGTTAATCCAGTTAAATTGCTTCTCTAAGCAGCAACAGCGAATCACAAAGTTTACACCAAAATGTATGTCTTTGCTCTTTCCAGCTTGATGGTAAAGGTACCAAAGGCACATATAGTTTTAAAAATTCATGCACAATGAAGAAAAAAACGACTTTCTAAAGCTTGTGCATTCCATATCGGCCGATAGATATATTGAGCTGGTCAAAAAGCTGACCACAGACCTATATCATCCTAATGCAAGCGCATATCAGCATCTATCTGCACTTACCGTCAAAGTCTGTTTCTTACATGCAAAATTCTTGCTTTTCAAAACAAACACAAACAATGCGTACACAGATCTACCATATCACAGATTAATCGCATGTGTTCCAGCTCACTAGCATGAAGCAAATGCATGGATACGTAAATGGCACCACATGCGATACTTTGCATGCTAATCAATATAAAGAAGAAAAAACTTATGCTATACCTGCGATTTCCTTCCATGCAAAATTACTCGTCTACCGAGATTAAGTTCCTGACTAACAAGCACGGGTGTAGGGAGACCTATCAAACCGCAAAACCAATCTGAACCACTAATTTCAATTTGGATTGGATCGATTTTTTTTCAAATTTGGTTTCATCTCGGTTCAAAAATTTTAGAAATCCAAAAATTAGTTTGGTTTCGGTTTCGGTTTAAAAAAAAAAATTGATTCAAACCAATCTCTCTATATAGAGAGAGAGAGAGATAGACTGAGCTTCAATCTCAGTCCATATCCGATCGAATCTCCGACCGTTGAATTGATGCGCATCTCCAAGATGCCTCTAAAAGCAATAAAGGACTTCTCTCACCGTTAACAAACCTGACGTATTTTTTTTAAAAAAAAAAAATGTGATAAAGAGAAAGCACATCACATTGACGCGATATCCTATCTCTTCAAATCTCTCTCCGCTGGCTGAAATTGCTCTCTACCTTTTATAAACCCAAAGCCGGATAAACACAAACTACCCCATAATAAACATAAATCCATAAATACAAACAACGTATAATAAACATAAAAATTCTGCAGAAATAAACACAAATCCTGCAAAATAAATACAAACTCGAAATCCAAATTAGGTGATCCTAGAGTCCTAGGATAAACACCAACTGAAAATGATAAATACTAACTGCTGAAATAAACACAAACCATCCTAGGATAAACATAAACATCAAATAATAAACATAAACTGACTTCGAATAAACACAAATTGGTGATAAATCCTCCTTGAACCCTCCATGAAGGCGCCTTAAAACCTCCATGAAGGCGCCTTCATAAATTATGAAGACACCTTCATGCCATTCAAGGCTGAATAAATACAAACTATCCCAAAATAAATACCAACCCTGCAGAATAAATATAAACAACATATAATAAACAGAAACTCTACTGAAATAAACACAAATTTCATAAAATAAATACAAACTCAGGTCTACAAGTTGGATGATCTTAGGATCCTTCTAGGATAAATACTAACTCTTACTAAAATAAACACAAACTATCCTAAAATAAACACAAATATCAAATAATAAACATAAACCGACTTCGAATAAACATAAACTGGTTGAAGGCGCCTTGATGAACCCTCCTTTAACCCTCCATAAAAGCACCTTCATGCTTCCCCCTTTGGAACTCCGCCATCCTGCACATGCGCACGCCACCGTCGGGGAAAAGCCGCATGGCCTATTTCTGCCTTCGCATGAAGGTGTCTCCATGCTTCCCCCTCCGAAACTCCACCGTCCAGCACACACATGCACCACCACCTGCGAAAAGCCGCACGGCCTGTTTTTGCCTCCGCTCACCATGCTCGACTGCCTGATCGCCAGAATCAACTGTTAAATGCTAGGATCGGCCTCTGTTCGTTGGAATTGACCATTAGTGTCTAGGATCGGCAACTAATCACTGGATCGACCGCCAATCAGAAGGAAGAAAAGGGCCCTACCGATCCCAAAAAAAAATATTTTTTTGTGAAGGTGCCTTCATGCTTGTGAAGGCGCCTTCACTCTTGGAAGAAGGTGGCCTCATGAAGGTGCCTTCATCCTCCATGCCATGAGCCATTTAAAGCATTTTTCTTTTCTTATTAAACAATACCAGATGAGTTAATGGACATGAAAAATCCTTCGTTTGCTTCTAGAAACATTTTGAAGATGCATACTGATCCAACGACCGAAGATCTAACCAGATATGGACTGAAATCCAGCCAACCAAAGCCCATATATATAAGCCCAATAGCCCAAAACTCGATAAATCGAACTGGACCAATTTTTTCAATTCGGCTTGAACCAGTTTTTCTATATGGTCTATTCGGTTTCGATTTTGATTTTAAAAAATCAATTCAAATTGGCTTGGTTTGAAAATTGACCCCAAATTAATCCAAACCGAACTATGCACAATCCTACTAACAAGAGTATATCCTTTTTAGCAAAAAATAAATCAAATTCTTACATATTGTATACTTCAATGTTGAAATTCTCAAAGCAAAGACAGAAAGAAAAGGATTCACTAATACATGCTTAAGTGTACGTCATTATCCTTAGTACATTTTTTTATGTTGGTTTCATCAATAATCTTCATCTAGGTAAATTCTCTTTCGATGGAGACTCCAACCCATGCACATAATTTGATCTACATTAAAAACCTATACAACTGAATTTCAGATTTGACCAAATAAGAGGGCAGTGCAAGGATAAAGGATTTCGACAGAGACAATAATCAAAAGGAAGAAGATGATTACATGTAACATACATGTTTAAGTCTTTAAGCAAAAACAGAACCCTCGTTTGAGAGCTTTAGACCTGATATAAAATTACCACTAGTAGGTTTTTAAATGTCTCTGGCTGGACAAACTATTCGATTCCCTGCTGCAAATGGATTCCGTCCATGCAAAACTTGTAAGACTCCAATTTTAAAAATCACCAACAGTGTTGGCCTGCTATTTAAAAAGTGGATAAAACTGTCCTTTTAGTCTCAAGAAACCACTCAACTCCATGAGATCTTATTCAAAAGAAAACCCAACCATTAATGATTGGAACTACTAAAGAATTAGAAATACTACAACTATCAAATATCTCTTAATTCATAGCTAATGCCTGACTCCTAAGATAAAGTACTGCCTAGCATACATTAAAGTCTTAATTTTTATCAGAAAACCTAAATTTTTGTAATGAAAAGCATTTAAATGCTTCATTGAAAATATTAATTAAATCAACTCACTTTTGCTGAACAGGTCTCAAGCCCAATCCATTTTCTTTACCTGAGAAAAGATAGAAAATCCTTCCAATCTCCAAAACACAGCCACTATTAGTAGTTTTGAGGCCTACCACTTAGTGAGAAAGAAAAAATCAAATGAAAAGTTCAAATACATAGTTTAGCTTAAAAACTTAAAATCTACCAGGATTTAAACTTCACTTAAGCCTTTACATAGACTAGCCAAGAGATTGTGAAAAAAATACAAAAGAAATGGAAAAGAACACATCCATTACATCTTTTGTCTGACTCAATGACTCCTGAAACCTAACTCTTCATAACATTTAGAACAGCTGGAAATATAATTAAAAATATATTAGGAGTTTCTTAATATAAAGATGATATTTAGTAGCCCTACTAGAATTCTAGTCACATATATTCCCCATACAAACATGAAATTTGTCCTTTATGAACACCTCCTCTCATCTATACAGAGCATGACCATACAATCATATCAGTTTTCTGCACATCATAACTACTTATACCTAATCATTACCCTGACATATTTACTTTTGATTTTCTTCTTTGAATTTGCATATTGCAGTAACTGAAGAGTGAATACTTGTCTTTATTGAGCTCACTTTCATAAAGGCACCATCATTATTTCCAACCAGTCCAAAGAACATTAGGCATTGCTACCTCATAAATTTATCTTTGAAGGGCATGCAACAATCACACAATTCTAGAAGCATGCATCATCACCAACAAACCAAAGGTCCTCTTAGATATCGCACAACATGCAACCAAGGTCTCATAGCAACTGCAACATCCAGTAAGAAGTGCAAAATGGAAAGGTTGAACACAAGTGAAAACCTAGTACAATCAGGACCCCTATCTCTCCATATATGGTTCACAGGCATATGTTTTTAACACCAACAACTTGACCATATGACATGCCTATTTTTTTGCTATCACCAATAAAATAAACTCTCTCAGACTTGTATAACAATCTTTTTCTTCCACAAGGGCCATCAGTGTTTTGACTTTGAATCCAAATCAGAATAGCATAATTAGGTTCTATTCTAGTCTTGACAAGATTCAACCAACACGCCAATGCGCAAGACCTCCCAAAATCAAAAATGTTGCATGAATAAATTACAAACTGGCAATAAATGATGTAAATATGTTGCCAGTTAGAGGCTATCAATTTCATGTCCCTATTAAGACAAGAAGGAAGCCAGTGTTGTTAAAGGCCCTAAGCGTACCTAGGCGCTAGCAGTCCCTGGAGCCTGGGTGCAATGTGCAAGGTGCAAGGTGTAGGCACATGTCTGAGAGAAGTCAGGCATCAAAAATAGAAAAATAGAGAACTAGCTATAGGTAAAAATTCTAGCAAATAAAAATTAGCATCATGTTATTAAAAAGTAAAAACTAAAAATAAGAAAAGATTTAGCTATAGGCAAGAAGTCCAACATATAAAAACTAGCTCTAACCTAAAAATAATCAAATAAGTGCTTTCTAAATTTCTATTTAGCTAATCCTCCTCATCATCATCAAGCAAATCAGCTTCATTAATTTCTTCTTATTCCTCTCCAATATCTTTCTCATACTCATCATCTATTTCCTTTGATTCATCTACAAGCTATACTTGAGATGGTCTACTAGCCTTTAATCTTGATGATGATGCTAAAGCTCCCCCTTTGGAAGATGTTTTTATACTAACTCTAGTACGATAAGTGTTGGTGCGAAATCTGATCGACGCTGGATCAAGCTGGAGTTGAGGACGAAGAAGTCGCCGTTGGTGACCTATAAAACAAAATTCCGTCCGGAGTTGGTGGTGGTGGCTCCGGTAGGACCCTCCGACGATCAAGTCAGCTCTTCTGGCCAACAGGAATGGAGTACTCAGAAAAGAATTCAACAGAATTTTGGAAAGGAGAAGAAAACTTAGAGAAAACATATCTGGAGGGTTCCTTTTATAGACGAAGCCCGGAGCAGACTGATAGTAACAGCCATAGCCGTCCGATAGCGAGCCACTCGGGACGGCGTGAATTTGTTACGGAGAGGGACGCCGTCTGTAACAGATTGATAGTAACAGCCGTAGCCGTCTGATACTGAGCCGCTTGGGGCCACGTAGAGTTTGTTACGGAGAGAGGTGTCCATTGTCGTGATGTACTCGTTTGTCGAGATTTAATAGTTGAAGTTCGGAGAAAGTAGACGTTGGTTGGTGAAGAGCTTTGACGTATGTCAATTCCAGAGGAGCTCGGACTCCTAAAGAAAATACGGCTAGAGGAAATCATCCAGAAAGAATACTACTTGAAATCTGAAAGTAATCCGCTGGAGGAATTCGGATGGAGTTCAACTAATGGAGAAATCCAGAAGGAGTCCGACTGGTGAAGAAGTTCGACCGAAGGAGAAGTCCGAAAGAAGTTCGACCGAAGGAGAAGTCCGAAAGAAGAAGTCCGGAAGGAGTTCGGCTCCTGAAGAAATCCGTCCGAAGGAAAAGTTCGGTAGGAGTTCGGCTCCTGAAGGAATCCAACTGAAGGAAAAGTCCGGTAGGAGTTCGGCTCCTGGAGGAATCCGACTGAATGAGAAGTCCGAAAGAAGTTCGGCTGCTGAAGAAATTTGACTAAAGAAGGAGTCCAAAAGGAATTCGGCTGCTGGAGGAATTTGACTGAAGAAAAAATTCGGAAGGAGTTCGATCGCTGAAGGAGTCCAGGAGGAATTCGGCTGCTGAAGGAGTCCGAAAGGGGTTCGACCGCTGGAGGAGAATTTCAGATCGAAGCTTTTCCGTGATTACCAGTTACATTAGGCTAAGCATCAAACTGGACTTCGATGGGAGCGGGGTTTATCCCCAACAATAGTTCCTCCACTCCCGAGTTCGGAATTCGAAGAAAGGGAGTACAAAAAAGACGACTATCGAAGTTCTTTTCCGAGCTTTACACCCATTGAGCTTGAAGCTCGGAGGAGATCTTATCTTCTGTTGAAGTTGAAGCTTGAGGAAGATCTTATCTTCCGTTGAAGTAGAGAGAGATCTTATCTTCTTTTGAAGTTGAAGCTCGAGGGAGATCTTATCTCCAGCCGAGGTTGAAGGAGATTTTATCTCTTGTTGAGGTTGAAGCTCGGGGGAGATCTTATCTTCAGCCGAGGTTGAAGTAGATCCTATCTTCTGTTGAGATTGAAGCTCGGGGGAGATCTTATCTCCGACCGAAGTTGAAGGAGATCTTATCTCCTGTTGAGGTTGAAGCTCGGGGAGATCTTATCTCCGACCGAGGTTGAAGGAGATCTTATCTCCTGTTGAGGTTGAGGCTCAGAGGAGATCTTATCTCCAGCTAAGGTTGAAGGAGATCTTATCTCCTGTTGAGGTTGAGGCTCGAAGAAGATCTTATCTCCAGCCGAGGTTGAAGGAGATCTTATCTCCAGCCGAGGTTGAAGGAGATCTTATCTTCTTTGAAGCTCGAGGAAGATCTTATCTCCAACCGAGGTTGAAGAAGATCCTATCTCTTGTTGAACTTAAAGCTCGGAGGAGATCTTATCTTCGGTCGAGGTTGAAGTAGATCCTATTCTCCTGTTGAGGTTAAGGTTCGGAGGAGATCTTATCTCCAGCCGAGATTGAAGTAGTTGAGGCTCAGGGAAGATCTTATCTCCAACCGAGATTAAAGTAGATCCTATCTTCTGTTGAAGTTAAAGCTCAGAGATTTTATCTCCGACCGAGGTTGAAGGAGATCCAAGTTGAGGCTCAGAAGAGATCTTATCTCCAGCTAAAGTTGAAGAAGATCTTATCTCCTGTTGAGGTTGAAGCTCAGAAGAGATCTTATCTCTAGTCGAGGTTGAAGTAGATCCTATCTTCTGTTGAAGTTGAAGCTCAAAGGAGATCTTATCTCCGACCGAGGTTAAAAGAGATCTTATCTCCTATTGAGGTTGAAGCTCAGGAGAGATCTTACCTCCAGCCGAGGTTGAAGTAGATCTTATCTTCTGTTGAGGTTGAAGCTCGGGGAAGATCCTATCTCCAGCCAAGGTTGAAGAATATCTTATCTCCTGTTGAGGTTGAGGCTCGAAGGAGATGTTATCTCCAACCGAGGTGGAAGAAAATCTTATCTCCTGTTGAAGTTGAAGGAGATCTTATCTTCTTTTGAAGCTCAGAGGAGATCTTATCTCCAGTCGAGGTTGAAGGAGATCCTATCTTCTATTGAAGTTGAAGCTCGGAAGAGATCTTATCTCCAGCCGAGGTTGAAGTAGATCCTATCTTCTATTGAAATTGAAGCTCGGAGGAGATCTTATCTCCGACCGAGGTTGAAGGAGATCTTATCTTCTGTTGAGGTTGAGGCTCGGAGGAGATCTTATCTCCGGCCGAGGTTGAAGTAGATCCTATCTTCTGTTGAAGTTGAAGCTCGGAGGAGATCTTATCTCCGACCGAGGTTGAAAGAGATCCAAGTTGAGACTCGGAGAAGATCTTATCTCCAGCCAAGGTTGAAGTAGATCCTATCTTCTGTTGAAATTGAAGTTCGGGGGAGATCTTATCTCCGATCGAGGTTGAAGGAGACCCAAGTTGAAGCTCAAAGAAGATCTTATCTTCAGCCAAGATTGAAGAAGATCTTATCTCCTGTTGAGGTCGAAGCTTGGAGATCTTATCTTCAGCCGAGATTGAAGGAGATCTTATCTCCTATTAAAGTTGAAGCTCGGAGATCTTATCTCCAGCCGAGTCGGGGCCTCTCTTCTCACCTCGTCTAAAATGAACGAGGCCTTCGACTTTGTTCACGTTAGGACGAGGTTCTCCTGTTCCTAACGGACTGTAAGGGCACATAAGGACCGTTGTCGGGACCTCTCTTCTCACCTCATCTTAAATGGAGATCTTCGACTTGCTTATGTTAAGACGATGTTCTCCTCCTGTTCCTAACATGGCAATAGGAGCACAAATTGACCGTTAAATGGGTCTCTCCCCTCCTGTCTTAAATAACGGAGGTCTTTAACTTGCTCATGTTAGGACGAGATTTTCCTCCAATTCCTAATATGGCATTAGGGGCACAGATGGACCGTTGAACAGACCTCTCCCCTCCTCCTGTCTTAAATAACTGAAGGTCTTCGACTTGCTCATGCTAGGATGAAGTTCTCCTCCTGTTCCTAACATGGCATTAGGGACACAGATAGGCCGTTGAACGGGCCTCTTCCCTCCTGTCTTAAATAACCGAAGGTCTTCGACTTGCTCATGTTAGGACGAGATTCTCCTGTTCCTAACATGGCAATAAGGGCACAAATGGGCCGTTGAATGGGCCTCTCTCCTCCTGTTTTAAATAACCGGAGGTCTTCGACTTGCTCATGTTAGAACGAGATTCTCCTCCTGTTCCTAATATGGCACTAGAGGCACAGATGGACCGTTGAACGGACCTCTCCCCTCCTCCTGTCTTAAATAATCGAAGATCTTCGACTTGCTCATGTTAGGACAAGGTTCTCCTCCTATTCCTAACATGGTACTAGGGGCACAGATGGGCCGTTGAATGGACCTCTCCCCTCCTATCTTAAATAATCGGAGGTCTTCGACTTGCTCATATTAGGATGAGGTTCTCCTATTCCTAACATGGCACTAGGGGCACAGATAGGCCGTTGAATGGGCCTCCCCTCCTCCTGTCTTAAATAACCGAAGGTCTTCGACTCACTCATGTTAGAACGAGGTTCTTCTCTTGTTCCTAACATGGCCATTTTTGATTGCTTCTTTCCTGTTGTCACACAATTTTTGCACCAAGAAACAATAATGTTAAAATGGAGGAGTTTTATTGGAAGAAAATTACTAGTAGTACATTCTTAAATTTTCTGAATTCCAAGGTCGTGGGAGTGTTGTTCCTCCGAGCTCCTTCAGGCGATAAGTTCCGGACCGAATGACCTCCTCTATTTCATACGGGCCTTCCCAATTTGGGACAAGCTTTTTCTGGCTCTGAGGCTGAGAGATGACGGCTCGCCGAAGCACTAAGTCCTTCAGAGATAGTGTTGATGATGCCGAGAGACGGCCGATCTCCTTATTGTTCCTCTCTTCTTGGTGGTTCTGGCTGCGGCAGTGCCCTCGACCGATCTTCTCTTGCTTCAGGCCGGCATCTGAGAAATCGACCCAGCCGGCCTCTCCTGATGAGTTCCTCGATCTCGTCTTGGAGCTGAATACATTCTTCAGTATCGTGGCCGTGGTTACGATGGTAGAGGCAGTATTTACTAGGATTGCGCTTGCCACGATGAGTGTGCATCCTTTCATGCCTGGGCAATTACTCCTTGATCTCTATCAATACTTGCGTTTTTAGAGCATTGAGGGGGACGTAGTTGTGAAACCTTCTGAGAGGAGAACTTTGTCGTGCCCTTCCGTCGGGGCTTCTTTGACGACGAGCTCGAAGAATTCGGGCTCGCTTGTACTCGGGGAGAGTCCGTGAGCGTGGCCGAACTTCATTCGACCCTCCATCAGCTGTGGATTTATTAGACTCGCCCGTCTGCCGCTCTCCTGCGGCTTCATCTTTCAATTTGAAGGCTTCTTCCGCTCGAGCATATCCCTCAGCCCGAGCTAACAGATCAGCAAAGTCACTGGGGTACTTCTTCTCTAGGGAGAACAGCAAATCATTTTTCTGAATGCCGCCCTTGAGTGCAGCCATTGCAACAAACTGGTCCAAGTTCCGGACCTCCAATGCAGCAGCATTAAATCGGATGACATAAGTCCGGATAGATTCCCCCTCCTGCTTGATATTCATCAGAAAATCTAAACCTCGACGCGAACGTCGGCTGCTGACGAAGTGAGCCGCAAACTGATGGCTCATCTGGTCAAAGGAGAAGATTGTACCTGACCTCAATGTCGAGTACCTATTTCTTGCTGCTTCCTTCAAGGTAGATGGAAAAGCTCGGCATAAGATGACGTCTGGCGCACTATGGAGCAGCATCATGATCCGGAAGGCCTCCAGATGATCGACCGGATTAGAGGTTCCATCGTAGCTTTCAAATTAGGGAAGCTTGAAGTTCAGCAAAACGAACTCTTGCATAACTCGAAGAGAGAAAGAGGAATCGGTGCGAACGTCGTCATAGTGAGCCAGGGCGACGTGGCGGAGTTCCTCAATCCGTCGGTCCATCTTCCACAGTTTCTGATTGAGGACGTCATCTCGATCGCAGATCTTGGAAGACTTCCAGCTGTAGATGGAGAAGATCCCTTCTGGAGAAGAATCAGGATCCGAACAAGAATCCTCTGCTCTCTGTTTTTCCTTCCCAAAAGGCGACAGGTATGCTAGCCCAAGTGCTTCTCCTTATGATCGGTTCCTGACATCCCAATGGCGGATTTTCTGGCGGAACCTCCACCAGGGGCTGCCGCATGACCTGCACCATTTCGGTGAGGCCCTGAACCCACTGCATCAGCAGGTTAAACAGCTCCGAATCTACCGTGGCCGTCGGTGGAGGAGGTTGAAGCACCGATGATGGAGCAGGAGTGGATGGATCTGGCTCAGATCTGACGGCAGAAGCGGTAGATCTCCGGATAGTCGCCTTCTTTGGAGGCATTTCTTGGGATTGAGAGAGAGGATGGAGATGAACCTTGAAGGAGAAGAGGATGGAGATGAACCTTAAAGAAGAAGATCCACAGGATCGACTAAGCACTCCTTTAAGAACAAGGATACCTCAGGAACAGAGGATCCTTCCTCTAGCGCCAATCCTGTTAGTGCGAAATCTAGTCGACGCCAGATCGAGCTGGAGTTGAGGAAGAGGTCGCCATCGGTGATCTGCAAAATAAAGTCCCATCCGGAGTCGGTGGTGATGGCTCCGACAGGACCCTCCGACGATCAAGTCAGCTTTTCTGGCCAACAGGAATGGAGTGCTTAGGAAAGAATTCAACAAAATTTTGGAAAGAAGAAGAGAGCTTAAAAAAAACGTATCTAGAGAATCCCTTTTATAGACGAAGCCAGACTGATAGTGACAGCCGTAGCCATCCAGTAGCTGACCGCTCGGGGCAGCGTGGAATTTGTTACGGAGAGGGGCGTCGCCTATAGCAGACTAATAATAACAGTCGTAGCCGTCCGGTAGCGGACCGCTCGGAGCCGCATGAGATTTATTATGGAGAGGAATGCCACCTATAGCAGACTGATAGTGATAGCCGTAGCCGTCCGATACTAAGCTGCTCGGGGCCACATGGAGTTTGTTACAAAGAGAGGTGTCCGCTGTCGTGATATGTCCGTTCGTCAAGATTTAATAATCGAAATTCGAAGGAAGCAGACATTAGTTGGTCCAGAGCTTTGACGTATGTCAATTCCAGAGGAGTTCGGTTTCCTAAAGAGAATACGGCTAGAGAGGATCATCCGGAAGAAATACTACTTGAAATCTGAAAGTAATCCGCTGGAGGAATCCGAATGGAGTTCGACTGATGGAGAAGTCCAGAAGGAATCCACCTGGTGGAGAAGTTCGATCGAAGGAGAAGTTCGGAAGGAGTTCGGCCACTGGAGGAATCCGACTGAAGGAGAAGTCCGGAAGGAGTTCGGCTCCTGGAGGAGTCCGATCGAAGGAGAAGTCCGGAAGGAGTTCGACTCCTAGAGGAGTCCGACCGAAGGAAAAGTCTGCAAGGAGTTCGACTCCTGAAGAAATCCGACTGAAGGAGAAGTCCGATAGGAGTTCGGCTTCTGGAGGAATCTGACTGAAGAGAAAATCCGGAAGGAGTTCAGCTCCTGAAGAAATCCGACTGAAGAAAAAGTTCGGTAGAAGTTCGGCTCCTGAAGAAATCTGACTAAAGAAAAAGTCCGGTAGGAGTTTGGCTCTTAGAGGAATCCGACTGAAGTAGGAGTCCGGAAGAAGTTCGGCTGCTGGAGGAATTTGACTGAAGGAGTCCGGAAGGAGTTCGACCGCTGGAGGAGTTCGGCCACTGAAGGAGTCCGAAAGGGATTCGACCGCTGGAGGAGAATTCCAGATCGAAGTTCTTCCGTAATTATCAATTACATTAGACTAAGCATCAAACTGGACTTCGACGGAAGAGGGGTTTATCCCCAACAATAAGCATGCTAATAAGCTTTAAAAGCTTTGGCAACAAGATCTCATGTCAAACCATCATCACTATCACTAAATACTTATTTTTGTTCATCATTCTCATCTGTATGAACTCACTTCATTCTTCCAATCAACCACTCATTGCAATCATCAGTATCTTTTAATGATATAGGGTCAATGTGATTTCATCTACTATATCGATGCATCAATGCCTGATTATATTTAACAAATATCAGATCATTCCTAATTCCTATGTACTATAACTAACCTTTCCTATATACTATAATTGATCTTTCCTATATTTTATTACTGACCTTTTTTATGTACTATAATTGTTCTTTCCTATGTATTATAACCGATATTTTCTATTACTTAGAAACTAAAAATTAATACTATAGGTTGACCTCATTGCACCTTTGATCAATGCAGAGGCATGTGCCTGAGGCGCCTAGGTTGCGCTTGAGGGTTGTCGCCTCGCCTAGGGGGTATAAAGGCGACAACCCTTGCGCCTAGTTCCTTTTACGCTTAAGTGCGCCTGACACTAAGGGAAGCTGCATAAAAAAGAATATCAAGTTACTAAGCCATGTTACTATATACTTTTACAGTCAAATTAACCTGATTCACATTATGCATCCAAATAATTTGGCCTCAAATTTGATTCTGCAGCCAAGTAACTCAACATTCTTGAAGCTTGCAAAGGTAAAACTCCAGTTGCTCATGTGAATATAGGATCCTACATTAGGATGTTGCTTCCAGGTAGAAGAGGTTCCATAAGTATACTATTCTACTAAAAAAGGATACTATTTTTCTAGGAACAACAACAAATACCCGATATCTAGATTTAGATCTATTCAATTGGGATCAATCAAGATGACCAGAGAAATAGTGCACAGAAACAAGTCCTCTGATAGTCTTCAACTATTAGCTGAGTCATTGACAGGCAAAAACAACATTTTATAAAAGAAGGCACAAAGTAAAGAGAAAGAGCACTTCAGAAGAGACCATACATCGAAATTTTCACAATATGCCATCCTTTAATAATTTCATGTCTAATACGAAAAAGAAAAAAAAAACCATTTTAGTCAATTTAAAAAGTCCTAAGGTTGATTTACTCAAAAGTAACCTAAATATTTCTGGAACATTCTAAGTAACTGTAGAGTCAAGCAAGATAAAAATGAATTTCATTCCTGTAATTCACAATTGATACAAACACTCTCTGGCACAAATTACCATGCAAATATTAAGTGCACATCAGTGAAGGAAGCCACTTAGTTCTTTCACCTAACATCTTTCATGATGACTATTAGCACAGTTTTGAGTGAGTAAAAATGTTCTCAGAGGAGATATTTATTAAACAGGACATTTGAAGAGTCTAGACAGATTGAAACACAAAAGCCCAATTTTTAGATATCATTGTGGATGCTCAAAAGTTTTGTTCTGCATTGTTCTCCAACATCTTAAATCAACAAGTGAACAACATAAGCAAATTTTAGGTTAAAGGAAGACAAAAGTCAAACAATAATAACAAGATTTCTGAATATGCAATTAATATTAAGCTGTCAAAACATTCAAAGCAATAGAAGTAAGATGTAACCAACAACAAAATCCTACTGATGAATGTGAACACAAGAGCAAAAATATTTGAGCATATGGCTGTCAAGCTAACCTTTTGATGGACAGAATTCTGGTCAGGCCCTCAGAAATTTACAGCTGGTTATCAGCATAAAGAATATCACATTATGGGATGAATAAAACAATAGGAGATTTTCAGGTAAATTTAAGTGAAAATTGCAGTCACTAACACCTTCTGATCAGTTATAGCAAGATATAGATGGTGTTGTATGCTGAATAGTTGTGAAAGAGGAACTAATAGATGAACAATAAACAAGCTCCAAGTTCCCAACCCAACATTAAACTGACAACCTGGGCAGGGGAAGCCCTTGATGTAAAGCCTTATTTAATGCATTTTGGAAGAAGTACCTTACTCGAGATTCGCCATCTCGATGCTGGATCCCGAACTAACACCATCCTTTAATAGTGTCAGTATGCTGTTCAGTATGGTACAATAGTATCGGTATGGTACGATATGCCATATCGGACAATATGGGGTGGTATAGCAAACATTTACCTTACTTCCCTCAAAAAAAAAAGAAAGAAAAAAAAGAAACAGAAAGAAAGGCCAGCCTGCAAGCATAGGCAACAAGGTTCTCCATAACAATACATATTGTCCCATATTAGATATACCATACCATACCAAATTGAGACTCAATATAGGGGATGCATTGAGTCTCGGCATGTTGAACCAATCCTTGTAACAGACTTACTGATGCTGTATCATCATGACACTGGTATGAGGTCTAATATCAAGATAGCAAACCTTGATAGGCAATGATGTAGGCAATATATACAAAGCTATGAAAATATCTTAAGAAACCTTAAAGACATTGAACCACGCAAGACATCCAACTAACATGAGCAAAAATATTTGAAAACATGATAGTCAAACAAGAATTCTTATCAAAACCCTATGCCACCACCCCCTATACCACCCCTAAGACCTGCCCATGAAGGAAAAATGTAGCAAATGAATAAAAAGACATTAAAACATCATTATGCATTCAGAATAAGGTGAAACCAACAAGAAATGCAATCAACCAATAGGCTCAAGTGAGAAAAATATAGCACAGGACTGTAAAGTAAAACATTAGGCCTAGAAACAAGAAATCTGGCCGAACCCTCATCAATGTACAGCGGCTTACCAACATACAGAAATTACATGATGGAAATACATTAGTTAGTAGCAGGTTTCCAATTTAAGGTCAGTGCACCAATATCAAAAGATCTGTTATTAATAATTGGAAACTTTCTATAAAATGGCTTTACATGTTAAAAATAGGTGGGCTAAACAGTAGAAAACAGTAATATGGAAGGAGCCTTTGGCAACGCCCTTAGCTGCAACTCCCCCCACACACCAAACAAGGTAAAAAATAAAAAGGGAGCAAGGAATAGAGCATCCTATTGAAAAAGAAAAGAAGCACCAATACTAAATAAGATGACAGACTAATAAAGTATCTCTACAAATATGTTTAGTTTTCTGTTTTCTTTTAATGCATTATAGATTCCTTATTCCTTAACAATACTAGCAAAAACATCTGTGAATGGAAGCACATATTGAAAAAGGCAAAAAAAAAAAAAAAAAAAAAAAAAAAAGAATCTAGATGAACAGGATACCAACAATGTTTTATTGTACAACAGTAACATTAAAATAATTTGCAGTGTGTAAATATGAAAAATGCATAAATATAACAAGGAAAGCAGAATGTTGAGCATATTTTCTTCAGTAACGATGATTTTCAATTACCAATATTTTCAAGGTTGAACATCTTTCAATTAGCTAAACATTATAAGTTGAGGGACTTGTTATTTCTACCTACTTTCATAGCAAAACATGACAATCAGGAAACTGATATGGCTGAAACCATTTGAAATTGTAATGCATGTAGAAACCAGCATTATTGAAATTGGTGATAGAAAGTGACAGTTTCATAATTTCTAGTTTGCAAAAAACCATTTAACCACATAGACATATAACAACATAATTTGACATTATTGATACCATTCATACTCAACAGCAGTCATAATGATGATAATTGTCATCACGTTTATCAGGCAATAACGTAAAGAAAATACATTGCTGTCTATGCAAGAGAAACTACCTTGAGATCGAAACATAAATAGTACCTTCATATCAAAGCATGACTTTCATAAACTAACCTAGTGAATTTCCATAAACGTTCTACCGTTACCTAGGAACAACCACTACTGAACACCATCATTCAAAACAACAATTAAAATGAAATGACGCAGTTCTATTGTTTCAAGTTTCTACCCACAAGGACAGAACAACACTACAAAAAGAAACACAAAACTGGAAATATATGACAAATGTGGATCTTTGGTAGCCCTCAGATTGAGAACCAGCAGCTGATGTATCTTTGATTTAATAATGGCTGACTTAAAAACCAAGCAGTACAACTGAGTCAAGCAGCCCCTGTCAACAAAGTGGTAAGAAAGCAACAGAGCAAGAAGCACAAGAATAGGAGATAATCTTATCTATCTCGTTCAATCACTCAATAATGGACTGAATGACACCAGCTCCAACGGTCTTTCCGCCCTCCCTGATGGCGAACCGCATACCCTGCTCGCAGGCAACAGGCATGATGAGCTCCACAACCATCTTGACACGGTCTCCGGGCATGACCATCTTTGACTCCTCATCCTTATCATTCATGATGGATGATACCCTTCCGGTAACGTCTGTCGTCCGCATGTAGAATTGTGGCCTGTAGCCAGGGAAAAATGGTGAGTGCCGGCCGCCCTCCTCCTTCTTGAGCACATATACGATGGCAACGAACTTAGTGTGCGGCGTAATGGTGCCAGGCTTGGCGAGGACCATTCCACGCTGGATGTCAGCCTTCTGGATACCTCTGAGAAGCAGCCCGACATTGTCACCGGCCATGGCATCGTCAAGGGTCTTCTGGAACATCTCGACCCCCGTGACGGTGGTGGTGCGAGTGTCTCTAAGGCCGACGATGTCAACGGTGTCGCCAACTTTGATCGTGCCACGCTCAATACGGCCAGTGGCGACGGTGCCACGGCCGGTGATGGAGAAGACGTCTTCGATGGCGAGGAGGAAGGGGAGGTCGGTCTGACGCTGGGGGATGGGAATGTAGTTATCAACAGCATCCATGAGCTCATAGATCTTGTCGACCCATTGGTTCTCACCACGGCCGATGCTGGGATTGGCCATGAGGGCCTCAAGAGCGAGGAGGGCGGAGCCGGAGATGATGGGGACGTCGTCGCCAGGGAATTCGTAGGACGTGAGGAGCTCGCGGACCTCGAGCTCGACGAGCTGGAGGAGCTCCTCGTCGTCGACCTGGTCCTGCTTATTGAGGAAGACCACCATATTTGGGACGCCGACCTGCTTGGCTAATAGGATGTGCTCTTTGGTTTGGGGCATGGGGCCGTCGGCGCCGGAGACGACGAGGATGGCGCCGTCCATCTGGGCGGCTCCGGTGATCATGTTCTTGACGTAGTCGGCGTGGCCAGGGCAGTCGACGTGGGCGTAGTGGCGGGAGGCAGTCTCGTACTCGACGGTGGCGGTGTTGATGGTGATGCCGCGGGCGCGCTCCTCGGGGGCGGCGTCGATCTCGTCGTACTTCTTGGGGGCGCTGTTGCCCAGGGAGGCAAGGGCCATGGTGAGGGCGGCCGTCAGAGTGGTCTTTCCGTGGTCGACGTGGCCAATGGTGCCGATGTTAACGTGGGGCTTCGTCCGCTCGAACTTGCCGCGGGCGGCGCGGACGACGAGCAGGCCGCCATGGCGGCAGGACGGAAGGCTGGTGGTCGGCCTCCGGGAGACGGCGATGGAGATATTGTTGGTTCCGGATAGAAACCAAAAAGAAGATAATAGAGAAGAGGTGTTGGTTCGGGGAGACTTGGGGGAGGAGGAGGGGAGGAGGGGTTTGGAGGTGGCGGCGGCTCCGGCTGCCATCACGGTGATGGAGGCCATGGCGGCAGAGAGAGGGAAGGGGAGAGAGTGGAGAGGATGGGGTTTTACGGACGGGAAAAAGTAGGGAAGAAGAGGACGCAGGAGGTGCTTATCTGTTGTCTGGAGAGTGGGCTAAGGAGGGCCTCTAGTTTTGGGTACCTGAAGTGGTCCTGAGTGATCTGGCGCTGGTAAGAGAACTTGGGCGAGGAGCCATTGATTTGCCTTGTAACTTTGGACCGTGCCGGACTGGCAGAAAGTTTAGGGTATGATTTGAGGTTTTTCTTTCTTTTTTTTTTTTTTGGCAGGAGATTTGAGTTCCTTAATGCAGCTTTCTCTGAAAATTGTTGGTGGTACCTTGCGGCCGCTGAAAGTTTTGTGGCCTTGAAGTAGAGCTAGGAATGTGTCCCTCATTGGGTGCGAAAAATATTGACATTTGTTCCACATTTAACGAGTCCTTGTAGTATTTGAGAGAATTGCGACATAATTTTTCTCTTTTTTCTTCCTAAGAAGAACTTTTTTTTATTTTTTTTTGTTAAAAAGGAGATTTTTTTTTTTTCATTTAAAGAAGAAATTTAGTGTCAAAAATGTCCCGAGAAAAAATTCATGATTTGGCATCCATAGAATAAAAAATTCATTCTAGTACCAGTGAGAGATCTGCACTTCACGGTGGGCTTGTGAAATGCGGGAATAAAAAAAAAAAAAAAAGCTGAAACATTATGAAATCTTTTTGATAACCAGAAAATATATAGAATTATATTAAGTGATATTTTCAGAGGAGTGACTTGCTATATTAATCTTATGCATTATTATCATTGCTAAGATAAAGTTAAATGCATGAAAGATTAAAATTATTCATAATATTTATTGATGCAGAATTTGATTAATGCCGAATCGAGCTGAAGTTGGGGAAGAAGAGGTCGCCACTGATGACCTATAAAATAAAGTTCCATCCAGAGTCGGTGGTGGTGGCTCCGACAGAATTTTTTGATGATCAAATCAGCTCTTCTGGCCAATAGAAATGGAGTGCTCAGACAAAAATAGAGCAAGATTTTGAGAAGGAGAAAAGATCTTAGAGAAAATGTATATGAAGAATCCCTTTTTATAGATGGAGCCTATCGTAACCGTCCGATAGTGAGCCACTCGGGGCCATATGAAATTTATTACGGAGAGAGGTGTCGCTCGTAATAGACTGATAATGACAGTCGTAACCGTCCGATAGTGGGATCGTTTGTAGTAGACCAATAAATGATAGTCGTAACCGTCCGATAGTGGGATTGCCTATTCGTTGAGATTTACTAGTCGAAGTTCGAAGTAAGCAGGCATTGGTTGGTGAATAACTTTGATATATATCGATTCCAGAGGAGTTCGGACTCCTAAAGAAAATACAGCTAGAAGAGATCATCTAAGAGGAATACTACTTGAAATCTGAAAGTAATCCGCTGGAGGAATCCAGATGAAGTTTGACTGAATGAGAAGTCCGGAAGGAGTTCAGCTTCTGTAGGAATCCGACTGAAGGAGAGGTCCGAAAAGAGTTTGGCTTCTGTTGGAATCTAACTGAAGGAGGGGTCCGAAAGGAGTTCGGCTCCTGTAGGAATTCGACTGAAAGAGAGGTCTAGAAGAAGTTTGACTCCTGTAGAAATTCGACTGAAGGAGAAATTCGGAAGGAGTTCGACTCCTGAAGGAATTCGACTAAAGGAGAGGTTGGAAAGGAGTTTGGCTCCTGTAGAAATTCGACTGAAGGAGAGGTCCGAAAGGAGTTCGACTACTGGAGGAATCTGACTTAAGGAGACGTCTGGAAGAAGTTCGGCCCCTATAGAAATTCGAGTGAAAGAGAGGTCCAGAAGGAGTTTGGCTTCTATAGGAATTCGAATGAAGGAGAGGTCCGAAAGAAGTTCGACTCTTGAAGAAATTCGACTAAAGGAGAGGTCAGGAAGGAGTTTGGCTTTTGTAGGAATTCAACTGAAAGAGAGGTCCGAAAGAAGTTCGGCTCCTGGAGGAATCTGACTGAAGGAGAAGTCCCAAAGGAGTTCGATCGCTAAAGGAGTTCGATCACGATTCGGCTGCTAAAGGGAGAATTTTCAATCGAAGCTTTCTGTTAGTGTAGAATCTGATTGATGTCAGATCGAGCTGGAGTGGAGGAGGATGAGGTCGCCATCAGTGACCTACAAAATAAAGTTTTGTCTGGAGTCGGTGGTGGTGGCTCTGGTAGGATCCTCCGACGATCAAATCAGCTCTTCTGACCAACAGAGATTGAGTACTCAGGAATGAGTTTGGTAGAGTTTAGAGGAGGAGAGGAGAGCTTAAAGCTAACGTATCTAGAGGATCCTTTTTTTATAGACGGAGCTTGTTGTAACTGCCTTTATTAATGACTGTCGTAACCATCCTAATAAATGCCGATCGTAATTGACTTGATAGGTGTCGATCATGTTGTCTTGATAAATGACAATCATAATTGTCATGATAATTATAACCATTCAGTAGTGGGATCGTCTGTAGAAATTCATCTGAAGGAACAGTCTGTAAGGAGTTCGACTTCCATAAAAGCCCGACTGGAGGAGAAGTCCGAAAGGAGTTCGACTCCCATAGAAGTCCGACTGCTGGAGGAGTCTGGAAGAAATTCGGCTTTCGTAGAAGCTTGACTACTAGAGGAGTTCGAAAGGAGTTCGGCTTCCATAAAAGTCTGACCGAAGGAGATGTCTGAGAGAAATTCGGCTCTTAGAGAAGTTCGGTTGCTGAGGAGTTCGGCCGGGGCTCGGCCGCTAATGAGTTCGGCCGGCTGAAGGAGTTCGGAAGGGGCTTGGCCGCTAAGGAGCTCGGCTAAAGCTCGTCCACTGAAGCTTTTTCATGACTACAGATTGCATTGTCGGCTGAGCATCCGACTGAACTTCGGTGGGAGCGAGGTTTATCCCCAACAATAGTCCCCCCACTCTCGAGTTTGAAATTCGAAGGAAGGGAGTACCAAAATAGGCAACTGCCGAAGTCCTTTCCCGGGCTCCGCATCCGTTAAAGTCAAAGCTCAGGGGATCATATCTCCTGCAGCCGAGGTTGGCTCAAGGAGATCTCATCTCCTACGGTCAAGGTTGATACGGACGCTCGGGGAAGATCTTATCTCCAGCAATCGAGGTCGGCTCGGAGGAGATCTCATCTCCTACGGTCGAGGTTGATATGGGCGCTTAGGGGAAATCTTATCTCCAGCAGCCGAGGTTGATCCGATCGCTCGGGGGAGATCTTATCTTCTACGATCGAGATTGCATCGGAGGAGATCTTATCTCCTGCAGCCAAGGTTGATACGGGCGCTCAGGAGAGATCTTATCTCCTGCAGTCGGGGTTGGCCCGATCGCTCGGGGGAGATCTGATCTCCTATGGCCGTGGTTGACATGGGCACTCGGGGGAGATCTTATCTCCTACAATCGAGGTCGGCTCGGAGGAGATCTCACCTCCTGCGGTCGAGGTTGCCTCGAAGGAGATCTTATCTCCTACAACTGAGGTTGATACGGATGCTCGAGGGAGATCTTATCTCCTGCAATCGAGGTTGGCCCGGTCACTTGGGGGAGATCTTATCTCCTACGGCCGAGGTTGATACGGGCGCTCGGAGGAGATCTTATCTCTAGCAACCAAGGTTGGCCCGATCCTCGGGGGAGATCTTATCTCCTACGGTCGAGGTTGCCTCGGAGGAGATCTTATCTCCTGTAGTCGAGATTGAGACGAGCCCTCGGAGGAGATCTTATCTCCTGCGGTCAAGATTGATACGAGCGCTCGAAGGAGAGCTTATCTTTTGCAACCGAGGTCAGCTCGAAGGAGATCACATCTCCTGTAGCCAAGGTTGGTCCAGTCGCTTGGGGAAGATCTTATCTCCTACGGCCGAGGTTGCCTTGGGGGAGATCTTATCTCCTGCAGTCGAGATTGAGACGAGCCCTCGGAGGAGATCTTATCTCCTACGGTCAAGGTTGATATGGACACTCGGGGGAGATCTTATCTCCTACAACCAAGATCGGCTCGGGGGAGATCTCATCTCCTACGGTCGAGGTTGCCTTGGGGGAGATCTTATCTGCTGCAGCCGAAGTTAATACGGGCGCTCGAGGGAGATCTTATCTCCTGCAACCGAGGTTGGTCCGATCACTCAGAGGAGATCTTATCTCCTACAGCCGAGATTGATACGGATGCTCGGAGAAGATCTTATCTCCAGCAACCAAGGTTGGCCCAGTCACTCGGGGGAGATCTTATCTCCTATGGTCGAGGTTGCCTCGGAGGAGATCTTATCTCCTACGATCGAGGTTGAAGAACTTCGACTCGCTTCATGTTAGGATGAGGTTCTCCTCCTATTCCTGATACGGCCTTTGGGCCGTTTCTTTTCTGTCATCACGTAATTCTTGCATCAGGAAACAATAATGCTGAAATGAAGGAGTTTTGTTGAAGGAAGATTACTGATAATACATCCTCAAATTTTTTGAGTTCCAAGGTTGTAGAAGCATCATCCCTCCAAACTTCTTCAAGCGATAAGTACCAGGCCGGATGACCTCCACCACTTCATACAGGCCTTTCCAATTAGGGGTGAACTTTCTCTGGCTCTAAGGCTGAGAGACGGTAACTTGCCAGAGCACTAAGTCTCCCAATCTGAATGTCTTGTTTCTAAATCTAGTGTTGTAGTACCGAGCCACCTTCCATCTATAGGCTGCCATCTGGATGCGGGCTTCCTTCCTTTTTCTTCCAGCAGGTCGAGGTTAACTCTGAGGTCCTGTAGGTTGTGCTGCTCGGTGAAGGTCACGACTCGTGCAGACGGAAGCTTAAGTTCGATTGGGATGACTGCCTCCATGCCAAAGGCCAAGGCGAATGGTGTTTCCCCGGTCGGCATCCTTTGTGTAGTTTGGTACGTTCAGAGGACGTGGTAGACTTCGTCCACCCATGCCCCCTTTGCTCTGTCGAGCCTCATCTTGATGCCTTGTAGCAAGGTCCGGTTGGTTACCTCAGCTTCTCCATTGGCCTGTGGGTGAGCCACCAATGTGAAGCGGTGGAAGATATTTAGTTCTTCACAGAACTCGACGAACCTCGCCCCAGCGAACTGTCATCCGTTATCGATTATGAGGGTTCGAGGCAGACCAAACCGGCAAACTAGCAATTTTCAGATGAAGTCCTACACCTTGGCCTCAGTAATCTTCGCTAGTGGTTCGGCTTTGACCCACTTGGTGAAATAGTTGATCGTGATCAGAAGAAACTTCCACTATCCAGATGCCATCGGAAATGGGCCAAGTATGTCCATTCCCCATTGCGCAAATGGTCAAGGTGCACTTAGTGGAGCAAGCTCGGAGGTCGGCTGTCTTTGTATATTTGCATTCTTCTGACAGTGGTTGCACTTCTTCACATACTCCATGGAATCGCGAAACAAGGTCGACCAATAGTATCCTTACCGAAGTAGTTTTTGCGACAGGGACCTGGCTCCTACGTGACTTCCACAGAATCTCTCGTTCACCTCCCATAATGCGAGGTCAGCCTCTAAAAGTCGGAGACATCTCAGCAGCGGGAGCGAGTATGACCTCTTGTACAATCTGCCTTCATACGAAACATAGCGGAAGGCCTGATTCCTGAGTTTTCGAGCTTCTTTCGGATCATGAGGAAGGACCCCCTCCTTGAGGTAGGCAACCAATGGATCAATCCAGCTTGGCTCGAATTCTATCTGCAGAATGATCTGAAATTCCTCTGGGGTTGGGCACTTCAGAGTCTCCAAGAATACTTCTTTGGACAGCTCAGCTGGGGCTGAAGTGGCCAACTTGGAGAGAAGATCGGCTCTTACATTTTCCACCCTCAAAATTTATCGAATGCCGAAACTATCGAAGGTTGGAGTCAAATCCCTTACCTTCCCAAGATATCTCACCATACTTTTTTTCCGCACCTCGTAGCTACCATTAACTTGGCCGACCACCAACTGAAAATTACTGTAGAATTGAAGCCGATCTACTTTTAATTTCCTCGTTATTTTTAATCTGACGATCAGCACTTCATATTCGGCCCCATTATTGGTCGCAGGGAACTCAAAGTGCAGTGCGTACTCGACGACGACTCCCTCAGGGCTGATCAAGACCAGCCCTGCATCAACTTCAATAGAGTTGGACGAGCCATCCACGTGCAGAGCCCAAAAGCCTTTGAAAAGGTTGGCACCTTCCTCGAAAAGGTTCGACTGTGATAGCAGGATGTCGATCTCATTTTGTTCAAGCTCGGCTTCGACTGGAATGATGCATTCTAACATAAAATCTATCAGTATCTGGGCCTTAATCGATGGCCGGGGTCGGTAGTTGATGTCAAACTCTGTAAGCTCGATTGCTCATTTTGCAATTCTCTCGAAAGCGTCTGCTCGGTGAAGGACTATTTTTATTGGTTGGTTCGTGAGGACCGTGATGGTGTGCTCCTGAAAATAAGGTCGAAGTCTCCTAGCAGCAATTAGAAGAGAGTAAGTTAGTTTTTCTAACCTAGAGTACCTGGTCCCTCAGGACCTGGCTCACATAGTAGACTGGTCGTTGCATCTTCGCTTCTTTCTTGATCAGAACTGCCGCCAAGGCCACTAGGAAGATAGCTAGGTATAGAAATAATTTCTCTTCGAGTTCGGGCTTTGCCAGTAATGGAGGCGAGCCGAGATAGTTTTTAAGCTTCTCGAATGCCTATTGGCACTCTATCGTCTAGCAGAAGTTCTTTGATTGCTTGAGAATTTGGAAGAAGGGCACACATCGTTCAAACGACCTTGAGATCAAGCGATTTAGGGATGCCATCTTTTCGGTCAGGAACTGAACTTCTTTGATTATTTTTGGGGCGATTATCTCCTGAATGGCTTGAATTTTCTCGAGGTTTGCTTCAATCCCGCATCTCGACACCATAAACCTCAGAAACTTTCCTGAGGTCACGCCAAAGGCTTACTTGGTCGGGTTCAGTTTTATCTTGTGCTTCTTGAGTGCACCGAAGGTCTCTTTAAAGTCGACGAGGTGGTCTGTTGAAGCTCAACTTTTGATAAGCATATCATCTACGTACACCTCCATGTTGTGGCCGATCTACTCCTTGAAGATCTTATTGACCAAATGTTGGTACGTTGCCCCTACATTTTTTAGCCCAAAGGGCATGATCCTGTAATAATAAAGACCACGGTCAGTAACGAAAGCACTTCTCCTCATCCTCAAGCATCATCTGTATCTGGTTATAACCAGAGAAGGCATCCATGAAGGTGAGGAGCTCCTGGCCCGAGGTAGGCGTCCACTAGTTGATCAATCCTGGGTAGAGGGTAGCTATCTTTCGGACAGGCTTTGTTCAGCTTTTTGAAGTCAATGCACATCCTCCACTTATTGTTCACCTTTTTGATGAGGACCATATTTGAGACCTAGGTCGGATAAGTAACCTCCCGGATGAATTCTACTTTGAAGAGCTTGTCTACTTCTTCGACGATTGCTTTTTGCCTCTTCGGGGTATGGTGGCGCATCTTTCTTTTATCGATCGATGCCTCGGATCGACGGCCAACCGATGTTCCATGACCTCGGCAATAATCCCCGACATGTCTGCTAGGGTCCAGGTGAAGACGTCCACGTTTCTTCTGAGGAAGGTAATGAGTTGCTCCCGAACCTCGTCTGCCAAGTTGGAGCCGATCTGCACCACATGCTCGATGTTTCCATCATTTAAGGGCACAAAGATGAGGTCCTCCATAGGCTTGCCCCACTCCTCAATGAGATCATCGTGGACATTCAGTCCATCAACAAGATAAGAGTCGGACCGCTCTCCCTTTTGTAGGATGATTGAGTAGCAGTGCCTCGCCAGAGCCTGATCTCCCCTGACTTCTCCAATCCCGTGATTTGTCAAAAATTTCATCTTCAAATAATAGGTCAACACCACCATCCGAAGTGCATTTAGATCAAATCAGCCATGAATGGCATTGTAGACGGATGGAGTCCTCACGACTAGAAAATTGACTTATGCTTTGGCCAGTTTCGGACGTTGTCCTACTGTCACAGCCAAAGTTATTATGCCCTTAACTAGTACGGCATTGCTAGTGAATCCTATCAGTGGAGAGTTCATAGGCCCCAAGCGGTCATCGGATAAGGACATTTTCGAGCAGGCATCGTAAAACAAAACATCGACCAAGCTTTCATTATCCACCAAAATACGGCGTACATCATAGTCAGCAATGTTTAAAGAGATTACAACCGTGTCATTGTGCAGAAATTGGACCTCCTGGGTGTCCGCCTTGGTAAAGATCATGGGTCCTCGGTCCTCCATCTCTTCACCGGTCCCTTAGATCCACTGGCCTTTTCTTGTTGAAGTCCCTCCGAGATAGTATTGATGATGTCGAGAGGCAGCCGATCTTCTTGGTCCTCCCCCCTTGGTGGTAACGCCCTCAGCCGATCCTCCCGCCCTTCAGGCCGTCTCCATAGGAATTGACCAAGTCTACCTCGCCTGACGAGCTCTTCGATCTCGCCCTAGAGTTGGATGCATTCCTCAGTGTCGTGGCCGTGGTCACGATGATAAAGGCAAAACTTGTTGGGATTACATTTGCTGGGATGAGAACGCATCCTCTCCGATCTCGAAAGTTATTTCCTGATTTCCATCAACACTTGGGTCTTCGGAGCATTAAGGAGGGCGTAGTTGTAAAATCTCCATTGGGAAGAACCTCAGCGCTGGGGAGAACCTCAGCATGCCCTTCCATTAGCACTTCCCCACCTTCGGGTCCAAGAGGGAGTTCAGGCTCGCCTGCGCCCAGAAGGAGTCCAGGAACACGATCGAGCTTTACTCGACTTTCCTTCTTCGACGGGCCTATCCAACTCGCCGACTTACCGCTCGCCATCGACTTCATCATCCCTGGCCTTGAAGGCCTCCTCAGCCCGGGCATAACCTTCAGCTCGAGCTAGCATGTCGGCAAAGTCCCTGGGATACTTTTTTTTCAGGAAGAACAGCAAGTCATTCTTCTAAAGGCCACCCTTAAGGGCGGCCATGGTGACTGATTGGTCTAGATTTTGGACCTACAATGCGGCAGCAATAAATTGGATGACATAAGTCCGGATGGGTTTCCCCTCCTTCTGCCTAATGGTCATCAAAAAATTCGAACCTCGGTGCGGATGCGACTACTGATGAAGTGGGCTGCAAACTGCTGGCTCATCTGATCAAACGATAAGATGGTACTCGACTTAAGCACCAAGTACCAGTTCCTGAAGGCTCCCTTAAGGATAGAGGGGAAAGCTCGGCACAAAATAGTGTCTGGCGCGCTATGGAGCAACATCATCATCCAAAAGGCTTTCAGATGGTCGATCGGATCATGGTCCCATCATAACTCTTAAAGTTCGACGGGATCGGTTCCTGCATAATTTTCTATGAAAAAAGAGGGTCAGTACAAATGTTATTACCATGTGAGGAGGGAGTGTGATGGAGTTCTTCGATCCGTCGGCTCATTTTTAAGAGTTTTTGATCTAAGAGATCTTCACGATCTTTAATCTCCAAGGTTTTCTAGTAGAATAGGTGGAAGCTTCCCCCTGGGTCGAGTCGTGATCCGAGCAGGGGCCCTCCCTCCTCTATTTCTCTCTTCCGAGGATCAGAGGTCGGGTAGCCCAAGTCGGCCGTTCCTAGATCAAACCATAGGGCTCTAGAGAATCCCACGTCGGTTGAGCTGGTGCCGGAGCCTGCTGGTGCACCGCTTGCACCGCCTTCGTGAGGCCACGAACCTGCTGGATGAGCAGGTTGAACTGCTCCGCATCCACCATAGCTACAGATGGAACTGGATTGCCGGGGCTGGAATGGGAGCAGATGGATCTAAACGAGATCGGGTTGTGGAGGCCGTCAATCGCTGGATCGAAGCTCTCTTGGGAGGCATTTTCTCTCGAAAAAGAATTCTAGAGAGGAAGAAGGGAGATCTCTAGAGAGGGGAGAGAGAGGTCGTCGCTGAGCACTCCTTTAAGAACAAGAGAACCTCGGAGGTAGAGGGCCGTCCTTCCTCTAGCGCCAAATCTATTGGTGTAGAATCTGGTTGATACCGGATCGAGCTGAAGTGGAGGAGAACGAGATCGCCGTCGGTGATCTGCAAAATAAAGTTCCATCCAGAATCAGTGGTGGTGGCTCCGACAGGATCCTTCGACGATCAAATCAGCTCTTCTAGCTAATAGAGATGGAGTGCTCAGGAATGAGTTCGACAGAGTTTAGAGGAGGAGAGGAGAGCTTAGAGCAAACGTATCTGGAGGATCCCTTTTTATAGACGAAGCTTGTTGTAATTGCCTTGATTAATGACTGTCATAACCATCCTGATAAATGCCGATCGTGATTGACTTGATAAATACTGATCGTGTTGTCTTGATAAATGACAATCATAATTATCATGATAATTATAACCATTCAATAGTGAGATCGTCTGTAGGAATCCATCTAAAGAAACAGTCTGTAAGAAGTTCGACTTTCATAAAAGCCCGACTAGAGGAGTCCGAAAGGAGTTTGGCTCCCATAGAAGTCCGACTGCTGGAGGAGTCTAGAAGAAGTTTGGCTTCCATAGAAGCTCGACTGCTGGAGGAGTCCGAAAGGAGTTTGACTTCCGTAGAAGTTCGATTGAAGGAGATGTCTGGGAGGAGTCCAACTCTTAGAGTAGTTCGATCGTTGAGGAGTTCGACCGGGGCTCGACCGCTAATGAGTTCGACCGACTGAAAGAGTTCAGAAGGGGCTCGACCACTAAGAAGCTCGGCTAAGGCTCGTCCGCTGAAGCTTTTCCATGACTACCGATTGCATTATCGGCTGAGAATCCGACTGGACTTCGGTGGAAGCGAGGTTTATCCCCAATACTTTTCTTGATTACCAATCATATTAGACTAAGCATCAGATCAGACTTTGGTGGGAGGAAAATTTATCTCCAACAATAGTTCTCCCACTTTCAAGTTTGAAATTCACAAGAAGGGAGTATAAAAAGATGACTGTCGAAGTCCTTTTTCGGACTCTACACCTATTGAGGTTGAAGTTGAAGTTGAAGCTCGGGGGAGATCTTATCTCCTGTTGACATTAGCGTTAAAGCTTGGAAGAGATCTTATCTCCAACCAAGGTTGAAGGAGATCTTATCTTCTATTGACATTGAAGTTGAAGCTCGGGGGACATCTCATCTCCAGTCGAGGTTGAAGGAGATCTTATCTCCTGTTTACGTTGAAGTTGAAGCTCGGGGGAGATTTTATCTTCAGCCGAGTTGGAGCTTCTCTTCTCACCTCATCTAAAAGGAATAAGGTCTTTGTCTTTGCTCACGTTAGGATGGGATTCTCCTTCTATTCCTAACGGGCTGTAGGGGCACATAAGGGCCGTTGTCAGGACCTCTTCCCTCATCTCATCTAAAATAAACAAGATCTTCAACGTTGCTCATATTAAGACGAGGTTCTCCTCCTATTTCTAATGAACTGTAGGAGCGCATAAGGGCCATTGTTAGGGCCTCTCTCCTCATCTCATCTAAAATGAACGAGACCTTCGACTTTGCTCATGTTAGGACGAGGTTCTCCTCCTGTTCCTAACGGACTGTAGGGGTGCATAAGGGTCGTTGTCAAGGTCTCTTCCATCATCTCATCTAAAATGAATGAGGCCTTCGACTTGCTCATGTTAGGATGAGGTTCTCTTTCTGTTCCTAACATGGCCACTATTGATTATTTTTTTTCTGTCATCACATAATTTTTGCACCAAGAAACCATAATATTAAAATGAAAAAATTTATTGAAGAAAAATTACTAGTAGTACATTCTGAGATTTTTTGAATTTCAAGATCGTGAGAGCATTGTTCCTCCAAGCTCCTTCAGGTGATAAGTTTTGGATCGGACGATCTCCTTTATTTCATACGGATCTTTCCAATTTGGGGTGAGCTTCCCTTAACTCTGGGACTGAGAGATGGCGGCTCGCCGAAGTACTAAATCTCCTACTTTGAACATTTTATTTCTGATTCTGGAGTTAAAGTATCGGGCCATCCTTCGCCTGTAGGCTGCCATCCGAATCTAAGCTTCCTCCCTTTTTTCTTCCAATAGATTGAGGTTGATTCTGAGGTCCTGTGAGTTATGCTGCTCATTGAAGGCCACGATCCACACTGATGGAAGTTTAAACTTGATTAGGATGATAGCCTCCATTCCAAAGACTAAGACGAATGATGTTTTCCCCATCGGTAGTCTTTGAGTAGTTCGGTACGCCTAGAGGACGTGGTAAAGTTCATCCACCCAAGCCCCCTTTGCTCTATCGAGTCTTATCTTGATGCCTTGCAATAGAATCCGGTTGGTCATCTCAGCTTTTTCATTTGCCTGTGGGTGATCTACTGACGTAAAGTGACAGAAGATGTTTAGATCTTCGCAGAACTCAGCGAACCTCGTTCCAACGAACTGTCGTCCATTATCTATTATGAGAGTTCGGAGCAGACCAAATAGATAGATAATTGACTTTTAGACGAAGTCTTGTACCTTAGCCTCAGTAATTTTTACTACTGATTCAGCTTCAATCCATTTGGTGAAGTAGTCGATCGCAATCAGGAGGAACTTTCATTGTCTGGATGCCATTAGAAAAGGCCAAGTATATCCATTCTCCACTGCGCAAATGGCCAAGGTGCGCTTAGTGGAGTAAGCTCGGAGGTCGGCTATCTTTTTATGTTTGTATTTCTCTGACAGCGGTCATATTTCTTGACATATTCCATAGAATCGTGGTACAAGATCGGCCAATAGTACCCTTGCCGAAGTAGTTTTTCTGACATAAATCTAGCTCCTATATGACTTTCATAAATTTTTTCGTGCACTTTTCATAATGCGAAGTTGACCTCTGAAGATCGAAGACATCTCAATAGTGGTAGCGAATACGACCTTTTATACAACTTGTCCTCATACAAAATATACCGAAAGGCTTGATTCCTGAGTTTTCGAGCTTTTTTCAGATCATGAAGAAGAACTTTCTCTTTGAGATGGGCAACTAACGGGTCAATCCAGCTCGGCTCAAGCTTCGTCTACATAACAAGCTATGATTCCTCTAAGTTTGGATATTTTAGAGTTTCAAAAAATACTTTTTTGGATAGTTCGGCTGGGACTGAAGTGGCTAATTTAGAGAGAAGATTGGCTCTCATATTTTCTACCCTCGGAATCTATCAAATACCAAAACTGTTGAAGGTCAGAGTCAAATCCTTTACTTTCTCAAGGTATTTCATTATACTTTCCTCTACTACTTCATAGTTGCCACTAACTTGATCGACCATTAATTAAGAATCACTATAGACTTGAAGCTGATCTACTTTTAATTTTTTTGCTATTTTTAATGCGACGATCAGGACTTCATATTCGGCCCCATTATTAGTTGCAGAAAATTTGAAGCATAACACGTACTTGATGACGACTCCCTTGAAGTTGACTAAGACTAATCCCGCACCTACCCTAGCGGAGTTGGATGAACCATCCACATGCAGGGCCCAAAAATCTTTGAAAAGATCGACACTTTCTTCGGGGAGGCTCAGTTGCAACCACGGGATGTCGGTCCCATTTTGTTCAAGCTCAGCTTCATCTGGAATGGTGTATTCAACTATGAAGTCAGCCAGTGCCTAAGCCTTGATTGCTGGCCGAGGTCAATAGTTGATGTCGAATTTCATTAATTCAATGGCCCATTTTGTAATTCTTCTGAAAGCATCCGCTTGATGAAGGATTGCTCTGATCAGCTGATTAGTGAGGAGCGTTATAGCATGTCCCTGAAAGTAAGGTCAAAGTCTTCTTGTTGTGATTAGAAGAGCATAATTCAAATTTTCCAATTTTGTATATCTAGTCTCGGTATCCTTTAGGATCCGACTTATGTAGTAGATTGATCGTTGTACTTTCGTCTATTCTTTGACCAAGACTGCCGCTAGCATCGCAGGAGAGACCGCAAGGTAAAGAAAAAGCTCCTCTCCAGATTTGGGTTTGGCTAGTAGGGGGCGAGCCAAGGTAGTTCTTAAGCTCGTCGAACGCCTTTTGGCATTCCTGAGTCCAGTAAAAATTTTTCGACTTTCTACGAATTTGAAAGAAGGGCATGCAGCGTTCGACCGATCTAGAGACAAAACGATTCAAAGATGTCATTTTTTCAATCAGGCGCTAAACTTTCTTGATGGACTTCAGAGCAGTCATCTCCTAGATAGCTCGAATTTTCTCCGGATTGGCCTCGATCTCTCATCTCGAGACCATGAATCTCAAAAATTTTTCTAAGGCTACCCCAAAAGTGCACTTGGTTGGGTTCAGCTTCATCTTGTATTTTCTGAGCATATCGAAAGCCTCTTCAAGATCGACGACATGATTGACAGTCCTTCGGCTTTTGACCAACATGTCGTCGATGTAAACCTCCATATTGCGGTCGATCTGCTTCTTAAAAATTTTATTGACCAAGCACTGATAAGTCATACCTGCATTTTTAAGTCTGAAGGACATGATCCTATAACAGTAAAGGCCAAGATTAGTAATAAAAGCAGCCTTCTCCTCATCCTCCGGTGCCATCCAAATTTGGTTATAGCCAGAGAAGACGTCCATGAAGGTGAGGAGCTCGTAGCCTGAAGTCGCATCCATCAGTTGGTCGATTCTGAGCAAAGGATAATTATCTTTTGGGCAGGCTTTATTAAGCTTCTTAATGTTGATGCACATCCTCCATTTACCATTGGATTTCTTGACCAGGACCATATTAGAGACCCAAGTCGGATAGCTGACTTCTTGGATAAATTCGGTGTTGAGAAGCTTGTCAACTTCTTCTGCTATTATCTTCTGCCTTTCTAGTGCATGGCCTTGAACTCTTTCTTTCACTGGTCAGTGCTTGGGGTCAATGGCTAATCGATGTTCCATAACCTCGACGTCAATCCCAGGCATATCCATCGAAACCCAGGCAAAGACGTCGGCATTCCTCCGTGAGAAGGCGATGAGCTGCTCTCGAACTTCATCTTTCAGATTAGAGCCAATTTGCACCATATGCTCCGCATTTCCGTCATTCAAAGAGATGGTCATAAGATCTTCTATGAGCTCATCCTATTCTTCGGCAAAGTCATTACGGACATCTAGCCCGTCAACAAGATAAGGATCGGAATGTGCTACCTTTCGTAGGGCAATTGAGTAGTAGTGCCTTGCCAGAGCTTGCTCTCCCCTGACCTCTCCAATTTCATAACTTATCTGAAACTTCATCTTCAAATAATAAGTGAACACCACCGCCCGAAGTGCATTTAACCAGGTCAGCTAAGAATTGTGTTGTAAGTAGAGGAAGCTTTTACTACCAAGAAATCCACCTACGCTTTGGATTGTTTTAGATATTGCCCGGCAACCACAACTAGAGTCATTACACCTTCAACTGGTACTACAGCACCAGCGAAATCTACTAGAGGAGAGTTTATTGGTCTAAGCTGACTATTAGATTTTGATATTTTTGAGAAAACATCATAAAACAAGACGTCAGCCGAACTTTCATTATCAACTAGGATGTGACGTACATCATAGTCCACTATATTTAAAGAGATTACAACCACATCATTGTACGAGAACTGTACTCCCCATGCATCTTCCTTAGTGAAGGTTATGAATTCTTTAGTCCTCCATCTTTTCACTGATCCCCTAGAGCCACTGGCCTCTTCTATCTGAAATCCCCTAGAGATAGTATTGATGATGTTGAGAGATAGCTGATCTCTTTGTTGAACCTCCCTCCTTGGTGGTTTAGGCTACGGTAGTGCCCTCCATAGATCTTCTCTCACTTCAGACCGACGTCTGAGGAATCGATCTAGCTAACCTCTCCTGATGAGCTCCTCGATCTCGTCTTGGAGCTGAATGCATTCTTCAGTATCGTGGCTGCGGTCATGATGGTAGAGATAGTATTTGTTAGGATTGCTTGCCAGGATGAGTGCGCATCCTTTCTGGCCTTGAGAGTTGCTCCTTGATTTTCATCAATACTTAGATTTTTGGAATATTGAGAGGGGCGTAGTTGTGAAATCTTCTAGAGGGAGAACTTCGTCATGCCCTTCTGTTGGAGCTTCTTTGATGACGAGCTCGAGAAGGAGTTCGGGCTCGCTTATGCTCGAGAGAAGTTTGTGAGCACAGTCGAACTTCATTCGGCCCTCCATCAGCTGTGGATTTATTAGATTCGCCCACCTGCCGCTCTCCTGTGGCTTCTTCATCCTTCAATTTGAAGGTTTGTTCCGCTCGGGCATATCCTTTAGTCTGAGCTAGTAGATCGACAAAGTCTCTGGAATACTTTTTTTTTAGGAAGAATAATAAATCATTCTTGTGAAGGCCATCCTTGAGTGCGGCCATTGTAATAGACTGATCCAGATTCCAAACTTTTAATGCAGTGGCATTAAATCGGATGACATAAGTTTGGATAGATTCTTCCTCTTTCTGCTTGATATGCATTAGAGAATCCGAACCTTGGTATGGACATCGACTGCTGACGAAGTGAGCAGCAAACTGATGGCTCATTTGGTTAAAGAAAAGATCATACCCAGCTTTAATATCGAGTACTAGTTTCTTACTGCTCCCTTTAAGATAGACGAAAAAGCTCAGTATAAGATGATGTCTGGTGCACCATGGAGCAGCATCATGGTCCGAAAGACCTCCAGATGATCGATCGGATCAGAGGTTTCATCGTAGCTTTCAAATTAGGAAAACTTAAAGTTCGACAGAACGGATTTTTGCATAATCCTCTAAGAAAAAAGAGGGTCAGTGCAAATATTATTACCATATGAGGAGGGAGTATGACGGAGCTCTTCAATTTGTCGGCTCATTTCTTAGAGCCTTTGATTCAGAAGATCTTCACGATCGTTGATCTCTAGAATTTTCTGGTGGGACGGGGGCAAAGCTTCCCCTAGAGTTGAATCATGGTCCGAATAATGGCTCTTCGCCCTTTGTTTTCTCTTTTTGGAGGTCACCGACCGGCTAGCCGAGTCGACCATCCTCCAATCGGATCATGGGACTCCAGAAAAGCCTACTCTAATCGAATTGGTGCTGGAGCCTGCTGATGTATGGTCTGCACTGCCTTCGTGAGATCGCAAACCTGCTGGACTAGCGGGTTGAACTACTCTGCATCCACCATGGCTGTAGGTGGAGCTTGAATTATCGAAGCTGGAGCAAAAATAGATGGATCTGGATGGGATCTAGCTACAGAGGCCGTTGATCATCGAGTTGAAGCTTTCCTGGGAGGCATTTTCTTTTCGAAAAGAACTATAGAGAGAAAAAAGAGAGATCGCTACTGAGCACTTCTTTAAGAACAAGAAAATCTCAAGAACAGAGGGCCCTTTCTCTAGCGCCAATCCTGTTGGTGTAGAATCTAGTTGATGCTAGATCAAGCTAGAGTTGGAGAAGAAGAGGTTGCCACCGATGACCTGTAAAATAAAGTTCTATCCAGAGTCGATGGTGGTAGCTCCGACGGGACCCTCCGATGATCAAGTCAGCTCTTCTGGCCAACAGAAATGGAGTGCTCAGACAAGAATTCAGCAAGATTTTGGAAAGGAGAAGAGAGCTTAGAGAAAACGTATCTGAAGGATTCCTTTTATAGATGGAGCCTATCGTAACCATTCGGTAGTGGGCCGCTCGAGGTCATGTGAAATTTATTATGGAGAGAGGTGTCACTCATAATAGACTGATAATAATAGTTATAACCATTCGGTAGTAGGTTCGTCTATAGTAGACTGATAAATGACAGTCTTAACCATCCAGTAGTAGGATCACCTGTTCGTTGAGATTTAATAGTCAAAGTCCGAAGTAAGCAGGCATTGGTTGGTGAAGAACTTTGACATATATCGATTCCAGAGGAGTTTAGACTCCTAAAAGAAATACGGCTAGAGGGGATCATCTGGAAGGAGTACTACTTAAAATCTGAAAGTAATCTGCTAAAGATATCTAGATGAAGTTTGACTGAAGAAGAAGTTCGAAAGAAGTTTGGCTCCTGTAGGAATCCGACTGAAGGAGAGATTCAGAAGAAGTTTGGCTCCTGGAGAAATCTGATTGAAGGAGAGGTCCGGAAGAAGTTTGGCTCCTGCAGAAATTCGACTGAAGAAGAGGTCCGAAAGAAGTTCGACTCCTGTAGGAATTCGATTGAAGGAGAAATTTGGAAGGAGTTTAGCTCCTGGAGGAATCCGACTGAATGAGAGGTTAGAAAGGAGTTCGACTCCTGTAGAAATTCAATTGAAGGAGAGATCTGAAAGGAGTTTGGCTCCTAAAAAAATCTGACTGAAGGAGACGTCCGAAAGAAGTTTGGCTCCTATAGAAATTCGAGTGAAGAAGAGGTCCGAAAGGAATTCGACTTCTATAGGAATCCAAGTGAAGGAGAGGTCCGGAAGGAGTTCGGCTCCTGAAGGAATCCAACTGAAGGAGAAGTTCGAAAGAAGTTTGACCGCTAAAAGAGTTCGATCGGGGTTCGACTGCTGGAGGAAGAATTTTCAATCGAAGCTTTCCATGATTATCAGTCGCATTAGGCTAAACATCAGACCGGACTTCGACGGGAGTGGGGTTTATCCCCTACAATACTATTTCATTGTGAACAAAATTTAATGAACATTATGTTGCATATTTATAGATATATGATTAAATATTTACATGTTTAAAAAAAAATAAAAGAAGATAGATTTAATTTATAGAGAGAATATGTAAACTTAGTAAACTGATTTGGCGTTTTTTCTTAAACTCGTCAGTAAACTTCGATAAATAAGCTAAGATAGAAAAGATCAAAAATAGCTACATAGAATTTTCAACTATTGATAATTTAGCATTTGGACAAAATAATTTTCTATAGTTGGTAATGTCCTCTTACAATGCATCATAATTAGCCTTCACCTATCTATATCTTTCAACAAACAATTCATAGTCCCACTGCAAGCTCTTGTGGTGAAACTCAAGATCGTTATAAACAGTACCAATCCTTTCACGTGTACATTTATAATATTCTTTATCTACATAATTATAATCATTGATCTTGAATTTAAATTTATTTAAATGTGTTTATGACAAATTCCATTGCACTTTCTTCAATTCGATCTGTACCTTTTCTATTCATCCCTATATTTTAATATATTCAAATGGGTCATTATCTTGTTTCTGACCTAGTTTTAAAATAATTTTCACAAAAGCTCTTAATAAACTATCATCCTGAACTTCTCATCCATATACCAATGTCATAAGCACTAACTTAGTAGTGATCTCCTTGGCATAACTTTCGATGAGATTTTAACTAAACTCATGTCTCCAATAACAATTAATCATAAAATTAGAAATTTAATAAAAAATTTGCATCAAAAATTAAGTTTTTTATGATTATATAAAATTAATCATAACAAACATAAAAAATGTTATCATTGAATAATCTTTATAATAATTATTATTTTAATTATAGATTTAACTTATGTGATTATGAAATAAATTGATTAATCAATTTATAAATGTTAACATAAATTTATGTCTGTTGACAAAAGCTAACATGCAAATCAATAGAACAATCACCGCACTTTTCCCTACAAAAATAGAAAAAAAAATTATCAAATTACATAAAAAATTATTTATTGCATTAACTTGCTAAAAAATATACACAAAAAAAAGTGTAAAATTTTTTTAGTGGCAAATTTTTATTTCAATTGTCAATTGCATAAAAATATAGGCAATAATATTTTAAAATCAGTATTGTAATAGCATATTATACTGATTTTTATAAACTAAATTAAACCAATCATAACAAATACTATAAAAAAACATGCATAATGCCTACAACAATGATAGGTTCAGTCATAAATCTAATATATTTATAGCAAAATGAATCGGCGAATGCATTTAACCTTTTGTGAAATTATGGCTAAATAAATGCAAAAATTATAATCAATCATTAAATCCATAATTTAATATCTAACAATGGATATTCTTGAATTAATTTAATCATAATAAATATAAAAAATATGTACATCATCAAACAATCTTCATAATAATAACATCTTTAGTCACAAGATTAACATATATAACAATAAAATAGATTGCCCAATCAATTTATAAGTAACAATTTAAATTTATACCTCTATCCAAAAATGTGCACAAAAACTAACAGTCTAGTCAATGTATTCTTCTTTGAAAAAAAATATATCAAATTATATATAAAATTATTTATATTCTTCCTTTTTTGCAGCTAATCATATATTTTTTTTATGTAGTCTACTCTTTTTTTAAAAGTCTTAGTATTTATTCCCCACCCACCTCTCCTACACCCCTGTCTGTCTCCTTCTTTCCCAACCCTTTCCCCTACCCCACCCCTCCCAACCCTTCCGATCCCTCTCCTTCATGATGATCTCATTCTCATCCCTCCTCTTACTCATCGATCTATTGCCTCTTTGGCCATCCCCTCACCTCCCCATCTCAACTTGTCTACTTCTCTCTAGATCTTATCCATCTCCTTCTTTTTCAACCCCTTTGCCTACCCCACCCCTTCTAACTCCTCCGATCCCTCCCCATCATGCCAATCTCGTTCTCTCTCCTTCCCTCCATCCCTTGTCAGTCCATCACCACTTTCACTATCCTCATCCCTCTTTCTCCCTCCATTTATCTCAATGTATGCACTTCTCTCCAGATCTCGTCCCTCCCACCCTCCATCTCCTTATCGATTAATCACCACCCAGACTAAGCCAATCCAACACCTCTTGCCGATTCTCTTCACTACTCGCATCTTGCATCAAACTGACATCTAGATCTCAAGAGATTTCAATGGTGAAGACGTCGATGGAGCATGAACTAAGACCATCATATTCCTCTTGCCAATCCTTCTTTCCTAAAAACTGAACGATTTCAGTGAGTTTTTCACTTTTCTTTTTCTTTTCCTAATCTAATCCTCTGATCTACCTTGTCTTTCATTTTATTTTTTTTTTATTTATCATCTTTTCCACTACAACCTTTTCTAAAATCCTAATCCTAACCCTAACCCTAACCTTAACTCTAATACTTATCCTAGCCCCAACCCTAACCCTAACTCCAACCATAACTCTAAACTCAAACCCTAACCAAAACCAATAATCCGCTAGTATTATCCACCAACTCATTAACCCAAAACCCAACAGTCAAATCCATTAACCTGTTAACCTTCAATCAATTACACACATCCCGAAAAATCACAATCCATTAAACTACAATCTGATAACCCTACCCGGCAATCCACTAATCCTAAACTTATCAATGTAGATCTATTAACCCATTAACCCAAATATGCTAACCTACTAACTTGGATCTATTAACCCACCAATCCAAACCCATTGATACAAGCCGTTAACTTAATAACTCTAATCCACCGATCCAGATCATCTAACCTTTTTTGTTCCCTTTTTCATCAGAATTTTTCTCATTCCTCTATTCCTAATCTCTAAATAAGAATGAAAGGTTGCATCCGCAGCGCCATCCCTTCCAAACCTTTGTTTTAGACGTTTTGTATTGGGATTGTATTGGGAGTGAAAGGTTGATACATCCAGCAGCCCTCCCAAATCACTTTCTCAATAATATTTTTCATCCACTAGTGAGAATTTTTTTTTTTTTTTATATGATGGAAGGCCGCTGTATCCTGGGCAACGGCCTCCCAATGAACTGATGAGAAAGCAAAATAATGGAGAAGGAAAAGACATTCTAAATATACCCTTTTTAACTGAGCTCTCTTAATCTGTCTGTACCTCATTATATAACCTTCCCTATATAGGCCAATCCCAAATGACTGACCATATTTCTTTCTCCCATTCTAAGGAAATAGCAAAATATTCAAATCTGTATATATGGCCTGCTCCCTTCCAAATGTTTTCTCTTGTCTTTTCTGATTGCGGGGTCATTGCATGCAAAGGTCAACATATTTGACATGTTGCCTAGCATTTTGCCTGGCAATGGCCTCTGACACAGTCTTGTACATATCTTGTAACTAGACAACATGGGCAGCCGTCGCAGGGCCATTTTTACATTATTTTGAGGTAGTCGCAGGGCCATTTTTACATTGTTTTGAGGTAGTTTTGGGGGGTTTTTCCTTATGCCGGGTTGCCAAGAAAATGCAATGCCGCTCGGTACTTTGGAACCCCCCGGGTGGGATTTAGGTGGATGCCCCACTTGTATAGTGTTGGGAGGGTGGGCGAGAACAATCCAGTGGGCCGGTTTCCTTGCGGATTCTTGCGGTGTCCATTGTTGCCTCCCCTGCCTCCTGAGCCCCTTAGGTGTAGTTTGAGCGACGGTTGTCTAGGCTTGTAATCTTTCATTCTCCTTAATGAAAATACTATTTTTACAGTGCCACATCTGAGTGTGTTGCTATGCCCTTCCTTGTCTCTTTTGCATGTGTTTTGTCGTGGTGCATGTTGGCTGGCTCCTTTGTGCGTGTGACATTGGTGCGCCGCACGGATTTGGCCTGCTAATTGGTTGAACCCGTGACAAAGTGGTATCAGAGCAGACACGATCGAGGACATTGGTGCAACACAGATGGGACGTAAAAATGGAGGAGAGTCGAGTGGGATGATGCAAGAGGAGGCAACGGTTGCCGCCTCAGCCCCAGTGGAGGTACAAGCTGACATCGAGAAACCGCGGAGCCATAGAGAACGGATCTCCATAGTGGAGACGCAGTTGGCCCAGATTGAGGATAGTGTGGTGCACTTATTCTCATTAGGGGACCGTGTGGCCAATCTGGAGGTGAATCAGGAACAGCTGGTGGAGACAGTGGACAATCTTGGGGACAATACTCAAGAGACTATCAGGCACCTACGGGAGCAATTGAATGACTTGGCTGCTAGGGTTGCAGTGCTAACCCGAGCCGTCAGTACCATGCCAACCCCAACACACGGGGATGGTGGCACAGGCCGAATGCGAGCACCAGAGCCTCGAAGTTATGGTGGAGCTCGGGATGCAAAGGAGTTAGAGAACTTCCTGTTTGATATTGAACAGTACTTCCGAGTGGTGCGGCCCGACTCGGAGGATACCAAAGTCATCTTAGGCTACGATGTACTTGACTGGGGATGCCAAATTATGGTGGCGGACTCGGTATGAAGACATCCAAGCAGGTCGGTGCACTATTACCAGTTGGGAAGAATTGAAGAGGGAGATTAAGACCCAATTCTTGCCTGAGAATGTGGACTTCATTGCCCGACGAAACTTGAGGCATCTCCAACAAACTGGGACAGTTCGAGAATATGTCAAACAATTCTCGGCACTGATGTTGGACATTCGAGACATGTCCGAAAAGGACAAGCTATTTTACTTCTTGGAGGGCTTGAAGCCATGGGCCCAGCAGGAGTTACAGCGAAGGGGTGTTGCAGATCTAGCAGCTGCTCAAGCGGCAGCTGAGCGGTTGATAGACTACCTCCCCTCTGACCACCAAAAGAAGAAGGCCATCTTGGGCCCCTCCAAAAGTCAGAAACCATCAAAAGGCAAGGCGGTGGTGTATGAGAAGAAGAGGGACCCCAAGATGAAGGGGCCGGATCTAACCAAGACCCCAAAATCTGGATGCTTTCTATGTGGAGGACCACACATGGTAAAGAACTGCCCTCAAAAGCAAGCTCTTAATGCATTGCAGGCCAGCGTGCAAAAGAGCCAAGCCAACCCTGGTGATAGTAGCAGTGATGATGAGGAGGAACAACCTGAGGGCCCCCGCATGGGTGCCCTTAGGCTGCTAAATGTCATTAAGGGTCAAGTGGGGGAGTCGTCCAAGCCATGGAAGCAGCGACAGCAGCAGAAGTCACACTCCATCCACCAGCAATCCAATCGACGAAGCAGTGAACTCATGTATGTGCAGGTGGAACTCAATGGTCATGCCACTCAAGCCCTGGTGGATACGGGAGCGACCCACAACTTCATTGCCGACCGTGAAGCCACCCGCCTTGGGTTGAAGCTAGAGGGGGACTCTAGTAAGATGAAGGCGGTGAACTCGGAAGCTCGGCCTATTGCGGGCCTTGCGAGGGAGGTGCCTATCCGAGTCGGAACTTGGAATGGGAAGGCAAACTTAATGGCTGTACCATTGGATGACTTCAAAGTTATTTTGGGCATGGACTTCCTACAGACTGCCAGGGGGGTACCCATGCCCTTCCTTGATGCTTTGTGCATGATGGGAGATGAGTCTCCCTGTGTTGTCCCGACGGTTCGGCAAACCCCAGGAGGAATGCATCAAATTTCCTCTCTCCAGCTAAAGCGGGGGGTGAGGAGAGGGGAGTTAACATATGTGGCGGCGCTGAAGCTAGAAGTGGAACCAAAGGACTTAGGTTCCACCCCTCAGGAGGTATTGAAAGTTCTGCAGGAGTTTGAGGGTGTGATGCCTCCTGAATTACCAAAGACTTTACCGCCCAGGCGGGAGGTGGACCATAAGATCGAGCTAGGAACCAGGGGCAAGATGCCCGGCTCGTCCGCCATATCGAATGGCCCCACCGGAACTTGCAGGAACTCCGAAAGCAACTTGATGAGCTGTTGAAGGGAGGGCTCATTCGCAGCTCCAAGGCTCCCTTTGGAGCCCCAATTCTCTTTCAGAAGAAGCAAGATGGAAGCCTTCGCTTGTGTGTGGACTATCGGGCCCTGAAACAAAGTGACCGTGAAAAACAAGTACCCAATTCCTCTGATTGCGGACCTGTTTGATCAGTTGAGTGGAGCTCGATATTTCTCCAAGCTTGGACCTTCGATCCGGATACTGGCAAGTCCGGATTGCAGAAGGAGACGAAGGCAAGACTACTTGTGTGACGAGGTATGGGGCATTCGAATTTTTGGTGATGCCCTTTGGGTTAACCAATGCCCCCGCCACGTTTTGCACCTTGATGAACAAGTTGTTCCATGACTATCTCGACAAATTCGTGGTGGTGTACCTGGATGACATTGTCGTGTATAGTCAGACATTGGAGGAACATGTGGAGCATCTACGGATCATCCTCAAGATCCTACAAGAACATTCCCTCTATCTGAAGAGGGAGAAATGCTACTTTGCCCAGGAGGAAATCCTATTCTTGGGCCATCGTGTCGGTGGCGGCATGATCAGCATGGACAAGGAGAAAGTCCGTGCCATCCAAGAGTGGCAGGCCCCTACCAAGGTGACGGAGCTGCGTTCTTTCTTGGGGCTTGCTAACTACTATCGGCGTTTTATTGCAGGTTACTCCCGTCGAGCGGCACCACTTGACGGAATTGTTGCGGAAGGACCGATTGTGGGATTGGTCCTCAAGATGTCAAGAAGCTTTTGTGGACTTGAAAGCGGCAGTGATGGAGGAGCCGGTGCTGCGCCTACCAGACCATACACTGCCATTCGAAGTCCATACTGATGCCTCAGACTATGCTATTGGAGGGGTCCTGGTTCAGGAGGGCCATCCAGTGGCTTTTGAAAGTCGAAAGCTTAATGACACCGAGAGAAGATACACCATTCATGAGAAGGAGATGACAGCGGTGGTCCACTGTCTAAGGGTGTGGAGGCACTATCTCCTAGGGTCGCGATTTATTGTTCGAACAGACAATGTGGCCCTCAGCTACTTCCAAACACAGAAGAAGCTGTCTCCTAAACAAGCCCGCTGGCAGGATTTTCTTGCAGAGTTTGACATGACCTTGGAGTATAAGCCAGGGCGTACGAATCAGGTGGCTGATGCATTGAGTCGTAAGGCTGAACTCGTTGCTTTAAAGGTAGAGGAGCGAAGTCGAGTTAGCCAAGTACAAGCATCCCTTCTACCAAGGATTCGAGATGGTCTGCTAAAGGATCCTACAGCTGTAACGCTAAAGCAGCTTATCGAAGGAGGGAAAGGCACGACAGTTTTGGTCCGAGGATGGACTGATCTTCACTAAGGGGCGGCGGATGTATGTGCCTCGGGTGGGCAACCTTAGAAGAGAGCTCTTGCAAGAATGCCATGACACCCTTTGGGCTGGCCACCCCGGAATGCATAGAACCCTTGCCCTCTTGGAGCGGGCATACTACTGGCCAAAAATGGGGGAGGATGCAGAAGAATACGTCCGAACGTGTCTCATTTGCCAGCAGGACAAGGTAGAGCGGAGCAAGCCAGGGGGTCTTCTCGAGCCTTTGCCAGTACCTGAACGGCCGTGGGAGAGCGTCTCCATGGACTTCATATCGAGCCTGCCAAAAGTGGGGGAGTTTGGGTCGATCTTGGTGGTGGTGGACCGATTCTCCAAGTACGGGATCTTCATCCCTGCACCGCTACATTGTTCAGCAGAGGAGGCAGCTCGATTGTTCCTTAGGCATGTGGTGAAGTATTGGGGGATCCCTCAGAACATGATCAGTGATAGGGATTCCAGGTTCTTGGGACGATTTTGGACAGGACTGTTCAAGCTTCTTGGGTCCAAGCTATACTTCTCCACCAGTCTGCACCCCCAGACTGATGGCCAGACTGAAAGAATAAATGCACTTCTTGAGCAATACTTACGGCACTTTGTGAGTGCCAACCAAAAGGATTGGGCGAAGCTGCTCGACATAGCCCAATTCTCTTACAACTTGCAGCGGAGCTCTGCGTCGGGCAAGAGCCCCTTCGAGATCATTACCGGACAACAACCCTCCACCCCACATACCGTGGTCGTTGGGTATACCGGGAACAGCCCATCTGCATATCACTTGGCCAAAGAGTGGTATCGGAATGCTGAGATTGCACGAGCATACTTGGAGAAGGCTGCTAAGAAGATGAAGAAGTGGGCCGATAAGGGAAGGAGACCATTGGACTTCAAGCAAGGTGACATGGTGTTGGTCAAGCTCCAACCAACCCAACTCCGGTTCTTTCGCAAAGTGCATAAAGGACTGGTTCGCAAGTATGAGGGACCCTTCCCGATCCTTGGAAGAGTTGGAAATGTATCCTACCAGGTGCAACTTCCTGCCTGGCTCAAGGTACATCCTGTCTTCCATGGGAGTTGCCTCAAGCCGTACCATGCCGACCAAGTGGATCCCATGAGGAACAAGTCAAGTCGTCCAACCCCTACTTCCACCTCCTTGGAGAGGCGAGTTGACATCATTCTGGCGGATCGAGTCCAAGTTCGTCCTAATGGTGCAGAGGAGATTCAGTACTTGGTGAAGTGGAAGGGACTTCCCAAGTCAGAAGCAAGCTGGGAACCAGAGGACTCATTACGGCATGAGGAGGGTCAGGTCGAGGCGTACAAGAGAAGCACATCGACGAGGACGTCGACCTGATCAAGTGGGGGAGTCTGTCAGGGCCATGTTGCCTAGCATTTTGCCTGGCAATGGCCTCTGACACAGTCTTGTACATATCTTGTAACTAGACAACATGGGCAGCCGTCGCAGGGCCATTTTTACATTGTTTTGAGGTAGTTTTGGGGGTTTTTCCTTATGCCGGGTTGCCAAGAAAATGCAATGCCGCTCGGTACTTTGGAACCCCCCGGGTGGGATTTAGGTGGATGCCCCACTTGTATAGTGTTGGGAGGGTGGGCGAGAACAATCCAGTGGGCCGGTTTTCCTTGCGGATTCTTGCGGTGTCCATTGTTGCCTCCCCTGCCTCCTGAGCCCCTTAGGTGTAGTTTGAGCGACGGTTGTCTAGGCTTGTAATCTTTCATTCTCCTTAATGAAAATACTATTTTTACAGTGCCACATCTGAGTGTGTTGCTATGCCCTTCCTTGTCTCTTTTGCATGTGTTTTGTCGTGGTGCATGTTGGCTGGCTCCTTTGTGCGTGTGACATTGGTGCGCCGCACGGATTTGGCCTGCTAATTGGTTGAACCCGTGACATTCCTATAAGTACAGAGTTCCATGCCTTAGTGCATCACTGATATCTTAATTTTTATTTTTAAAGGAAAGCCGACTCTGCCACTGTATAAATGATGTCAAATACTTTCTGTACACACGAGAAATCGACCTCTACCGACCATATATCGCTAAGGATCCGAACTCTCCTTTCATACTGGCAAGTAACTTATGCTGTACAATAAGATACAATTAAATAATAAAAAAATTATAGAAATGTAGTGATAACCAAAAAGCTATAGTTATATTGAATAATAGATGCTGTACAAAATCCTGATAGTTGTATTAAAACTATTTCCTGTCTTGGACATTATGTAATTTATAGAATGATAAAATCATCACGATACCTCGAAGCTCTCTTCAAGCTATTCCTTGTACTGCTTTTCAATAATCAGTGAAAGATCTTCACTAAGACCCAACAGTTAAAAATATTTTAATATTTCTAAAAGCATAATAATTTTACCAAAGCTATTGCAAAGCTCCATTAAGATATCTTTAGTGTAAGTGAATCATAGTTCTCCATTAAGTGCAAAACATAACATACATATGGAAGCTAACCTTAAAAAGTTTTAAAAAATTAAATTTAGAAGTTGTCATAATCAAATTTATAAAAGCAAATATTTACCTCCAACGCTTGGTTGACTTTATTAACAGAGATACCGAGGAAGCTTCTTTTCAGCATCAAAATTATTAGCAAAGCTTCTGGGCATGAAAATCCATAGCAGAATGGAAATTATTATTATGAAAAAATAATAGAAAGCACATGATGATTTGAAACATTATAATCACATCAAGAACTACCTATACATAATCACATTCAATCAGTAGTTTTGTAAACTCAAAATAGTTATCATGATGTATTGGATTTAATTCTTAATATAACATAATTATCACTTAATCAGGTTTAACTCATTTGATCAAGTCTTGAATCAATTACAGTGAACCTAATTAATTAAAGAGTTCTATTCCTTATAAAACTTAGACTGAAGTTTCTATTCTAATTAGAATTAAATTTTTTTATGAGATAAGATAAGTATAGATATAAATAGAGATAGCTTAATCTCTTTTCTCCAACTCTCAGAAGGATATGATGATTTCCATCGATCATCCATATTAAGATAAACGATGAGGAGAGAGAAGATCAACTGTCTGCAGAAGATGAATCTGACGTTCTATGGGCTACAAGATCATCATATTGGCGAGACGATGACACAAAATATGTTTTATTTAATTTTACATGAATATTAAAGCATGATCTAAGCATAAAAGATTAAATTATCTAACATATAGTATTAGAGCCCCGGTTTCATACTTTATATTCTTGTAAAAAAAATTTCGATAAATTTTAGTTTATTTTCAAAAAAATCATGGTTTCATATTTTTTTGAAATTAATTAAAGTTTTGCAAATTAAGTTAAAGTTTATTAATTTTTAAAAAATTAAATTAAATTTAAAAAAATAATCGAAAAAAAAGGGAAGAATGAAGGGGTTTTGGTTATTGGATTTCGGATCTTAACGGATCCTGATCCAAACTTGATAAGAACCAAACTTGTTTAATTAAAAGAGAATTTTGCATTTAAGCCCCTAAAAAGTTTACATTTTGAAAAGGATCTTTAGAGCAGTTTTGCAAATTAGTCCTTAGGATATTTTTACAATTTAATTCCAAATAAATTAATAAATTATATTAAGGATCCTGCCAGTTTTCTGAATAGTTTTAAAGCTGTTGTTTCATAGAAAGACCCTTATTTTTTTTTATTTATGGTTAAATTTTTTATTATTAAAATTTGCTCATTTTTCATCTAATTTGAGCGATTTTTGAACCATTGGACTTGTAATGATTTGAGGAACATCATGGTTAATTTTTTTCATATAAAATAAAATATTTACATAATTAAATTATTGAATTTATAATTTTGCTCGCTATTACATTATTCAAATATATTTTTGCATAGCCTCAAAAAGCCCAGAGCTATAGATCTTGGATAACTGAGTTACTGAGGACTAATGGTTTTCTCTTATTATAGTTCTAAAATTACATAAAAATATATTAGTTATAGTAAACCTAAAGGTAACTATAATTTAATATAAAAATAATAGTAAAAGATTGAGTAACTTGAATTGTATAAAGATGGAAAGTTATATACCCAAAGATTAGAATAACCTCAGATTTTTTGTGATCATAGTTAGTTAAACCACTGAAAGTACAACTAATATAATGGATCATAGTTTAAACATAAATTATATATGCATGCCATAATTATTATTCTTGCTTATATATTTTATATTATTGTTGGTTATGATTTATGTTATGCATATTTTAGTATTATTTATTATATTTAAATTTATGATTAAATTAGTTTCGACACTTATTATATATTATGATTCTTATCCAAAGATATTTTATAGTTGTATAATAAGTATTATTAGTAGAATTATATTATAGAATCTACATCGTGATGATAATTATAAGCATATTTTATTATTTATAGTCATGATCCTTGCTTCATTCTCATCGCATCTATTCAATATTCGCATACTGAATGGATCAAATTATCTTAATTGGCACAAGCGGCTTCTCATTGTCTTAGGATGCCTAGATTTAGATTTGGTCCTTCGTAAGTCTCAGTCAGATTCATTTACTCCCACTAGTTCGCGTGAATATAAGAAATTATATGAAAAATGGGAGCATTCTAATAGATTGTCTCTTATGATTATTAAAAGTTTCATAGTAAGAAAAATTAGAGGATCTATTTTGGATAATAAATTGGCCTCTAAGTATCTTTCCTCTATAAAACAATAGTTTACCAGATCAAGTAAAGAAAACTAAATGATTTGTAAGCATTAGGGTATATATTAGGAGATCTATACCCTAATAAATAAGTTAACCTCTATGAAATATGATGAATTTTTTGGAGTACGAAAATATATTATGAAAATATGTGATATAGCTAAAAAATTAAATAATTTGGATATGATGATTTCTGAAATTTTTTTTATCTAGTTTGTTCTCAATTCTCTTCCATCCCAATTTATCTAATTTAAAATTTACTATAATACATACAAGAAATCATGGATAATGAATGAACTCATATCCCAGTGTGTGCAAGAGGAAGAGAATTGAAAAAAGAAAGGATCCCAATTATTCATATAGTTTCATAGGAGCGTCCCAAAAAAAAAGATAAAGAAAGAAAATAAAAGATCCAGCAATCCACCAATAAAAGATTTTCATAAATTAAAATATTTTTTCTACAAGAAGAAGAGACATATCAAGAAGGATTGTAAGAAAAAAAAAATTATTTGAAAAGAAAGATATTTTCTTATCACTTATTTGTTTCAAAATCAATTTCATTAATGTTCCTTCTAATACTTGGTAGATTGATTTAGATGCTGCAATTTATATTTTTAATTCAATATAAGAATTTTTTCAAGCTAAAAATTAAATGATAGAGAGTGGTGGATCTTTATAAAAAATTGGATGAAGTCTAAGGACATTATAGTCGGGACCTATAGATTTATTACTGACACCGAATTTAATTAGATCTACATTTCATCTTTTATTTTTTTTAGTATCTAGAAATTTAATTTTTTTATCAAAACTTAATTTAGAAGATTTTTTATTTACTTTTATAAATTTAAGTTTTAAATTAATAAAAAAAATTATTTTTATTGGTACCAAAATATTATGCAATGGATTATATAAATTAAATTTGGATGTTTCTTTTGAACAATCCTTGCTTGTTTTAAATATCAATGTCAGAATAAAATATAGTATTGTAAATAAAAGTTTTTCAATGTTGTGGCATAGGGAGTTAGATCACATATTAAAAAAAAAGGATCACTAGATTGGTTAAAGAAGGTATTTTACCAAATCTAAATTTTAGTAATTTTGGTATGTGCATTGATTGTATTAAAAGAAAATAAATTAAAAATCATAAAAAGCATGCTACTAGAAGTCAAGAACTCTTAGAATTAATACATATTAATATTTATAGCTATTTTATATCTTATTTTAGAGAGCAAAAATATTTTATTATCTTTATTGATGATTTCTTATATTATAGTTATATTTTTTTATTGCATAAAAAATCTGAAGCTTTGAAAGCTTTTAAGATATACAAAGCTAAAATTAAAAATTAATTAGATAGAAAAATTAAAATTATGAGATCTGATAGAGATAGTAAATATTACGATAGATATAATAAATCTGACCATAATCCTGAGTCTTTTTTCAAATTTTTTAAACAGCATGGCATTATATCATAGTACACTATATCAGAAAATCTCTAACAAAATGCTATGGCTAAAAAACATAATCGCACCTTGATAGATATGGTGAGGAGTATGGTTAGTAAATCGTTATTATCCTTAAATTTATGGAAAGAAGCTTTGAAAATCGCTATGTATATCCTAAACTGGATACCTATTAAGATCGTTTCTAAAACTCCTTTTAAGTTATGGATAAGTAGAAAATCAAGTTTAGAATATTTACATATTTGGAATTGTCTAGCAGAGGCTCGATTATATAATCCATAAGAAAAAAATTAGATCTCTGAACTGTTAGCTATTATTTTATAAGATATCCAAAAAGATCAAAGAATTTTAAATTTTATTGTCCATCACACATCAATAGAATTATTGAAACTAAAACTACTAGATTCATTGAGGATGATGAAAATAGTGAAAGTAGTACACAACATAATGTGGTGTTATAGAGAATAAGAAAATCTCTTTCTATTATAGTAATACCTAGAGATATTCCACTTGAGCCTACTCAATCTGAAATTATGGAACATCAATAGGTGATTGATATACCACTTTTTGAATAAAAAATTTGATCCAATTAAAAATAATCATAATAATATCGAATCTGAAATATTATAGAGATCTACTAGAATTAAAAGATTGGCTATTTCAGATTATTATGTTGTTTACTTATAAGAATATGATTATAATATTAGGATAAAGAATGATCCAGTTTTATTTGAGGATGTCATGAAAAGCAATAATTCTAAACTTTAGTTAGATGCTATGAAAGATGAAATGAAATCCATGAATAAGAATCAAATCTGAAAACTTATCGAATTATATGAAGAATTTAGGCCTGTAGGTTATAAATAAATTTTAAAAATCAAATGGGATTCTAAAAATAATATCGAGAGATATAAAGCTAGACTTGTAGCAAAGAGATTCACTTAAAAGAAGGCATATATTATCATAAAATATTTTCTTCTATTTTTGTAAAGGATTCATTCAAAATTATTATGATATTAGTAGCTTATTTTGATTTAGAGCTACATCAAATGGATATCAAGATAGCATTTTTAAATAGAGATTTAAAAAAAAAGATGTATATGGAACAGCCTGAAGGATTTTTAGTATAAGAAAATTAAAAGCTGGTATATAAATTTAAAAAATCTATATATGATCTTAAACAAGCTCCCAGATAATGATACTTAAAGTTTAATCATATCATTATTTTCTTTGAATTAAAAAACTATTATTGATTGATATAATATATATATATATATCTAAAGATGAATAGAAGTCAGTTTATATTTTAATACTATATGTAAATGATTTACTAGCTAGCAATGATTTGGATCTCTTACATAAAACTAAATTTTTTTTTTCCAAATATTTTGACATGAAAGATATAAAAGATGCTTCTTATATTTTAAGTATATAAATCCATCGTGATAGAAATAAGAGATTACTTGGTTTATCTCAGAAAAATTATATTACCAGAATCCTAAAAAAATTTGGAATATCAAGTTGCTCATCAAGTGAAGTACCAATCGTTAAAAATGATAAATTCAATAAATTTCAGTATCCCATGAATAAGATTAAGAAAAATCAGATGAAAGATATATCTTATGCATCTGCAATAGATAGTCTGATGTATGCTCAAATATGTACTCATCCTGATATCAGTTTTGCTTTAGAAATGCTTGGTAGATATCAGAGTGATCCAGGTATGGACCACTGAAAAGCTGCTAAGAAAGTGATGCGATATCTTTAGAAAACTAAAGATTACATGCTTACTTATGCGATGACTAATTAGTTGAAAATGATCGATTATTCAAATGCAAATTATGCTGGTTGCCTCGATAATAAAAAGTCCACATGATATTATATCTTTCTATTAACTGATGGAGTAATCTCATGAAAGAGCGCCAAATAGCTTATTATTACCTGCTATACTATAGAAGCTGAATATATAAGCTACTATGAGGCTCTCTTACATACTTTATAGTTGAGAAAATTCATCTTAGAACTCAGAGTTATAGATTCTATTTTCAAGCTGTTGAGAATTTATTGTTATAATTCTGCTGTAGTTTCTTTCTCCAACAGTAGCAAGATGACCAATGCAAATAAGTAATTAATATAAGTATCTTACTCTAAATAAAAGAATTAGTAGTCATCAGGTGTTTATTGATTTTATTGATACTGCTTATATGATAGCTGACCCTTTGACGAAAGATTTAGTATCCAAAATTTTCAAAAAGCATATAAAAGTTATGGGCATTTATCATTGGGATATTTAATTTGTAATAGATACTTATTTTAAGATTCTTAATAATTTGATGATTGCTATTACTTCTGTTTAATTATTATTTGTATATATTATGATTGACTTTTATCAAAATTAAAGTAAACAGAAGTATCATTTATATGACATAATAGTGGAACCATTATCATAGGTATTATAGTTTTTTGATAGCCTATGTATTCCAGCATATAAGATTGGGTTAAGTAAAAATTATTAATATCATGATACATGGAAGAAAGCATGTTAATCAAGATGTATAACCATCATGATTTGCATCAATAATTTTTACTTAATTAAAGTATAAAGGATCTTCAAGGAATAGATAATTGGATAATTTTTTATAAAATGAGTGCGCACTCATCGAGTCAATTTTAAAAATTCTGATTCAGAATTATTGCTTTAAAAAATTAAAAAATATATATTTTTTATTTATTTTTAAAATATTTTGGTAAAATTAAAGAGTTAATTTTAAGTGATAATATAAGTCAAGTGAAAGAATGTTGAATTTAACTCTTAATGTGGCCTAATTATCACTTAGTCAAATTTAACTCATTTGGTTAAGTCCTAAATCAATAATGGTGAGTCTAATTAATTAAAGAGTTCTATTCTTGATAAGATTTAGAGTAAAATTTCTACTCTAATTAGGATTAATTTTTTTGATGGAACAAGATAAGTGCAGGTATAAATAGAGGTAGCCTGATCCATTTTCTCCAATTCTCAGGAGAGTGTGACGATTTTCATCGATCGTCCGTATTAAGATGGAGATGGAGATTGAGGAAAGAGAAGACTAACTACCTGCAGAAGATGGATTTGACACTTTGTGGGCTACGAGATCATCATATTTGTGAGATGATAGCACAAGATATATTTTATTTAATTTTGCATGAATATTGAAGTACGATCCAGGCATAAAAGATTAAATTATCTAATATGATGTACATAAGAAGGCAAATAATGGCATATGTCATTACACACCTTGTGAGTATAAAATATAAATGATAACCGACTATTTCCCACTCTCACGATAGAGCAAAAGAGATATGACCAATCAAATAATGTGATAACAATACAATCAACTATTCAAAAAAGCATCAAATAATGGGATTTAAGCAAAGATAGCTTCATTTCATGAATTTGCAAAATAATAGCATCAATTTATGTCAATCTACCAAATATGAAGGCACTAATAGCATACCTCGAAAGAGTATCTTTTTCTTCTTCCTTTCCATTGCAACTTCAACATAAACAAGGTTGTTACTATAGCCATTATACTCAAACCAGATAACGAACTTATAAAAGTAAAATAGTGCCTTTAGAAATAAAATACCATAATATAGTGGCAAAAGTCCCCATTTTACCTTCATGCTCTCTTTAAGCTATCCTTTGCGATGCTTTTCAATTATTAGTGAAAAATCTTCTCTAAGACCCTACAATTATAAATATTTCAATATTTCTAAGTGCACAATTGTAATACCCCTACATAAGTCCTAAAGCACCACAAAAAAAATAGAAAAATAGAGAGAATGGGAGACTTCTCTTCTGTTGACTCTCTTCTCCTGATAAACTCCCAATCAGAGTTAGATATCATCACCAGGGGGGAGTTGGACTCCTTCCTGTGGCTCTATTTAAAGGGAAGAAGACTCCCTTTTCTTCCCACCAGCGATGAAGGAATCAAGTCGGTGAAATCACTGGATTTCTCTTTCCCAAAGCCTCCACCATGCCCGCTGAAAATCAGGGTTGGAAAGCTCACCGAAGCCCAAAGTAAGCTTAGCCTTTCTTCTTCTCTCTTCTTCCCTTCTTTCCATGGTGTTAGACAATGCCACCAACCATCGGCTTCGCTAGAAAATCAGAAAATGATAGATCCCCTATTTTCCCTAATTTCTGCTCCTTCTTTTGGTTTTTCTAGCGCTAATGATCATCATTGACTATCATTCTAGGATCTTCGAACTACACTATCACAACCTCAGCCACCACTAGCCATAGCCATGCCGGTGGTGCTCCCGTATTTCAAGAGAAAAAGGGTGAAACAAATCTTCTATTTCACCGTGGAACCAAGGAAAGAGAGAGAAAAAGAAGAAAAAGAAAAGAAAGAAAGAAAAAAGAAAAGAAAGAAAAAGAAAAGCAAATGAGAAAGAAAAAAGAAGAGAGTTTCTCTCAATTCCCTCACTCCTTTTTCTCACTTCCTCTTTCCTCTCTTTCTCTTCTTGAAATTATTTCTCTCTTTAGTTTTTTCTACTATCTCTCTCTAAAATTTTCTCTTTCTAGATTGTTTCTCTCTTTGTAGATTTCTCTCTCTAAGTTAATAGTGTATAGGGTTTTCTTTCAATGATTTTAATCAAGTTTAGTGAAGGATTCTGATTTGCAGTTGTCAAACAACATGCCAACATCCATCTTGGCCAAATTTGGATACAATCGGATTAGATCAATTTGATCTCTATGAAGCCAATTATATTTTAATCCAATCTCGATTAAGCAACTATTAGTCTCCATCTCTCTTGTCAAACACTACTAATTTGATCATTCTTGATCTATATTGAACCACCTATATCCTAATCTAATCTCAATCAAATAAAGTTAGATGATTGGATCGACTAAAATTATTGAGTATGACTATCTGTCAATCCCATCTTTCTTAATCATCTATATTCTTTCTAATTAGTGGACTTCAATTCTGTATACAGGTATAGTCATCTCGATAAAAAGATATTAAATAATGAGATATTACGATCTATGAATAGAAGATTTTAAAAAGAAATTGATGAAATTATATGGACTTGTTGGAGTACGTATGAGGTTAAGTAATATGACTCTTTTTCTAAATTTATTGATAAATTATATAGTATTTATATTATTAAATTTTGAATCATATTATTTATAATTTATGAATATAAAATATGATATTTATTTATTAAATCTTTTATAGAATACTATTGGTGCATTAGTGAAGGCATTGCACTATAAGAAAATTGAATATTAGCCACGATAAAAAATTTTATCACTAATAAAGCTTTTTGCCACTGCAATACTGACAAAAAAAAAGCCATCGCTAATACTATTAGCGATGGCAACCACCATCTTTAAAAATCTAAAAATTATGTTAAAATATTTAAATAAAAAAAAATATTAGCAATGATAAATTTGGATTATTAGTGATAAAAAAAGTACCATCACTAATAATTAACTATTAGCGATGGCTTCCTTATTATAATATTTAAACATAAAATACATATTAGCGATGGTTTATTTTGGCTATTAGCGATGAAAAATATGCCATCGTTAATAATTTTTTAAATTAAAAAAATACTAAAAATATTATTGATGATAGAATTTGCAATGGCATGTTTACCATCACTAATAATCCAAAATTGGTTTGACTCCAATTCCAATCCGATTCAAATCTAATTCAAAATTCTACCAAACCTAATTTAATTAGATTTTAAATCTAAATTTTACTTAGATTATAAAATTTAATTAATTTTAAATTAAATTAAAATTAATTAAATTAAATTAAATTTAATTTAATTTAAAAAATTAATTTTTAATTTAGATTTAATTCGAATCTAATTCAAAATTCTGTCGATCCTAATTCAATTAAACTTTTAATTCAAGTCCTACATAGATAGTAAAATCAAATTATCTTCAAATTAAGTTAAGCCTAATTAAATTTAAGTTAATTTAAATAATTAAAAATAATAATTTTTAATTTAAATTTAATTTGAATCCAATTTGAATTCAATTCGAATCCAATTCGAATTTGATTCAAATCCAATTTAAAATCCTATCAAACCTATTCAATTAGGCTTCGAATCCAAATTCTACATGAATTATAAAATCTAATTGATCTTAATTTAAATTAAGATTAATCAAATTAAAGTTGATTTAAATCAATTAGGAGAAAATAAATTTTAATTTGGGTTCAATTCAAATCCAATTTGAATCTAATTCGAATTCAATTAGAAAACTTGTCAATCCTAATTCAATTAGACTTTAAAATCATGATTATGCTTTTGAGAATACTGCACTCTTAGTTCAAGAATGGGCTTATTATCCTTATAAGAAATATGTTAATAGAGAAATATTTGATAGGAATAGAATAGTTAAAAATTTATATCGGAGTGGATTTATGCCAAACTACAAGCATTGATACCTATGTGGGGATCGAGACGTGAGAGATAATTATAAGGGCTTCGAAGACTCTACTTATCCAAGATCTTGCTAATATGCAAGAGCTTAATGATGATGGCTTGAGCAGATGATTAACATATTTTTTATTTGATTTGGTTATTGATGAATATCTATATAATAATCTTTTAGATTGCAATCATTATAGTCATGATGAATAGGATTGCTATGGTTATAGTCATGCGTACCCTCTATAGGGTTGCTAACCCTAGAGGATAAGCAAGACTATAACTATAACAATCCCTATAGTCCATCATAACTATAGTGGTTGCTATCTAAAAGATTATTATATGGACTTTCATTGATAATCAGATTAAATCCATCAAATATGCTAATCATATGCTCGAGCCTATCATCATTAAGCTCTTACACATCAGTAAATATATTGGATAAGTAGAGCTTCCTGTCCGTGCATATTGTCTCCCACGTCTTCCTATGCAGGTATCAACAGTTGTAGTTTGGCATAAATCCATTCTTATATGAATGGATAATTATTATATCATTATCAAATATTTCTCTATTGATACATCTCTTATAAAGACAATGAGTCCATCCTCGTCCTAAGAGTACAGCATTCCCAAAAGCATAATCACAGAAATAAAATATCATTGCAAACAGGGATGGTCCAGACACGCATTTCGCATATGCGAACTTGGAGCTTACCAGATAACTAGGCTGTGCGAGCACATGAATTTTATTTTAAAGTTATTTTATTTTTAATAAAATTTATTCTTTCGATTTGTAGTTTGAGAAGGCAGTCAAAGGCTCGAAGATAGAGGCTATGATGACTACCTATGCAAGATGTGCCTAAATGGAGGTGATGCATTTTGTTCTTATTGTTGTATGGTCAAGCTTGGATGGTTTGTTACATCATAGACAACCACTTGTAGCCATCTCACTATACTTTGGTACAGAGGAACTTGCAATGCAGGGCAAGCTTGGATGGTCTGTTACATTGCAGACAACCACTTGCAGCCATCTCATGATTAAAGATGAAGAGGAATTTGCAATGCCTTATTTTTCATTGGCAAATTTGAGCCTTCTTCACATTTTTATGTACTGAAATTATCATATACTGCTGGATGAGAATTAGACAATGCCTAAATCAAGGGACTAGCAGATCAACACATTATCATATATTGTTGGACGAGAATTATTTTTTTGTTGATACATTATAGATGCTAATTAATAATCTTTATTACACATGAGTTAAATTTTGATTGTCTTGTTATGTTTTGATAGATATTTTATTTAAACTAATTTTTAGGTCATTTGCTTGCTTTGATTTTTATTTTTATTTTTAAATATTATACATCATGTCTTCTAAAGGTCGGAGTCTTTCCAACCAAGGATAGAGCTCTCGAGGAGAGAGTGATCATGCAGCCAGCTCGTATGGTTCTACAGATCTCATATCGGATGATAATTAAACTCTAATACTTTAGATATTATTATTTTATCCTTTGCTAACTAATATAATATTTTTTATATTAGATATTTTATACTCAGGTTTGGATGATACGGGGTCACCAGTGATCCCATAATCACATGCAGTAGCGATCGGCTCATAGACATAGAGTCATGGTCGAGGACTCGCCCAGCTTGTGACACCTCTGACTCGGTTGAAAGATAGACAACTCATTCATATTCAGAGTCATTCATAAGTACTACAACTTTAATTAATATATTTCTAATTTAGCAATTCTAGAGTTAATATTTATTTTTCAAAATCAATTTTGTAGCACGTTTAGAAAGTCTAGAGTATCTCGTTTGATTACCGGCATCATCTGATACTAGATGTTGGGGCCGATAAGCGAGTTTTTCAACTGACCGTCTAAAGCATGTGATGCATTCTGGGAGATGTTTCTCATAAGTCAAAACTAGTTTAATTTTTAAATTTTTGATACATTGGTATTTTAATTACATGTAAATACATGTTTGCTTCTATCTTGCAATACTACCAATTTGAGACTCCCCAGAATGAGAAGGCTAGCCATCAGATCTTGGAAGAGGTGGCCATATGGAAGCTCCGAGATGGCCTCTATAGCCTCAGGTAGTCCGCCATCCAACACTCTGATTCTCAATTATAATCAAACTGGAGATCCTTCATAGATCATTGGATGCAGGCGGACATATGACAGGTTCTCTACGATCAGTGGAGTAGCAAGGAGTACTTCGATAGGTGGCAGAGGGTTCGGTAGAATCAGACCATCCAGAAGGATCCAATCAGGCATACAGACGGCTCGATCGACACACATATTATGGCCAACAGACTGATAAAAAATCAATATCAAAGCTCTTTACTAGAATTATAAAAACTCTTATATATATTTTTAATAATTTAATTTTATTATTTATTTATTATAGACATGGTAGCTAGATCATCTACTAGTCCAACTACAATTACGGTGGGCCATACCTAGTCTAGGAGGACTGGTGACTATTTAGATTCTACGTCATAATAGATCACGGTAAGAACTTCAAATTTTATTTACTAATTAAATTATTATAAGATCTAATTTTTATATTATAACTAATATATTTCTAAATTGTATAGATGTGTTATGCGACGTACATTGCTAAGAGGTACAATGATGACCCATCTTCTTGGCCCTTTCTTGAGCTTGAGGGATGGCTCAATGCCACTAAAGTGGCTGAGTAGGAGTCGAATCATAGGATTTGGCCATAGCTTCGAACCTCCACCATCTCAATATCCTTCGGCATTCTCACAAGTCTCGATGTTCTGAACCTAGAGTGATGCCCACATGGAGGAGGTCGTGTAGAGGCTTCTAAGCCAGCGATCTAAGAGCCCCCTGGATGCCATTTGCGATACAGTCGTGAAGCTTCTTCGAAATCCATAACTATACAATCAACTGGGCTCATCATCCTAACCATCATATCAGATAATTATATTATTAAATTATTTTAATTATTTTAAGTTTTTATTTTTTGAAGCTTCGTATATTTATATTTCAGTCTGGAAAAATGATTTAAGGGCTAAAAATTCAATCTAACTATTCAAACGATGGGCCGAGGGTGTCTATTGCTCCTATCATCGAATAAAATATATAAAAAAAAATTGTTTAAGAATCAAAAGAGTGTATCAAAAGATATACCTTCATATCGAAAGATATGCCTCCGTATCGAAACTTACTAATATTGTTTTATTTTTTTTATTGTAGGATATTAAAACATCTAGCTCTCATCTACCATCTATTAAAAAGGAGCAGAAGGAGGAGAAGGCAAATGATAATGAGAATTGGATCTAATTTTTTTTTATGTATTATTTTTTAAATATTATTTATAAAAAAATTATATAATTTTTATTTTTAATATAATATAATTAATTTTTAATTTTTTATTACCATATTATCTTTGAATTTTAATTATAATAGGTATTTAAAATCATAATTCATTATGATTAATTAAAATAAATTTTAAAAAATATTATTATTTTTTTTAAAAAAATTAACTATTATCGTCGATATCAGCGATGGCAGTTGCTATCGTAAATAACTATCAGCGACGATATTAAAGATCAAATTACCATCACTAATATATTTTAAAATAATTTTTTATTTAATTTAAAAATTAAATAAAATTAGAAATGATATTTATGATGAAATAATTGATCGCTACTAATTATTAGCAATGGCATTAGCAATGAATCAATCATTGCTAATATTTTTTATCTTTTAAAAAAAATATTTTAAAAAATAATTAAAAATAAAATTATTCCATCTCTAAAGTCGTCGTTAATTTTTTTATTAGTGATAGTGAATTTTGCCTTCGCTAATGGTGCTAATTAGTGATAAAAAATTTTTAGATTGGCTTTTACGATGGTATTAATGATGGTTGAAGGACTATTAGCGATGGCATTTCACCATCGCTAATAGTCTAGATTCTTGTAGTGTTGATTTCATTATGGAGTTGTGATAGATTGATTTTGATTTCAAATAATTTTATGTATTATTTGATTGAAATATAAAACTAATTTTATCAAAAAAAAAGATTTGAATCGAGATTGATTTTAATTTGTAGCCTGACTAGGTATCAAAATCTTGTCAATAGGATTATATTTTAGTACATCGATATCCTGTCAGTAGGGATAATGTGCTAGCATATCAATACTCTGTCAGTAGGGATTATGTGTTGGTATATCGATATCTTACTAGTGGTGGTTGTGTGCTGGTGTATCGATATACCCAGTCAGTGAAATTATACGCTAGTGCATTGACATCCTACTAGTGAAGGTTATGCGCTGGTATATCGACTTTCTGCCAATGAATTTTGTGCACTATGTTATGACTAGAGCTGCTCTGATATCAATTGTCATAATACCACTTGCTCTAGTACCACCTCTTAGAAAGATTTCTCATGCGGAATATGGATCCTTCAAGTTCAGAATCGCTATGTCGGTGATGATGTCGATACCATAACAGAAAGAAAGAAGAAATATAAGAAAGGATATTATTAAATACATGAACAATGCTTACCTTTATTAGGCATGCAAGCTTCACTATAAAAAAAGAAAAAAAATATTACAAGAGAAGATCATACACTCTCAACCCTCATATATCATTCCTCTCTCTCAACAAAAAGCACTCTTCCTCACAATGTTCTCTCTAGAAAATCCTCTATAACTCTGACTACTGTTTGATAGTCTGCATGAAGCACCCTTACTTCTACTCTCTATCGGCTCCTTTTGGTCTACTGTCAGTGATTAGCTGAGCCACTCTATGCCTGCTACCACTGATCTATTATCCATGGGATATTTTAAAGGCATAAATACTCAATTTTACTTGATTTAGGAGTCGTAACACAGTTCAAATAAGCTTCCCAACATTTTGATCATGCCCACTCACTCCCGCAGCCTTCCAATCATGCACCGCATGAAATCTAGTGCAGAAAAGCCCCTGGATGCATGGTGAACCATGCAAAATGCCCGTAAGCCGCTAAGCAGTCCATGCAGGGCATGTGGACTGCGCACTGCTCCATGGACTGTGCCAAACACGTGGTAGATTGTATTGGGGGCACATGGACCGTGCCCCCTCTTCCCATGGACCGCACAGGCATGGATTGCATGTCCACTGGTGCCCCACGTGCTACAGGTCGTGCTCGTGCATGGGCCTACCGGCACATGCTTCGACTATTTTGCATGGGCTCTTCTTCTAAGGCCTCTCTATGCTATAGACTTTACTATGGGCTCCTCCATCGCTACTGTGGGTCAAATTCGATATATTTTTCTCAACAATCTCTATCTTGACTCAACATTCAGCCTCCATCTAATCTTGAGAGCTTTCTAGATAATCTCGTAAATCTTGCCTCCATACCTTAAGGCAAATACCTATCAACTCATGAATGGGCAAACATAAAAGTCAAGCCAATCCATTCAATCCCATCTCCATCATATGCCGTGACTTGTCTAACCTAAAACCTTCTTGGGATAGCCTCCTATGGCAATAAAAACTTCAATCTACGATATCACCTGTCATCCTCCCGAGTTTCACATCACCTCCACTTGGAGCAGCACCTCACGATAGCTCCCACTGGCTCCTGAAGCTCCACCTCGTGCTGAACTTTCTGCCAAGAGGTAATGTTCTCCATACTTTTTTTTCTCAAAATAATCCTACTATCATACATGATCTTCAGGATTCCTCCATCAACTCTCCACCTATGGCCGCTTGAATTCAATCAGCTCATTAAAATAAAATTTCTTCTAAATTTAGATATATATTGGACTCACCCAATTTTCTCACTGTTCTGTTATATACCTATATGCTGACCATCCCGATATCCTTAATTGCACAGCTCAATCCATCTGGCAAATGAAAGTGCCCTCACTGCTCTCCAAGAAGTCAAACAACTCCTATCTACAACAAACATGGTGTGAACATGCAGAATCTATTATCCACTGATGGAAAGAAGTAAATACCTCCTCTGAGACCATAAGCATACAATCATCGATCTCATCTGTATCACTACTTTAGACTGCCGCTATAGTAGCCTGCATCCAATTTTTAAGTTATGGACAATCTCTAACTTGATATCTCAACTCATCACACCAGTAGTATCTGATCTTACTCAAGTCCCTCAGCTTAGACTTGGACTATCCATCTCTCGATCTTCTACCACTTCATCTTCTACCACCACCACCTCCAATCATCGTCGTAGTCGAGTCGCCACCTGAACTCGAGGCTCAGTTCTCTCACTTGAGAATCTCATTTTGGAGAATTATAGAAGTAACCTCTTCCATCTTGATGGTGCACTTTTTCATAAGAAGAGTAGTCACCAAAGACTTAAAAGAAGAGAAAAGTGATGAAAGCAAGACCAATGTCTTGGACTTCTCTTCAACCTTCTCACAATACTGAGGAGGTCTGTGAGGATCTTTTAGAAGTTGCTGAGATGCTCCTACATGCTCTACCCCTCAGTCATCTACAGCTAATAGAATTGCTTTCAAAGAAAGAGAGCATTGGTGAGTGACTTCTTTATGTACATCTTCTTGAGCTTCGACCACATCATTGTTGGGATAGTCTCACTAAGCACATGGACCACCATATCATCTATCAAGTACAAGCAGATTGTACTGACCATCTGTATCTAGATCCATCTTCAATCATTCACCTTCATGGCAGCCAACATCTTCTTACATAAAAGAGCATCGATCAACCCTTATTGGATGAGCACATCTTTTATCCTTGCTTGCCATAAGAAGAAATTACTCTTTTCATCATATTGGTTGATCTCCATCTTAATTGAGCCTGTCTTCTCCATCTTCTCCAATCTTGATCAACATCACCGCAATCCGGACCTCTTGTACGATCTAGCTCTGATATCAATTTGTTGTGATCAGAGCCACTTTGATATCAATAATTATGATACCACTTGCACTAGCACAACCTCTTAAAAAGATCCCTTATATGGAATATGGATCCCCCAAGTCCAAGATTGGTATGTCGGTGATAATATCAATACCGCAATAGAAAGAAAAAAGATATACAAGAAAGGACATAATTAAATACATGGATTAAGCCAAGGCTTACCTCCATAGGGCATGCAAGCTTCACCATGAGAAAAAAAAATTATTATAAGAGAAGATTATATACTTTCAACTCTCATACATCAATCCCTCTCCCTCAAAAAGAAGCACTCTTTCATACAAAGCTATTTCTCTAGGAGACCTCCTATAACTCTGATCGCTGCATGATAGTCTGCTTGAAGCACTCTTGCTTCTACTTTTACTAACTCCTCTCAGTCTACTGCCTATGATCTATCGAGCCACTCCACTCCACGCCTGCTACCATTGATCTATTGCCCACGGGACCTTTTAAAGGTATAAATACTCAATTTAGGAGTCCTAACACCACACAAATAAGCTTCCCAGCATTTTGGTCATGCCCACTTACTCCCACTGCCATTCGATTGTGCATCACATGAAATCTAGCACAAAAACTCCCAAGACATGCAGTGAACCATGTGAAATGCCTGTAAGCCGCTAAGCAATTCATGCAGGGCACATGGATCGCGTCATCACTCCATGGACCGCACCAAATGCATGGTACACCATGTGGACTATGCCCCCCTCTTCCCATGGATTGCCCAAGCATGGACCGCATGTCCATTTAAGCGCGCATGGGCAGCCCATAGTGCCTGGGCCATTTCACGTGGGCTCTTCTTCTTGGGCCTGTCCATGCTGTGGACTTCACTGTTGGCTCCTCCATCACTGCTGTGCATCAAATTTGAGATATTTTCTCAACACATTGATATATCGATACTCTGCCAATATAGGTTATACATTGGTATATCGACATTCTATCAGTGAGAGTTATGTACTAGTATACTAATACTCTACCAGTGGGGGTTGTATATTGGCACCTTATCTATTATGAGCTTATCTGGCCTAGCCATAAGATATAAGTCTGTTCATAGCTCAAGGCTATCAAGAAAAATCAGATGTTTTGAAAGAAATTAATTTATAAATAAAAATAAATTTTAAAAAGATTGATTTCTCATGGATTCTTATTTTTTATTAGTGTTGTATGTTTAAATTGATGCACCATGGATGTTTATTTTTTAATAGATTATTATTGCTTGACTTATCTAGCTAAGAGATGCATTGCATATCAGATTATCAAGCTCATCTCTCTATATTTTACTATTTTTAAAGATTCAAAAAACTAGCTTGACTCAGAGATTCATTATGGAAGAGCGAATTAGAGGCAGACTTTGATATATTTATTTTAGAATAGAATTTATTAAAATTTAATTCAAGACTATGGAATATTATTTTTATAAAATATTTAATTTAATTATTTAAATTAAAATTAAATATTAATTATTTAAATTTTATTTTGCAATAGCTTTATGATATCGTGATAAGATACCTTGCATGCTTGTAAAGAAAGCTCCATGTAGCGGTTGCCATGACTCCTAACTCATAATTTGGATCAGGATCAAGATAATTTATATGATATTAGAGCATAAATGGATAAATTATAATATGTAGAATAAGACATAGGATGAGTATAGATGGGTTGACACTAAGGACATTAGGACATAAATTTGTATTGATTATAGTCTAAGTTATCTTAACAAAATTTTTAAGCTTTGAATTTATATACGAAAAGATCATCAAGGAATCACAATTCATAGGGTTTGATATATGATAAGCAATCTATGGATCATATTATGATTAGCTGTATTTTGATCTAAAATAATTACAAATGGATTGATCATGAAATTTTATTATGCATTATAATTATTAATAGTTTGAGGGAATTGCAAGCTCAAATTCGATATGGGAGAATATTATGATATTGCTATTGATTTTGAAATTAATTATTTAGTGGCATGGTAAATATTTATTCATAAAATATTTTTTTAGGTTGGACTAAGAAATTTTTTTTATGATATATGATTGGAACATTTTTCAAGGTTGAACCTAGTCTATAGATCATATATAAACCAGCATGTAGGAAAATGTATATTTGGGAATATTGAAAATAAGTTTATTTCTTATACAAGAAATCAATTTTGTTTTGAAGTCATAGATATTTATCTTGGTGGAATCGGTAAAATTTTAATTACCATCTTTAGATCTAAATAATAGATCTTATTTATGTTTATGAAACTTCAATTTAAAGTTTGGGTTTATAAATTGATCGAAGGATTTTCTACCATTATTGTTGAGGTTACTAATGAAATCCTTGATTGTTATCTTTGGATTAAGATAAAAGATCCCAATTATATCTATTTGATATTTTGGGATATATGTGAAATTGCAATTCAAAATTTTGGATTTAGAAACCAACATGGAGTTTCTTTACCATTGTTATTGAGGTTGGTGTTAAAATCTAGTATGGCATGGAGAATTTGATTTATAAAGGTTTGCATGATTATTATGAAAAATATTTGATAGATGTTAAATATCTTAATGGAAGAAATTCTAAAAAAGATGATTGAGTTAGTTTTACTTATATATTTTGATTAAAGTCCAAACTTGGTAGAGCATAAGAAGATTTTTTTTATTGATTTTACTTACAGAATTTTGTTTTAGAATTGTCTAATTGAATTGACAAGAGAATAGAATTAAGATTTGATTCATATTGAATTATAGTAAACCTATATGATGGTTTGAATGTGTTAAACTAGGATGTGTTCGATGCATATTAAGGACGATAAATTAAAAACTTAGATTTGACAAAAGTATATTGATGGATTTGAATTAAAATGCATAGTAAAAGCATAGTGGTCTAAATTATTTTTAAGCTAATTAGAATAATAATTTGATTCGAAAGATATTATGATGAAAGATTAGATATTGAACTTAGAGGATGACTATGAGTTAAGGTAAAAATAATCCTAAATTTTTTAGAACTTGCGCAAGAAGATTTTAAGGATGAAATTTCTTTTTAGAGAGGAAGAATATAATACCCTTGCATGAATCATAAAGCACCAAAAAAAAAAAAAGAAAAATAGAGAGAATGGGAGTCTTCTCTTCTGTTGACTCTCTTCTCCCTGGTAGACTCCTAATCTAAGTCGGAGATCATCACCAAGGAGGAATTGGACTCCTTCCTATGGCTCTATTTAAAGGGAAGAATACTCCCCTTTCTTCCCACCTATGATGAAGGACTAAAGCCAACAAAAAAATCACCGAATTTTTCTTTCCAAAACCTCCACCATGCCCACCAGAAATTAGGTTGGAAAGCTTGTCGGAGCCAAAGGTAATCCCGACCTTTCTTCTTCTCTCTTTTTTTCTTCTTCCCATTGTGTTAGATAATTCCGCAAGCCATCAGTTTTTCTAGAAAATCAAATATATATATATAGATCCCCTATTTTCCCTAGTTTTCGCCCCTCCTTTTGGTTTTTCTAGTGTTGATGGTCATCACCAACCGCCAGTTGAGATCTTCAAGCTTTACTATCGTAGCCCCAACCTATTGGGATAAACTATCCTCTCTCAGACCAGCGTGACTGCTGGTCATTAGCCAAGCAATAAGAAATAATCTTCTAGGATCAATGCAGAAGCAAAATAATGGATTCAAGAAAAAAGAGAGAAAGAGAGCACAAGAGCTTCCCAGGAGAAAAGAGCTTTATTCAATAAATTCAGCATCATATACAATCTTGACCTATTTTCAGTATTTATACTTTACAAAAGGGTCAAGCCCCAAGCTCATAAAAAAAAACTCTCCAAAATCCAAACAACCCACGTGCACAAAATAAATCCACAAAAACTGAACCAGCCTAGTTTCAAACTGGACCAGCTGCGACTATGTCGGCTCACTCTTAGTTGTGTACCATGCCAACAGTCCAAAAATATTGCTTTCTATCTAGATTTTTTACTGAGATATAGCTGATCCAGTCCTGGACTGAGTCAGTCAAACTGAGCTGACTCAGTTGTATACCGTGCCAATAGTCCAAAAATGTTGTTATCTATTTAGATTTTTCTCTGAGATATAGTCGATCCAGTCCTAGACTGAGCTGGCCCAATTTTTAACTTAGCCAGCTCAGTCTTAGGGTGAGCCAACCTAGTTTTTAAACTTTGCTATCCGGGCTAATTTCTCTTCCGGCTTGTGTTGGAACCAGATTTAGGATTTCACGGATAGATCTTGAAGCTTTTTCAAGATCAGATAGCAAAAAATTTAAATAAATTAAATATTTATTTAAATAAATATATAAATATTTAAATCTTAGATTTATTATATGATCAAGATATGATATTAAATTAAAAATTAAAAATATAAAGAAAAGATTAACATGTTGATCTCATCAACATACTATAATACCATATCTAATGTAGCAATAGAATAATAGATTAGATATGATACCAAAGCAAGTTAGACATTCTAACTTGCTGATCTAGACTTGAGGATAAAGTCATGAGCCACACATGCATCTGACCTCTAGGAGTCATCCATACGAGTCCACTAATACGATCTGAGATCCTGATGTAGAAAATTAGCACAGCACGCTAGTACCATGCTGATCTTTCTTCGACGGTCGATCTGGTGCTTCCTTCCTCAAGACTTGGATACTCTAAAGTTCAGAAGAGATGGAAGAAAATATGTGATGCCGAGACACCTCTCAAAAGCTCACAAAAAAGGAGGAAGAGTTATAGAACAAAAATCCTAGAAGAAAATCCTTTTCTTCTTCTTTGTTCTCTCACCAAGATACCTTGATTGGTGTCTTTAAAATCTACACACCCAAGATGAATTTTCCCTTGGTTTCTCCATGCCTAAGAACCCTCTCAAATGTCTACAATTCATGAAAATTTTAGCCAAAAATTCTCTTTAAATAATGAGATATATAGAGTCCAAGTTTGGCCAAATTCTTAGACTAGGAAAGATATTAAATGGCAAGTTGTTGGAGCGCCCAACTCTTGGGCTCCTCCATCTTTTTTTCTACCGTGGACTAGCAAGGGGGCACACAAAAAATCCCACTTTTACCATGGAAATCAGAGGAAATAAAGAGGATGGGTCGGCACACTATGGAAAGAGTTTTGAGTTGTTAGGATTATATCATATAGAATTCAAACTCAAAACAGCATTCCAACAAAAAGGATATGTCCATAATTATTGCTCCAAGAATTGATTTTGATGATTACAAAGTATTTAAGAGGATTACTAATGAATTTGGTTTTAAAAAAAATTTATATTTCAGTGGTAAAATCATAATTTTATCAAGTTTTGATCTAAGAGCAAGTATAAAAGATTTCTAATTCTTTGGAGGTAGTTTCATGATTTTTGGATGCTTATTTTGGAAGAAAATCAAGTTTGAAGCGAAAGAATCGACTCCTAAGTCATCCCCTGCTGAAAAGAACTATTTGGCATGCTGTCTCTGTGCCAAGAGTCGATCCCAGAGTCGACCTTTGTTGTTCCGAAGGCCAAAAATATAGAATGGCTATTTTTCTGGATTTTGTCTCAAAGATCGACCTCGAGGTCGATCCCTATGCCATGAGTCGATCCCTGCAATAAAAATTTTTCTGCAACAACTATTTTTTTTCTTATTTTGACAGGTTTTAATGATTTCTTTAATATCTCCAATAGCTACAAATCTTGCCCAGAATTCTCTCCTCCACCTATTAAAGATTTAATATCTCCTTCACCTATCTCTCAAGAGCTCTTTCAAATCTCCAACAACCTTGAGGAAAATTAGAGAAGCTTCCTCCATTATTATGAAAAGTATTCTTAAGATTTTATTTGCTCACAAAGGAAGCTAAACTTGTATTTGATTATCATTAAATCTTTTACTCTACTTTATTGTTTTGATTTAAATTTTGGGAGGGTTTCAAAACTTAGAAAGGTTGATCCTAACCTTGAATAAGATTGTATTGGATTGACTTGTATCCAAAAAAATAAGTGTTCTAGCTTGGGATAGCTAGGGTTGGAGGTTTTCAATGGTGTATTCAATTTGAATATGGTTAGTGAATTTTAATTTTCAAGTAGAAGCTTGGAGAGTGGATGTAGGTGCAAGAAAAGTATCGAACCACTATAAATCTTGCTTGGTCGTGGTGTGCTTGCTATCTTCTTTCCTTAATTTGTTAAATTCTTGCTCTCTAATCTTTTATATTTTTTTCTAACCTAAATCACTTTACACATACGTCTTGCATATCATCATTCAATCTTAATATCTTTAAATTAGCTTTAAAATTTTAAAAATCCAATTCACCCCCCCTCTTGAATTGCATAGCTGGACAACAAATAGTATTAGAGTCCCATGCTCTAGCCCTACTTTGATTTAACCATCAAAGAACCAAAGATCTATGGCAATCCAAGTTAGTATTTCTCTAGTCAAGGGGCAGTCTACAAACCGACCTTCACTTTTTAATGGAACAAACTATACCTATTGGAAAGCTCGGATGAAAATTTTCATACAAGCACTTGATTATGATATGTGGAGTATCATAGTTAATGGACTACAGACACCCACTAAGATAATTGATGGTGAGGAATCAATCAAATCCGAAAAGGAATGGGATGAGATTGATAAGAAAATGGCTCAACTCAATGCAAGATCCATAAATATTTTATATTATGCTCTAAATGCTAATGAATTTAATCATATTTCAACATGCATGTCGACTAAGAAAATATGAGATAGGTTAAAAGTAACTCATGAAGGCACTAATCAAGTTAAGGAGTCAAAAAATAACATGCTTGTGCACAAATATGAACTTTTCAAAATGAAGCATGATGAGTCAATAACTGTAATGTTTACTAGATTTACAGATATTATAAATGATCTTAAAAGTCTTGGCAAGTCTTATTCTAATAGTGACCTTATGAGAAAGATTCTTAGATCTTTACCAAAGACATAGAAGACCAAAGTGGCTGCAATCCAAGAAGCCAAAGATCTGAATATTTTATCCTCAGAAGAGCTTCTAGGATCACTAATGATGCATGAGCTAAGTATGAAACAACATCAAGAAGAAGATGTCAAGAAAAAGAAGATAATAGCCCTTAAATCTACCACTCAACAAGATGAGAAATCCGATGAAATGAAAGATGAAGAACAAGATGAAGAAATAGCCCTCATCATAAGAAAATTCAAGAGATTTTTAAAGAAAAAATAAGGGATGAGAAAGAGGCAACCTACCAAAGGAGAGCATAGCAAGGAAAAGGATAGGGAGCAGCTTCTTATTTGCTATGAATGTAAGAAACCGCGGCACTTTAGATCTGAATATCCTCAACTTAAAAAGATTCTCAAGAAATATAAAAAAAAAGACTATGGTGGCAACATGGAGTGATAGTGACGACTAAAGCTTCAAAGAGGAAGAAGCTCATGAACAAGCCAACCTGTGCCTTATGGCACATGAGAATGAGGTAAGAGCTAAAATCTCAAATGAATTTACATTCAAAACACTTTAAGAAACCTTCTATGATTTAGTAGATGATTTAAAGAAGTTAGAAACTAAAAACAAAGAACTAAAATTAAAAAATCAAATCATGCTAAAAGAAAATGAAACTATCCTAAGTGAAAAACTAGTTTTAACTCAAGAGAATCTAAATTTGAAAAATAAAATTGGCAATTTAAAATCGATAGTTAAAAAAGTTACTTTGAGTTCAAATAAACTTCATATGATTCTTAAAAATCAAAAGATCGTTTATGATAAGGCTGGTCTAGGCTATAACCCCCTAAGAAAATAAAAATTTTTAAAAAATATTTTTATAAATTTATAAAATAATAAATTTTTAAATGTTACTTACTTTAAATATGATAAACTAGGACACAAATCTTATACATGCTTCTCTAACAATTCAAATGTAAAAAAAATATGGGTTCCAAAAGGAACCATTGTGACTAACCTTAAAAGACCCAAGAAAACTTGAGTACCTAGAGTAAGGACTTGATTTTGCATGTAAGTGTGTCTTGCATTCAAAGAAGAAAATCGAAGATGGTATCCTGACAGTGGATGCTCAAGATACATGATCGGTGATGAGTCCCAATTCATCATGCTTGATGCTAAAAATGGAGGGATGGTCACATTTGAAGATAATGGTAAAGAAAAGATCATTGGTATAGGTAATGTCGGTATCACACCCTCCAAATATATTAAAAATATTTTATTAATAGATGGTTTAAAATATAATCTCTCAAGTATTAGTCAACTTTGTGATAAGGGTTACAAAGTTGTTTTTGAATCTTCATTGTGCATTGTAACTAGTCCCAATGATGATGGCATTAAGTTTATTGGTCATAGGCATGGTAATATTTATATGGTAGATTTGAAAGATCTTTTTATGATAAACATACAATATTTAGTAGCTATGAATGCCAAAATTAATGAAACTAATTGGCTTTGGCATCGTAGGCTTGCACACATTAGTATGCATTCACTTTCAAAGCTTATCAAAAAAAAAAAGTTACTGATTTACCAAAATTAAACTTTGAAAAAGATGAAATTTGTGATGCATGCTAACTAAGTAAACAAACAAGAATTTCATTCAAATCTAAGAATATTGTTTCAACTTCTAGGCCATTAAAACTTTTGCACATGGATTTGTTTGGTCCTACAAGAACAGCAAGCTTAGGTGAAAAATGTTATGGTTTTATAATTATCGATGACTACTCATATTTTACATAAATTTTTTTTTGGTACATAAAGATGAAACTTTTCATGTTTTCATAAAATTTTATCAAAAAGTTATAAATAAAAAAAAATTAATTCAAAGTATTCAAAGTGATCATAGAATCGAATTTGAAAATCAAGACTTTAAAAAATTTTATGATGAAAAAAAATTAGCTATAATTTTTTAGCACCTAGGACACCCCAACAAAATGGAGTAGTAGAAAAATAAAATAGAACTCTAAAAAAAATAGCCCATACTATGCTATGTGAAAGCAACCTTCCAAAATACTTTTGGATGGAAGTAATTAATACAGCATGTTACATCTTAAATCATGCCCTAATCAGACCAATTTTAAAGAAAACATCTTATGAGCTTTGGAAAGGAAGAAAACCTAACATTGCATATTTTCATATTTTTGGTTGTCGATGTTTTGTTTTGAATAATGGTAAAGAAAAACTAGGTAAATTTGATGCAAAATTTGATGAAGCTATTTTTCCTGGTTATTTTTCTTCTAGTAAAGCTTTTCGAGTTTTTAACAAAAGAACCTTAATAGTAGAGGAGTCAATACATATTATTTTTGATGAGACTAATGATCTTCCATCAAAGAAGAGTGAGGGTATTGATGATGCAGATCCTCTTATAGAAGAATTGAAGGAGATCATCCTAAAGAATTCAATAATTCAAAATGAAGAGAATCATGAAGACAAGCAAGAAATTGAGAATGAAGGACAATAAGAACAATCTCAAGGTACAAATGATCTTCCAAAAGAATGGAGGTATGTTCACAATCATTCCAAAGAACTAATTATTAGTGATCCTACACATGGGGTAAGAACTCATTCTTCACTTAGAAATACATACAATCATTTTGCATTTATTTCTCATTTTGAACCCAAAATCATTGATGAAGCTGAAAAAATTATAATTAAATAAATGCAATGCAAGAGGAACTTAATCAATTTGAAAGAAATAATGTATGGACCTTAGAATCAAGACCTAAAAATTATCCAATAATTGGTACAAAATGGGTATATAGAAATAAATTGGATGAAAATAAAAATATAATTAGAAATAAAGCAAGATTAGTTGTAAAGGATTATAATCAAGAAGAGAAAATTGATTTTGATGAAACCTTTGCACCTATTGCTAAACTAGAAGCAATTAGACTTTTACTCGCTTATGCATGCTTTATGAATTTCAAGCTATTTCAAATGGATGTTAAAAGTGCTTTTCTAAATGGTTATATTACCGAAGAAGTTTATGTAGAACAACCTTCCAATTTTGAAAATCAGACTTTTCTAAATTATGTTTTTAGATTAAATAAAGCATTATATGGTTTAAAACAAGCACCTAGGGCTTGGTATGAAAGACTAAGTAAATTCTTGCTTAATAATAGATTTTCAAGAGAAAATATAGATACAACCCTTTTCATTAAAAGAGATCATGATGACATCTTAGTAATACAAATATATATTGATGATATTATATTTGGATCTACTAATAAAATTTTATGTCAAGATTTTGCTAAGCTCATATAGGGAGAGTTCGAGATAAGCATGATAGATGAACTAACATTCTTCTTCAGACTTCAAATCAAACAAACAAAAGAAGAGATCTCCATCACTCAAAGCAAGTACACAAGAGAACTACTCAAGAGATTTAGAATGGAGAGCTCCAAAGCAATTGGTACCCCATGATTCCATCATGTAAGCTTGACAAGGATGAATGAGGTAAAAATATTGTTCAAAAATTTTATAAAGACATGATTGGTTCTTTATTATATTTAACTACTAGTAGATCAGATATCATGTTTAGTATTTATTTATGTACATGATTTTAATCTAATCTAAAAGAATCATATTTAAATTCTATAAAAAAAATACTTAAATACCTAAAAGGAACTCAATCCATAGGTTTAATTCATCAATTGATTTAATTGGATATTCAGATGCAAATTTTGCTTGATGTAAATTAGACTGAAAAAGTACTAGTGGAACTTGCCAATTTTTAGGAGTTAACTTAATCTCTTGATTTAGCAAGAAGCAAAATTTGGTAGTATTGTCTACGATCGAGACTGAATACATTACAGCCGAAAGTTGATGTGCACAAATCTTATGAATTAAGCAACAACTTGAGGACTTTGGTATCAAACTAAATAAAACTTTTATAAGATGTGATAATACTAGTGCCATAAATCTAACTAAAAATCTAATCCAATACTTTAGGTCAAAACATATTGAAATAAGACATCATTTTATAAGAGAGCATGTTCAAAATAATGACATAATTTTTTATTATGTTTGTACTAAAAATCAACTGGCTGATATTTTTACTAAGGCCTTAAGTGAAGATAAATTCTATAAGATTAGAAGAGAATTAGAAATTTTTGATCTCCTAGCCTAAATATCTTTATAATTTCAAACTTAAATCTATCAAAAATGACATTAATCTTTATCTTGAGCCTATATTTCAAATTTTCTATCATAAAAAGATTAAATCTAACCTTCCTTGATCATTCTCATAAATAAAATTTCAATTCTTAAAATCTTATATTTTTCAAAATTTTTTCATCTATCTTGAATCTTTGAAGTTCAAAATAATTTTATTTAATGCATTTATATTATTCAAAAAGAAAAAGATATATTTTTAATTCATGTTCATAAATAAAATTTAAAAAAAAAGATATTCATTCTAAATTTATTATGTTCTTTAAAAATGGGGAAGAAAAGCTAAAAGATAAATTTATCCAATAATAATTATGAAAAGAGGGAGAGAAAATATTATGTGATGAATTTTTTAGTATTTACTCTTAAAAATAAGAGAAAATATATTTATTTATTAAATATTATCTAGTTAGTCTTGACTGAATATTCTAATTAATTTGAGTTAAAGATAATGAACTTTGATTGTTTTATGATCCTTTTAACTTAAGCCTTCATGTGGTTATTCAGTTTAAATTCAATTGATTTAATTACCAAATTATTTTTGATAACTAATTAAAGTTAAAACTAATTTAAAATATATTCTCACTCCAAAAAATTAATTTTGATACATACTTTTAATTTTTAAATTTATTTAAAAATATGAATATAATACAAAATTTTTAATATATCTTTAAAAATTTTTATAAAATTATTTTTGCTCTGATACTATTTTTGTTTTACTCGATACATTTCTGATATATATCTTTTTCGAGCTTAATTGACTGAAATTTATTTAAGAAAAGAAAAGAATGAATAATGAATTAAATATTGTGCTTGATTTTACTATTTAAATCTTTGAAAAGCTCTAATCTTCTTAAAGCTTAAAAGTACATACTCGAAAATCTATTCAAAAAATCATATTCATTCAAAAAGAGGGAGAGCCTTTGATATTTAAGTTTAAGCTAATTTTTTGTAAAGAAAAAAATTTTAAATGATAAGCTTTTAAAGGAGAAATGATTTATTTGATTTGATTCAATTTTCTAAATTTTTAATTTAATTTTTTGAATTTGATACCTCTGTCATTTGACACATTCCATCACATCTCTTATTTCTTATCTGATTTAGATGCTTCCAGTCATGATCTCTACTACATGTAGTTTAGTCATCTTTGTATTAGATTATGATCTAGTATCTCTTAGTTGTTTCTATGAGTTATTGATCAAGTCATAGTTGGTTATATATTTTTTTGGATCAAACTTATGGCATTGGTACTATTGGCTATTTGCGTCATGGATAGTTGTATCTATAAATTTTGAATATTTTGATGGCCTAATTCTCATGAATACTTTTGATATCTTTATATTTTGTATGTTTAGTACTTATATATTTTGATGACTTGATATTATGATAATCATTTGGATATAAATATGTGATGATATCATGAAGGAAAATCCTGATTTTTCGATCCAGGTTCGTTCAGATCTGATCAGATCAAGAGATATATTTTAAAATTTTTCTCTTTGATCTATATCAGATCTGAGATATTTCAGATCTAATTTTTATTATTTTAATAAATAAAATAAATAAGAATAAATTAAATCAAATTTAATTTACCTGATTTGGGTAATCCTATTATCCTGTTGATGATCCTGTATGCAGTGGAAGGTTCTGGATCTAGCCACGCAAGCGCCTGGCCTCTACCGGTATCCACTCGGGCTGGATCTGGAGATCCTCTTCTTCTCTATCACGTCTCCAAAAATTAGATCTGGATCTGATCTGGAGGATCTTCAAAACTCCTTTTGAAGATCAGCAGTCGTCCTTTGCAGCAGCGCAGCCTTCTTGCTTTTGATCGCCTTTCTTTGATCTGGATCGCACCAACCAAAGTCCAAAACCCTTTTGGACGTGGAGAGGAGAAGGAGAAGGAGGTTTGGCATGGAGGAAGAGGGGAGAGGCAGCCTTGGGCGTGGGAATTATGATTCTCAATCATATCATGTAATTACAATCTGAGTTGGGCATAGGGTCTTATTTATAGACTAACTGTGATCCAACTCCTCTTCTTCCCAACCAATCACAACCCTTTGTGAAATCAGATCTAAATCTGATTGGTGGGAATAGAGTCCCCTGGATTCCTCCTTAGAGGGTGCCTAAGACCAGTCAAACTGGATTCTTAGAAGAACTCTAATTGGAATCCAAAAAGGGAGATGGAGTCCTTGTCCAACAAGGACTCCTAGGCGCCTCCAACTTGGGCACACGCCTAGGGTGGCGTGCGCCCTCCTCCTTGCCAGGTTCTAGTAGGGGGACAGGCCCCCACCAGCTCTCCAATAGGTGCATGACATGTGGTCAAAAGTCAAAGTGTCAATGGTCAACGTTTGACCAGTCAAAGGTAGACTTTTGACCAAAGTCAAAGAACAAGAAATGGCAGGTGACCAAAAATGGTAGGTAATGTCTTACAAAATAAGACAACCTTTTCTGACTTGGACAACCTCCAGTCAGACCATATGAAGGCCTCTGATTGAGCACAAACTCCTTTGGCTCAGACAGGATAACTTATTTATGATAGTAAAAGAAGAACGTTAGGTTCAATCGAGTGCTAGCACGATTTCCTTGAACCTAATTGAATCTCATTCAGATCAATTGAACTAGATCAGTTCAATTGATGATCACCAGATTCAAACCCTTGTTTGTGTGACCCAGTTAGGTTCAGTTCTGTATGGTAATGGGATATGTCATGATCTCTATCATCGACATCATCGAAACTCCTTTCGATGGATCAGAACTCTTCTGATTCGAACAGCTAGAATGATCGATCATCTAAATCATTCTAATTGCTCCCAAAATCCACCAGTGACACCTAGCAGTATATGGTGGCAACCCATCAGAGCTTGAATGTGAACCTCTTGGTGCAGCTACCTGTGTGATTCAAGTTCTTCTATCTTGAGCCCCGATCAGATTAGGGTTAAGGTAAACTCGTCAAACCCTAGTCTCTGTCATATGATGTAATCATTCGATTCGAGTCCAATGTGAAAATCTAAATAGAAACTCTTTCTATTATTTCACTCTGCCATGGCCATGGGCTTCTGGACTTGATTCTCATGATTATCATAGGGCTGCTCCTCTACCACCGAGGTAGATAGATTCCATCTTGATGCCATCCAGTTCCTACAATGAACATGCTATAGCCAACATACACCTCAGGGTTCCATATGGCTAGGAGATCGAGTAATGGTGTAGTCAAACTATAACACCCTCAAGGTGAACTACCGATGCACCTCAGGTCAAAGAACCAGACACACTACTGCAGCATCGAGTCAGTCATTGACGAGAAGGTAGACTTCCTAATGACTACTCGAGGTGGTCACGCTCAGTGCCCTCATTCTCTAACGAGTACCTATACTCTCGCTCCGATGTCTCCACACCATAGACTCAAGACTCATCTACTAAACAGAAGCGATTGTACACCAACCTTTCGGATCAATCACCATCCTCGTGATGATCCTATGGTCAGGAGCAATTTATGAGTTAATAATGATTATTCATGTCTTAAATTTTCAACTCTTGAAAATATGAATTATCATTGCCATTAACTCAAAGGATGTATCACAGACACTAAATATACATATGTGATAGAAAATAACATATTTATTGATTTTAGTCAAAATTATAATTTTGTCCCTAGAAGTGTATTACAAGTGTCAGCCAATTCTGGCTTCTAGGGCACATATATCTAACATGTTATTTAAATGATGTGAAATGAAACCTTTATGAATTGGCTAAATTTCATTATGATCATTATTTTGTAAATTGAAAGTTTTGTTATAAACTCTTGTTCTAATAGAAAAATATATGGAATAACTTAAGAGGAGGCTTTTTTATTTTTGAATTTTAAAATCTTTTGAGATCTTACTTGATGATGTCAAAAAGAAAGAGTAGAGTAAATAAAATTGGGCTATAAGCAAAATTAAAGTAAAATTGATAAAAAAAATAAAATAAAAATAAAATTGATAAAAAAAATAAGTAAGTCAAATACTTTTGCAAATCATTTAAATGCCTGACTATAAGTAATCATCAAACTGCTCTTGATGCCATATTGGTCAAATAATTGAATATAATATCCTAGTATGTGATGTAGCATGTTCCTTCAAAATTTTTTAAGCCCTCAATTAATGCTTCTATATGCTTTATTTTTGCTTATGCTCAAATATTTTATCATCATCAAAAAGGAAAAGATTGTTGCTCCAAGAATTGATTTTAATGATTACAAAGCATTTGAGAAGATTACTAATAAATTTATCTTGAAAAAAGATTTTTTGTATTTCAGGAGAAAAATTGTAATTTTATCAAATTTTGATCAAGAGCCTCAAGAGCAAGTATAGAAGATTTCTAATTCTTTGGAGGTAGTTTCATAATTTTTGGATGCTTATTTTGAGAGAAAATCAAGTTTGAAGCGAAAAGGTCGACCCCTAATTAAGTCATCTCCTACTAAAAAGGGCTGTTTGGCACGCTGTCTCTATGCCAAGGATCGACCCCAGGGTTGATCTTTGCTATTCCGAAGGCCAAAAATATAGAATGGCTATTTTTTTGAATTTTATCTCAAAGGTCGACCTCAAGGTCGACCCCTGTGCCATGAGTCGACCCATGAGTCAATCCCTGCAACGAAAATTTTTCTGCAATGGTTATTTTTTTCTTATTTTGGTAGGTTTTAATGGTTTCTTTAATATCTCCAATGGCTACAAATCTTGCCCAGAATTCTCTCCTCCATCTATTGAAGATTTAAAAGACTTTAAATAGGAAAAAACATAAGAGATTGGTGTGATTCAATTTCAACCCTAAGCAAAAAGTATTCATCAAGAAAAGAAGCTTTCATTTTCAAGTTCACATACCTCTCAAGAGCTCTTTCAAATCTCTAACAATCTTGAGAAAAATCAGAGAAGCTTTCTCCATTATTGTGAAAAGCATTCTTAAAATTTTATTTGCTCACAAAGGGACCTAAACTTGTATTTGATTGTCATTAAATCTTTTACTCTACTTTACTGTTTTGATTTAAGTTTTGAGGGGTTCCAAAACTTGTGAAGGTTGATCCTAACCTTGAATAGGATTGTATTGGGTTGGCTTATATCCGAAAAATAAGTGTTCTAGCTTAAGATAGCTAGGGTTACAGGTTTTCAATAATGTATTCAGTTTGAATATGGTTGGTGGATTTTAATTCCCAATTAGGAGCTTGGGGAGTGGATGTAGGTGCAAGAAAAACACCGAACCACTATAAATCTTGCTTGTTTGTGGTGTGCTTACTATCTTTCTTTCTTTAGTTTGTTAAATTCTTGCTCTCTAATCTTTTATATTTTTTTTTATCTAAATTATTTCATACACACGTCTTGCATATCATCATTCAATCTTGATATCTTTAAATTAGCTTTAAAATTTTAAAAACCCAATTCACCCCCCCCCCCCTCTTGGGTTGCATAGCTAGGCAACAATAACTTATTCCAAATAAGTGGGAGAGGGAGAGAAAGAAGGGGCATGAGAAGCCCTGGGCGTGGAGAATTTTTATGTAAAAACAAAACAAAAGGGCGTGGGGCGTGAGGATTAAGTGGCGCAAGTGATAAGGAGTCCTAGTAACACTAGGACTCCTGTTTTGACTTGGTCAAACAAGATCTTTTAACCAAATAAAATCAAGAGCAAATCAACCAAATTAAATTAGACCCTAATCCATTTAAGAACTTAATTAAATCAAATTTAATTCTAATTTAATTTTTTAATCAAATTAGAAAATTGGGTTGACCCATCCTAGTTGAACTAGGACTAGTTTTTTCTTGCACTTAGCTTATCCAATAAACCAATTGGACTTGACCTAATTAAGCTCAAACCAAATCTAATTAAATAATATTTAATTAAACTTAATCTCAATCCTTTGGCTTAATCAAATTAAGCCAATTAGCAATCTAATTGCTAATCAATCCTTCTACAATACTTGCACTAGGTTAAACATCAATCGTATTGATTGTTTAACCTAGAACGATTCTTAATCATTGATCAACAATCCGATCAGATTATGAGCACTAATGTGTGTGACCTTACAGGTCTGAACCTAAGTCGGTAGTACAAGAATACATTCCTATACTAATTGAAGTAACCATCTTGCAATGATATCCGACGACCGGATAGGTCGAATATGTAAAACAACATCCTTAGAACCCATGCGGATATAGTTTCTATATAATTCATCCCTTGACCAAAATGCTCGTAGGACATCACAGAGTTCATCTATCAACTCTGATTAGATTGTCCACATTATATTTCAAAATATCAAATCCATCTAGTGGATTATGCTGGCCAAGGTTTTGCTATATTAAAATACAGTGATACATTTTTTTCCAACTCTTGAAGTGGTCAATCCCATCTTGATTACACTCTGATTTCATAGGTACTTGACTATACCCAAAAGTCTTCCATTACTGAATTAGAAATTTAGTTAGTCTAGTACCAAAGCATAGTGAGTTGCTTGCAAGCCACTGAGATAATCTTAGGTCTAAGGGATACTTATACCTATATCCCATCAGAGACATTCTCGACAGCAGAATGCTCTAAAGATGGTCACATTCAATGACGATGTACCCATACATCTCACTTATATACCATACCAGTGTCTCTATACTATTTGATTAAGAGGATAATCAATCTATATGACATACAGTGACCTATGCTCGATAGATGCTGTCGTCCTTATTAACAATCTATCATTTGGTCGTGAACAAATTTAAGGACTAATTGATAAATTCTTTCTTTATTGAAGCTAAATAGTCCTAAGAATTTCATCACAATAATGGAGTTCATTAGAAGATGAATACTTTATGATAAAAAAATATCAAAAATATATTTTATTTATTAATGAATCAATTATAAATATAAAATAGCTCAATCGTCAATAAGATGACGATTGGCTTTGGGACACATTTCCCAACAGCTTGATCCCGTCTTCCCACAATGTCTTCTCATGTTCTCAAGACTTGGAAGCGTAACTTTTGAGCTCACATTCTCCATCTTGGTGCTTCCAAGTTCTTATGAACTCATCTCTTCTTAGCAAACCCATCCTTGCCACACACATCTAAAAGCTATCTCTAGGGAGTACCTTCAAGAGTGCATCAGACTGATTCTCCTTGGTATGGACCTTCATCAGTTCTACTTCACCTTCCTCTACCAACTCTCTGATCCTATGGTATCTTATATTTATATGCTTTGTGTGCGCATGATAGAATAGATTCTGTGCTAACAGCAGAGCACTCTGACTATCACTGAACAGTATAATCTTACTCTACTCCACCCCTAACTTAACAATCAACCTTCTAAGCCAAAAGGCTTTCTTTGCAATCTCCATTATTCTAATATACTTGGCCTCTGTGGTAGACAAGACTGTAATTGGCTGAAGGGTTGATCTCCAAGATACCGATCCACTATATATGCAGAAGATGTATCCAATAGTAGATCTTCTTGTATCAAGATCTCCTGCATAATTTGCATTTATAAATCCTTCTAGAGGACTCGAACCTCCATCTTCAAATTCTCCTAGCTGTCCATCAAACACCAAACCATAATTTTTTGTTCCATGCAGATATCATAATATCCATTTCAATGCTTTCTAGTATTCCTTTCCAGGGTTAGCCATGTATCTACTAATCATGCTCACTGCATGTGCTATATCTAGTCTACAGCATACCATAGTGTACATTACACTACCTACAGTATTCGCATAAGGGACTCTTTTCATGTATTCTCTCTTCTCTTCTAACTGGGGGCTATATAACTTAGAAAGAGATATATGGCTCGGTAATGACATCTCTGCAGGTTTGGCCTTCTCCATCCTAAATCTCTCCAAAACTTTCTGGACATATCTTTCTTGTGATAAATGGAGCACTTCTTTGCACCTATCTCTGCAAATCTTCATTCCAAGAATTTTCTCAGTTGGACCTAGATCCTTTATCTCAAACTCAGATGACAATATCCTTTTCGATCTTTTCATAGCTTCCATACTTCTACTGGCTATAAGCATATCATCTACATATAGTAGCAGAAACTGAGCATCCTCCTTATATATCCTTGACGCAGACACAACAATCATGTTCACATCTACTAAAACTCAAGCTCAAAATAAAACTATCAAATCTTCGATACCACTAACGAGCAGCCTATTTCAAGCCATATAAAGATCTTCTGAGTAAATACACCTTTTCTTCCTGTCCAGTCTTCATGAAACCATCTGGCTGCTTCATATAGATCCTTTTCTTCAATGTGCTATGAAGGAAGGCCATCTTCACATCCATCTATTCTAACTCCATATTGTACTATGCCACCAGTGATAGTAAAATCCGAATAGATGTATAACGCACCACAGAAGAGAAAATTTCTGTGCAGTCAATCCCTTCCCTTTGTGAGTATCCCTTTGCTACCAATCTTGCTTTGAATTTGACTCCATCTTGTTCTAAAGGTGCCTCTTTCTTTGTGAACACCCACTTTGAGCTAATAGGTCGATCATCTTCTGGAAGATCCATCAATTATCATGTCTGATTCTTTTCAAGTGATTCCATCTCCTCCATCATGGCCTGCATCCATGAATCATGATCCTTACTCTCCATAGCCTTTGCATAATTTTCTAGATCTCCATTAGTAGTGATGAGTGCATAGAAGATAATCTTATCAATGCCATATCTAACTGATCTTCTGATAATAAACTGGGGTTTGTGTAAAGCCACTCCTACCGATACATCTTCATTTGATGTCTGTGGCTGATTCTGCACATCCATCTGAACTGCTAGTACTTCATGCCGGTCTTCCATCTGAGTATCTTTTCTCCTATTCAGCTCCACCTCAATAGAAACACTCCTATATATGGATTCGGACTGCATATCATCTATCTCAAACTGGCCACCACTATTCATCTTTGTCTTTCCAATTTCATCTATCTCAGACCTTCTCAAGATGCTCTTCTTATCAAAGATAATGTTCCTGCTGATCACTGACTTCTATACCTGAGAGTCCCATAGCAGGTATCCCAAAACTCCTTGTGGATATCCTATGAATGTCATCTTTTTAAATTTTGGATCCAATTTGCTCCTCTCGATTGCCTCCACATGTGCATAGATCGGGCAACCAAAGACCTTTAGGTAGCCAAGCTCCACCTTCTTTCCACTCTAGACCTCCTCTGGAATGCGTTCGTTCAGCTTACAATGTGGGAATCTATTCACAAGAAAATAAGAAAAGTTAAGACATCATTCCAAAAAAATTTTGGAAGTGATGTCTGCAGCCTCAAACTCTATGCCTTCTCGATCAATGTCCGATTCATTCTCTCCATGATATCATTCTGCTGGGGAGTCATCTTCATCGTGTAATGATGTTTGATATCATTTTTCTCACAGTACCTCCTGAACTCCAAGCTAGTATACTTTCCTCCATTGTCCGACCTCAGATACTTCACCTATCTTTTGACTCCTTCTCTACTTCAGCTCTCGAGGCTCTGAATTGGGCAAACACCTCTGATTTTTTTCTAATCAGATAAATTCACACCTTCCTTGAGAAATCATCAATGAGAGTGACAAAATACCTTACCCCACCTCTAGTTGATAAAGGAGCTGATCTCCATACATCCGAGTGCACTAAATCCAGCACTCCTTCACTGCGCTTGGTACTTTAGCAAATTTTATCTTATGATGTTTGCCAAAGATACATGGCTCACATAAATCTGTGCCCTCCTTCTTCAGGGCTAGGATCATACCTCTTCTACTAAGTTCAGTGAGTCCACTGTCACTCATATGATCCATCCAATAGTACCACGATTGATATAAAATCTGCTCCTCCTGTGCCGCTGCTAGCACCTCTGCATTATCATTCACCACTAAGCCTTTCATTCTGTAAAGATTATTGCTCAGTCTTCTATCTCTCATCACCACCAAAGATTTCTTAAAAATTTTCAAACATCCACTCCCAGCCTGGCTACTAAAAGAATAATCATGCTCCTTCAAGTAGTTCGAAGAAATCAAATTCTTTTTCAACTTTGGTACATGCCTGATATTTAATAATGTATGAATAATCCCGTCGTATATCCTCATCCTGATAGAGCCAACTCCAACTACTTTGCATGGATGATCATCACCAAGGCTGACACTTAGACCATCAATCTTCTAGTAGGTAGCAAACCACTTTCGATGAGAAGTATAGTGGTGCGAGATGCTGAATCCAATATCCACATAGTATCGCACTCTGTGGACTTATCTGATACAACTAATAGATCTTCTCCACTACTCACAAAAGCTATATCATCTTTCTTACTGGTCTTTTCTTTTTCTAATCTTAAAAGAGGACAATCTCTCCTTAGGTACCCAAGCTGATGATATTTATAATATTTCAATATCTTCTTCTGATCCCGAGACTTCGACCTGCCCTTGAATTTTTCTCTTGCCTTCTTCTTTGATCTTTTCTATCTTTCATTCATAATCAAGATCTCAAACTTAGGATCTTCCTTACAAATCTTCTTTCTTTGCTTATTTGATTTGAGCACACCAACAATCTCTTCATAGTTTAGGATCTCCTTTCTATAAACTAAAGTTATTATGAGACTATCATACGAATCTGGGAGAGAACATAATAGTAGCAATACCTGATCCTCCTCGTCGATCTTCACATCCAAACTCATCACCTCAGAACATACCTAATTGAACCTTTGGATATGTGCAACAAGATCTCCGCCTTCGAGCATCCTCAAACTATACAACTATTTCTTTAACCATAGGTTGTTAGTTATATTCTTCCCCATGTATGTGCTCTCTAGTCTCGTCTAGAGCTTCTTTACCGTAGTCTTTATGCAAACCTCGAACAAAATCTGATCGGCCAAGCACATCCGAATTGTACTAAAAGAAATTTTTTTTAACTCTTTCTAATCCTCAGCACTGATCTTTTTCGATCTTTCTCTTGTCAAGATCTTATAGATTCTTTGCTGAACCAACAAGTCCTTTATCCTTTGCTGCCATAGGATAAAGTTTCTCTTGCCATCAAACTTTTTGAAATTCATCTTGAATTCACTCAATCCCATGACTTTAAACAAGTCAAGAATAGATCCCTAACATCCTTCTTTGATCACACACCAGTAACACTATCCTTCAAAGAAGATCTAAACATCCTAGATCCTCTTTTTAACTGTCTGTATCACCATCCCTCTGTGTAACCAATCTCTACCTTAATCTAGAGACAAACAATGAAGAAATAAGAATATTTTAGATAAAACCTGATGCAACAGATCCTACGTGTAGTAACCCTAGGTGTCTTTCTTCCTTCCATGCAATACCACTCTTATACCAATTATTGGGATAAATTATCCTCCTTTGGACCAGCGTGGCTGCTGGTGATTAGCCAAGCAATAAGGAACAATCTTCTAGGATCAACATGGAAGTAAAATAATGGATTCAAGAGAAAAGAGAGAAAGAAAGCATAAGAATTTTTTGGAAGAAAAGAACTTTGTTCAATGAATTCAGCATCATATACAATCTTAACATATTTTCAATATTTATACTTTATAAAAGGATCAAGCCTCAAGCTCATAGAAAAAATTTTCAAAATCCAAACAACCCACGTACATAAAATAAATCCATAAAAACTAAGCCGACCTAGTTTCAGACTGGACCGGCTAACTTGCGACTAGGTCGGCTCAGTCTGAGGCTAAGTCGATCTAGTTATGTACCATGCCAACAATCCAAAAATACTATTTTTTGTCTGGATTATTCTCTAAGATATAGCCGATCCAGTCCTGGACTGAGCCAATCCAGTTTTCAACTTAGCCGGCTCAGTCTCAGGATAAGCCGGCCTAGTTTCTGAACTTTGCTATCCAGACTGATTTCTCTTTCGACTTGCTTCCATCTTTTCATGACCTATCTTTTCATATTTTCAAGACTTGGGAGCATCACTTTTGAACTCACACAACCGTCACTAGCCATAGCCATGCCGATGGTGCTCTCCTATTTTCAGAGAAAAATGGAAAAACAAATCCTCAATTTTCCTATGGAACCAAAGGAATAGAGAGAAAAAGAACAAAAATGAATAAAAATAGAAAAGAAAGAAAGAAAAAAGAAAAAGAAAGGAAAAGAAAAGCACAAAAGAAAGAAAAAGAGAAAAAAAAATTCTCTCTTTCCACTCTCTCCTTCCTCTCTTCCCTCTTTCAGTTTCTCTCTATGAAATTATTTCTTTCTCCACTTTCTCTCTCAAATTTTTTTCTACTTTCTCTCTCTAAATTTTTTTCTCTAGATTATTTTTCTCTGTTTATATATTTCTCTCTCTGAGATTGATCAAGTAAAGAGTTTTCTTTTAATGATTTTGATCGTGAAGAACCGGATCCATGGTCGTCGCACAATGTGCCAATACTTACTTTGGTCATATCTATATACCATCAGATTTGATCAATTTGATCTCTATGAAGTCAATTATATCTTAATTTGATATTGATTAAATAAAATTATTTGATCAAACTGACCTCTGATCGTCAAGCATCGTGTCAACCTCCATCTTAACTCTTGTCAGATGCTTCTAATTTGATCACTTTCGATCTCTATGAAATCATCTTTATCCTAATCTAATCTTGATCAGATGAAGTTAAATGATTGGATTGACCAAAACCATTAAGTATGACAATCCATCAATCCCATCTTTTTTAATTATCCATATTCTTTCAAATTAGTGGACTCAATTCTATATAAGGGTATAGTCATCTCGACAAAAAGATGTCATACAGTGGGATATTATGATATGATATGTGAATTGAAGATTTTTAAAAAAAAATTATGAAATTATGTAAACTTGTTAGAGTACATGCGAGGTAAATAATATAATTTTTTTAATTTATTGATAAATTATATAGTATTTATATCATTAAATTTGAATCGTATTATTTATGATTTGTGAATATGAAGTATGATATCTATTTGTTAAATCTACTATAGAATACTATTGATGCATTAGCGAAGACACTGATTTTATTATAGAGTTGTGATCGATTAATTTTGATTTTAGATGATTTTATGTATTATTTGATTGAAATATGAAACTAATTTTATCAAAAAAAAAAGATTTGAATCGAGATAGATTTTGACTCATAGTCTGACTATATATCGAAATCTACCAATGGGTGTTATATGTTAGTACATCGATATCCTGCCAATGGATGTTATGCACTAGTATATCGATACCTTGCCAATTGGGGTTATGCGCTGGTATATTGATATCCTATCAATTGGGGTTATGCGTTGGTATATGAATATCCTATCAATAGGATTATGTGTTGGTATATCGACATCCTATCAATGGGGTTTATGCACTGATACATCGATACCTTGCCAATGGGGTTATACATTGGCACCTATATATTATGAGCTTATCTAAGTATGGTCATAGCTCATGGCAGTCGAGATGAATATATGTTTTCAAAGAGATTAATATATGAATGAAAATAAATTTTGAAAAGCTTGAATTCATATGGATTCTTATTTTGATTAATGTTGTATGTTTAATTCATCTTGCATGATTATTTTTTAGTATATTATTATTACTTAATTTATCTAGCCAAAAGGTATATTGCTTATTGGGCTGTCTAGTTCATTACTCTATATTTTACTGTTATTATAAATTTAGAGAACTAGCTTGACCCAGGAATTCATTATGAGAGAGCAAATTAGAGGCAGACTTTAATATCTTTATTTTAGATTAGAATTTATTGATATTTGATGCTAGACTATAGAATATTATTTTTATAAAATATTTGATTTAGTTATTTGAATCAAAGTTGAACATTAATTATTTGAGTCTTGTTCAATAGTTGCTTTATGATATCGTGATGAAATATCTTGCATGCTTGTAAAGCGAGTTCTTCATAGATATACGGTAGTTGTGATGACCCCTAGCTCGCGATCTCAAGTCGGAGGCGTGATAATAATAAATGTAAGAAGTCCCACTCGACAAGTATAAAAAGTTTGATGTAATAAATAATATTATTTTTTCATCTTCTTGGAACAAACTAATAAATCAAATTAGCAAACAAAAAACTCAAAGCATTCCAATAGGCAACTCACATAGAATGATGTATCATCCAAGCCACAATCAAGAAATAGAGCTAATATCAATACATATCTAGGAACATCTCATCCCTGCTCTATCATCTAATTCATCACCAAATCATAATTGTGCTTGATGGTAAGCATGAAAAATTCCATAGGAATGTTGCATTAGATAACTAGTTCTCCTCTCTAAGAAAAGTTTGAGATTGTTTTAAGGGAGTAGCATACCTAATAAAATTCTTCAAGGTGATTCTTGGAGCTTTGATAGCCACACTAATCAAGATACCCCCTGTTAAATAAATTCCTCTGAAGGAATTAAAATGAAGAAAAAAATATTATAGCTGAAAGATAAATTGGAGCCTGTGGACGAAGCAAGAAGGAACAAAAAAAGGACTCGAATTGATCACAAAGTGATCCCAAGGACTACAACACCGATGGAGATTGTGATCTTGATAAATGCAAACGTGTTTGGGGGAGATCTGCATCAAAGCTTGTGACCATGAGCTCAACCCCGTTATCTCCTATTGATCCAACAAAAGCAGAGTTCCTCATCCTTGCAAAAGCATCACTAAAATTAGATGCAAATTCTTATTTTAATCTCTTATTTCCTATCTCTATCAAAACTATATTTTTTTTATTGAAAAATACCAGCAAAGTCATAAGACTCCTCTTAGCCCAACTCCAGAAATTCGACAGCAAAATGGGATATTCAAATATCTCTCAAGTGGTAGATTGGTGATTCTAAATACTTTCTTTATGTTGATGTTAAAGTTAGAAAGAAGTTGTTATGCACTCTGGATGTGTTGGGTAGCATAGCTCCTTTATTCATAGACATGGTTGATTGATCTTGTAACATAATTGATGGTCCACCTCAAAACCTGTCAATCTACTTGATGGGAAGAAAACCATCAAATGAGAAGTGGGATTTTTCTAATGCTGAATAAAGATTCACAAATATAATTAAATATCCAAAGACATATTGGGAGCCCTTGCAGAAAATGCCAAATTTTAATTGTATTAGAAGGATTGCAGCAATCCATCAATCAAAGAAATCATTGGGATGAGAGTTTTTGCCAATCAATAAATTGAATACTTACAATTTATACATGAAGGAATACTTCTTAAAACACGATTTGAAAACATTAGTGAAGAAGGCAGAGCTAAAGTGCTCCATTGTGGCAACCTCCAACTACTTTTTGCAGGGAAGTATGTGCATGGTCCATCTCTCAGGATGCAGATCTTCTGGATAGACCCTTGGAACACTACCGGCAGTAATGATAGCAACCCCAACAATATCAACTCTATACCTAAAATTCTAAGAACACAAATACTTGATCGCTGAGAAACAACGAAGATGAAAATAGAGAGAGATGAGAGATAGGGCGAAAAAGAGCTTCACCAAAAAAATTATAAAGCGAACCTTTTTTAACTTTCTAGAGCGCTTCTAAGAGGGGCTTTTGGTTCTTCTTCCTTGGAGCCTAGCAAGTTGAATCATTTAGAGAATGAGAAAGTAGAGAGAAGAGAAGTAGAAATTAAAGAAAGTTTGCACCTTTCCAAGGTAATGGATGAAGTGCTCGATGAAGAGAGAGACAAAGATAATTACAGAACATACAATGGCTACGATCCGTATGAGAGTGAACTCTAACAAGATAGCATCCCCATAAATCCTCTCCATCCACTAAGATGTATATGACATACCTTCAGCCTCACCAATGATACCACCCCAACCTTTAGCTTCAATCAGTAATTTCATCAAACCTATATCCAGCAATGCAGCATTTTACTATCATTCTTATTCACCACTCTCGAGCCCCTCTTCATTGCTCTTCTTCTCCTTCTTTAATCTTGGCCTAGGTTTTATGGACTTCAAATTAGAAACATGGAACCCAACCAATCCATAGAGTTTGCTAGGATCTACAGGTTTCTCCAAACCATCAGAGGTGAGTGCCGGGAAGATATGATAGGAGAGCAAGAAAATAAGAATGCTAAAGGAGGGCGCACGCACACGCACACATAGAACGAGAGAGAGAGAGAGAGAGAGAGAGAGAGAGGGAAAGAATAGAGGATAGTAAGAGTAGCAAAGGCAAAGTATCTTTCGTATATGGAGGGGAATGGAGTAAGGTGAGAGTAGGATGGATGGCCATACCACCGTCAGCCCTTCCATCTCGTACGAAAAGAGAGGGAGGTGTGGTGAGGGTGCCTAAGATATGCCATATGTAAAGGGGCAAAAGGGATGGTGAGGATGTCGGAGAAGGCTTGTGTCTCTCTCTATGTTGCTAATAATGGATTAATGATATATAGGAATGTTAATTACTTACTCATGTCCTAAATTCTCTTCACTATTTATCATTTTAGGAGAGTACTAGACTCTTCTTTAATATATTTGATGGATACAGATTATATCATAATTTTTGTGATAGTATTTTATTTGCTTTTTCCAAAGAAAATTTTATTTTTGATAAATTATTTTCTTTTTTTAGTTGATGAAGAAGGCCAACAATTCAACATCTGATCAAGAAATAAATCTTGGTTGCATTTTTTTCTCTTTTTTTTTTTAAGTGAATGGAGGACTAAATCCCAATTACAATCTAATGTAACTGATACTTCTAATCATCAATCGACTCCAATCCTCGACTCAACTGGCTCAAAAGTTTAACTCTTTGAGGTTCTTGAGTCAAATGACTTGGCTTGCTATGTTCCAGCCATCATCACCTTTATTATGCCTTGCTCCTGATTTACAGGGATGATGGCCTTCACTAGATTAGATAAAGTTGCAAATGTATTTTTGCTTTTTCATTATCACCTTGGCCACCTTCTTCATCACCAAGTCAAATGAGCAATGTGATGCGACATGGCCAACTCTCCTAAAATCAACAAAATAATACATGGGATGCCCCTTGTCAAATAGGTTCACACTCATCAAGACCTAGTCTGGGGATAAGCTGATTTTTTAGGTTAGAGGAGACAAAATCAAGTATAAAGACACTAACTTGCTAGCAAATGAAGTTATCTCTAAAATGATATCTTTCTTGAAGTACTCTACTGATGAGTCACCCATATGAAACCATACAATAATCTGCTTAATGGCATTTAGATGGATCTTGAACTAGGAATAGTTCTATCACTCCTAAGGAGAAAAGGCACATTCAAAGCCAACAACTTAAATAGATACTCAATGGGTTGCCATTAGTCTAAATCACAATTATTTGAGAAACCCTAGATGATTGACAACTATCTAAATTTCACTGATGGCAAGCAAGTTACAAGAATGAATGATATGGTTGGAACCATTATTTAGTACTATCCTCAAGGACTTACTCTATTGGAGAAATAGAGACCCCTATCCCTAGAGAAGGGTAATAGAGATATTCATCAACAATGGTGGTTCAAGGCTAGCCTTGCCAACCCCTCTTTAAAAATCCTAGAATATCAAACTTTTGAATCACTTTGTAGATGTTTTGGTTCTGCTAGAAGATGAAATAAAGAAAGCTTGCTGAGAATGGGAATCTATGACATTGGTGGCCAAAAGTTTAGGATGGTGAGTACCTAAAGAGTTGATGGCGAATGAGTTCAAAGAGAAGAAAAAGCTACCGAATAAGATGGAGATTTTTTAGAGGACCATTTTCTTTTCCAATTTCAATTAGAAGTAGAGTGCAATATATGTCCTAACAAGGGATCCTTAGCTAATTGCCAGCTAGGTCTCATAATTAAGCCTTAGGTATCAAACTTCATCCTAGAGGCAAAAGCCACTAAGTTGGCAATGTTGAGGGTGAGACTTCCTAAACTTTTAGTAGAATAATAATTATTCTGAATATAACCACTACCACTAGCCATCCCATGTTTACCATTGAAGCCTGATTAGTCTATATAAGAGAAAAGCAAGGTCTTCTAATAAGACATGATTTTCAAGAATGTGCTTCTGTGCTTTAGTATAGTCAAATAGGCCATTCGGATGAGGATTGCCACTTTCCAACACCCTTATCATCTCCTTGCAATAATACCTAGTCCCTCAAATGGGATAATTTTGTCATGATGTATCAAAACAATGAGGTCTCCTCTTGATGTTACATCCTTAATTGCCTTTTAGTTCTGATAGCATGAGTCCATCTAGCATGGTTTTGTATAGGAAAATAGAATATAGAATATGGAACAACATCACTCCTTTTAATAAATCATCATGAATACATAGAATACACTCACATATCTATCAAGAGATCCTAGGACCACAAAATACATACATACATACATATATATATATATAACCTTTTAAGAACTGTTGAGCTACTTCGGTCCATACATCTATCTAAACTTATCTAGCTTTGAGTCTCCAACATCGGTAGGCCAAGGGAATGCTTAGCAAGATAAACCGGTCCAATAAGTTTTCTCTCATTTCTCATATTCCATTTTCTTGGAGAAGAAAATTCTAGCCCTGTGCCTCCCTCCCTATCCTTTGTGTAGCATGTAGATAGGATTTATAAAACCCAAGTGGCACCCCTCCTTTTATAGATAAGGGAAGGCCCTAGGGATTTCTTTGTGTAGATACCCCAAAGTCCTAGTTGGACTCTAATGAGAGAGATGACAATGGAGAGGGGATGGAATACTTATTCATGCTGTCTTTTAGGCATGCTAATTGGACTCCAACTTAAGAGACCAAGGGGTGCCGACCACAAGGGCCCATCTCCTTCTAGAAAGGTAAATCCTGGCGAGCATGCACCCTTCAGTTAGCCCAAGTCCGATCTTGCTTGACCCACCATTCATGATTAAGGCCTTTTTGGAAGAACTTATGGCTCTTCATGCTTGCTTATTTCAAAATTTTTGTCTCCTTCACCAGCAAGAGATACTCTAGTACTAGAAGTCTAAAGTGGCTTGACTCTGAGAGGGAGATAGCAATATAAGTTTTTTCCACCACTCTGCTATAATGAAAAGGTATATAAACAACATCCAATAGGATGCTAGTGCCATTGGAAGTGAATTATTTAATCTCTTCAAGTCTAGATAAGCTACTAATGTTGATGGTAAGATTTCTCCATCTATTCCTCCTCTAAGTCAATGCTATTTAATTCTAATAATAAGATGCTATTAAGGCAAGTGATTGATAAAGAGATTGAAAACATTCTTCACTCAACGTAAGGGGATAAGGAATTGGGGACGGATGGGTTTCCACCACTCTTTTTAATAGATACTAGTTGATTGCTAGAAAAGAGGTTTCTCTTGCTATCAAGCAAAAGGAGGTTTCTCTTGCTATCAAGCAGTTCTTCATTACAATTTTTTCTTAAGCTTGGAAGATACTTCCATTACCTTGCTAACCAAGAAGGTGGATCCAATGGAGCCTTTGTAGGGTTTGGTGATCAGGGCGGAAGCATAGATTTCAAAGCAAATTTTATGAAATCATAAAATCAAACCCTAATCTAAGGACAATCTTATTAAAATTTAAATCATATAACATGCTATTATAATATAAATTAGGGTATAGGAATATACCTTTGATCGCTAAATCCTAACTTGAGCTTGAATGCTGGCAGCAGTCCATCAGGGGTTCTACCAGGTGCCCACATGTTTATCCTCCAATGTTGATCCACACGGAGACTCAATCAAGCCACTAACACCTTATTAAAAATCAATTTTTTTGATTAAATTCTTAGAGAAAGAATTTAATCTATTTGGGCTCAACCTTTCCTTAACCTTGCTCTCTTTCTCCTAGCATTTTCTTGCCTTACTTTCTTTGCTACTCGTCTTCTTAATTTTTTTTCCTAATCTCTTTGTCTTAAGAAAGACTTCTTGTCCTTAATAGAACCTTATCTAGACAAGAGAAAGGAAAGAAAGAAAATTAGACAAGAGAGATAATTATAAGAAAGAAGGGAGGAGTTCTGAATGTCTTGGACTCTCGGAGTGCGCTCCTATTTATAATGTACGTAGAGGTGCTTCCTCAAATTTCTCATAACTTACCACATCCTCATCTCACATCCACTCAAGAATCTCATGCCCTATCAGAAAAATACACCACATGAAAGCAAGAAAAATTAAATCCAATAGTTGCTTCGTATGGAAGGACTCTTTAGAAAATAGTTCTCTGTTATTTCTGAAAAGTCACATAGTTTTATTTCTACTTGGTGCCACCTATGAAGGGTTGTGATCTGATCACAAGATCATCCAAAGGTCCTCAATGTGTGCACCAACTTCAGATGGGGCGTGGAGATAAGGTTGGCACGTGAAAGGAAGAAAAGTCAAAGCTCTAAGAGCCTTTGACTTGGTCCAAGGGGCACCTACAAGGGGGGATGGCTAGGACTGTTCTCTTATCTAAATACCAGAAGTGTTTAAGCGACAAAAGGAGTCTTCTACACCCTCTCTAAGATCTGAAACTACATAACATAAGTTACGTAAAAATAATTATTGGATAAGAAGCAAGAAAGGGGCGACAACCATAAATGCGCCAAGAGTCGATGGCGCATAAAACTACTTCCCACGCGCAAGAGAGAGACTCTTTGGCACATAGAATTCTGGTATGTGACATCCAATTCCTAGTCAACAAGCCAAGGGTTAATCCAATTGAGGACCAAATCTGATTTGACCTAAATTGGATCTAATTAGCCCAAATTGAAACCTGATTCAAATTCAATTCGAATCTAGGTGCTAGGGTTTGCAACATGTGCTAGCATGTTCATCTTGCAAACATGATCTAATCCAATTAGATCCTTGATCATTTTTTTTTTGTGTGTGACCCATTGAATTCTATATTTAGCTAGTAGTGGATCCAAATGCGATTTGACCTAATTTGATTAGAACTTAACCAAACCAATTTAGGTCAAATTGAGCTGATCCGATTTGATCAATTAGAATACTTTCTAATTAATGATCAAATTAAACTCTTTAATTTGATTGAACCCACAAGACATGATTGATGTCTAATAACATATCATGTCTATCCGAAAGATATGAAATTTTGATAAAAATATCATAAAATATTTTTCAGTGGAAAGTTACCATGCAACTTAATCCTACGATCATCCTGCATCTCGAATATAACTTTAGGTATGAAAATATGTCAAACCCAATATCATATTCATATTTCTCTCAATTTTATAATGATGATTTAATTAATGAAATATTAGAAACTATTTTTAATTTTCATCATGCTTTGATTAAAATCTTTCTGAATTATCATTCTATTCGATTGAAGTAGGATGCGATCTCCTCTTACTAGGAGTGATCATTTTCATATTGACCTACTCACAATCTCCATAAGCGATCCATCATATCTAGAACATCCTATACATGATTAAGTCATGAATGAGTATGAACTAAAATATGAATTCATACATATAAGATTCTATGATAGTCTCAAGTCAAAAGATTATATGCATAACTCCCACTATGAGAATCATCTATTGACATGTAGATAAGACTCCATTAGATATTCTCAAGTCAGATCAATTTAATGAACTTATTCTTTAATAAGCACTCACATTCTTATATTAGTGTCTTACACAAGTTATAGTGAGATCAATAACCCTCTCCATCGAGCATACATAGGATGTGCTAGTCTTTTCAAAAATATTAATTCCTAACTCAATATTTCATTGATCAGAAATATGTTAGATTAGGATTTTAAGATTTTAGATCTCACTAGTATGATCTCATCATAATCCTAAAATCATAGTCCTAATTTATGGGGTTCATCATAATCTTAAAAATAATTTAAGACACAGCATATGATGAAAAAAAAGCCTCTATTGATTTAAAAATATTATTACATGAGTCTAGAAGATAAAAGAATAATCCATCAAAATATATATTTTGATTGACATGTAGGACATATTTCTTTCAATCTCCCACTTGCACTAAAGCAGATCGACCTTATATTTTAATCCCATATAATCGAGGTGGCGATCGAACTGCTACTGTGGTAAAATCTTAGTGAACAAATCTACTATATTGTTCTTTATATCTATTTGTTCAATAACGATATCTTGTCTCTCAATTATTTCACGAACGAGATGGAAGCATCTCAGAATGTGCTTAGATTTATGATGAGACCTTGGTTTCTTTGCTTGAGCAACTGCTCCAGTATTATCATAATAAAGTAGTACTGGATTCTCAATCTCAGAAACAACACTCAATTCAGTGATGAACTTCTTCATCCAGACAGCTTTCTTAGCGACTTCACTTGCAGCTATATACTCTACCTCAATAGTTGAGTCAGCTACAGTTGACTGCTTGGTACTCTTCCAACTCACTGCTCCACCATTCAGAGTAAAAAAATATCTTGAAATGGATTTGCTATCATCTGGGTCTGATTAAAAACTAGAGTCAGAATATCCTTCTAGTTTAAGATCAGATCCACCATATACTAGAAAAATATTTTTAGTTCTTCTCAAGTACTTAAGAATATTTTTCACTGCTTTCCAATGATCCTCTTCTGGATCAGCCTGAAATCTCCTAGCTATGCCTAAAGCATAAGCAACATCAGACCTGGTACATAACATGGCATATATTATTGATCCTACTGCTGAAGCATAAAGAATGGAACTCATTTTATTTCTCTCTTTAGGTGTTTTAGGAGATATCTTTTTAGAGAGATATATGCCTTAACTCATGGGTAAGTAACCTCTTTTACTTCCATCCATGCTGAATCTTTTCAGCACTACATCAATATACCTAGATTGGGACAAGCCTAGCATTCTCTTAGATCTATCTTTATAGATCTTTATACCAAGTATATAAGATGCTTCTCCCAAGTCTTTCATAAAAAACTTATTTGATAGCCATAATTTGATTGATTACAACATTGGGATATCATTTTCAATGAGGAGTATGTCATCTACATATATAACCAAGAAAACTATGGCACTCTTACTAGTCTTCTTATACACACAAGATTCATCCACATTCTTGATGAAGCCAAACTCTTTGACTGTGACATCAAAGTAGATGTTTCAACTTCTTGAAGCTTGCTTTAATACATAAATGGATCTCTTAAGCTTGCATATCTGATTTGGTTTCTCACTTGAGACAAATTCTTCTGGCTGTGACATGTAAACCTCCTCCTTAAGGAAACCATTAAGAACGACAGTCTTCACATCCATTTGCTATATTTCATAATCATGATATGCTGCTATAGCAAGCATAATCTGAATAGATTTGAGCATGACAATAAGTGAGAATATTTTATCATAATCTATATTCTATTTTTGCCTAAAACCCTTAGCCACCAATCTGGTCTTATAGGTTTCAACTTATCCATCCACTCCAATCTTTTTCTTATAGACTCATTTACACCCAATAGGGTTCACACCCTCTGGTGCATCCATCAAAATCCATACTTTGTTGGTGTATATGAAGTTCATCTCGAATTTCATGGCAGCTAGCTATTTGTCTGAGTCCTTACTCATGATGCTTTCGTATAGGTCAGAGGTTCATCATTCTCAATGATTTGGGCTTCATTATTCTCAATAATGAGCCCGTACCTTATAGGTGCATGTCGCACTCTATCAGATCTTCGGATAGAAGTTTGGATGGGAGTTGTGTGTTCTGGTTCTTCCCTATTTATATGTTCACTTGGTTGAAAATTTTTTATTTGTTTATCTTGAACTTCACTAAGTTCAATATTTCTTCCACTGTCTTTTTTTAGGATAAACTCTTTCTCCATGAAAGTGGCATGCCTACTTACAAATATCTTATTTAGTAGGATGATAGAATAGATATCCCATACTATCTCTAGGATATCCTACAAATAGATATCTATCTACTTTAGCATCTAGCTTATCTCCAAAATTTTTTAACATATGCCCAACAATCCCATACTTTAAGATACTTAAGATTAGATTTCTTATCTCTCCATATCTCGTATAGAGTACTAGATACAGACTTAGAAGATACTCTATTCAAGATATATACTGCGATCTCTAGGGCATGATCTTAAAAGAAAATAGGTAACTCTGTGAAGCACATCATGGACCATACCATATTCAATAATGTACGATTCCTCCTTTTAGCTACACCATTTAACTATGGTGTATAAGAAGGGATCCATTCAAAAAAAATTCTCTTTACTTTAAGATAGTCTAGAAATTCACTAGATAAGTATTCTCCTCCTCGATCAAATTGAAGAATTTTTATACTCTTTTCAGTTTGTTTCTCAACCATACCTTGATACTTTTTGAATTTATCAAAGGCTTCGAATTTGTGTTTCATAAGATACACATATCCAAACCTAGATAAATCATCAATAAATATTATAAAATAAGAATATCTTTCTCTGATCTGAGTTATCATAGGATCACATACATCTGTATGTATGAGTCCTAATAACTCACTTGTCCTTTCTCCATATCCACTAAATGGAGTCTAGGTCATTTTACCCATGAGATATGATTCACAAGTTTCTAATGATTCATAATCATAAGGATCAAAGAATTTTTTTTCGTATAACTTGTTAATCCTAGTCTCACTAATATGATCAAGTCGATAATACCAAAGTAAAGTATTATTTATTTCTTCTCTCTTACACTTTCTATTTTCATCAATATGAAAAATATTATCATTTAAATATAAAGTCAAAAAATTATTATTAAAAATGCAATAGCATATTATTTCATTAGAATATTTGATCGAGCAACTATTGCTCGTTACATCAAAATTATAATCTTATTTTAATAACAAGAATATAGATACAATATTTCTAATGATCTTAGGCATATAATAATAATTTGTTAATTTTAAGATCTTTCCAAAAGGTAACTTTAAGATATTTGTTCCTACAGCTTTCGCTTGGATGGACTCTCCTCTAGCACTGTAAAGCTCAAAGTCATCCTTCTTCAAACTCCTAATTTTTTATAGTATTGTGATATCAACTCGCTCTGATACCAAACTGTTTGAATATTAGCTATTCTTATATCGCTTGTTAAGGATCTAGTACCAAATTATTACAGCAAGAAGAAGAAAAAAATAAAATAAAAAAATAATCAAGTACGTGGATCAACCTAAAGGCTCGCCTCCATGGGGCATACAAAGCTTCACTATGAAAAAAAAATAGATAAAAGAGAAGAACATCCACTCTCAACTCACCGTACGTAAATCTCTCTTAACTAGAAGCTATTCTCATAAAAGCACTCTCAGAATTCCAAGAAAATTTATGGAAGCTATAAGATGCTCTGTCCTCATAGCCTCCTCGATGAATGCTATGCACCTATTGCTTCTCTCTCTCATGGGCTGCACGTACTCGACGCTCTGCTAAGCTCCTCTTGGTGGCTGTCTGAGCCTCTCTACATGCCTCTCACGTCACACGTGCCATCTTTTTTACTCCACAATACCTCAGTCCTTTAAATAGAATAAGAATTATCTTCTTAATAGTTCACAGAAGTTCTAAAAGGGCTCATTCTCCTAATATGAGTCGAACATGTCCTTGATGAAGTCTTAAAATATTTTCTGACCTTCAGATCAAGACTGCAACCCTCCATGGCCGCTGGATCCCATGGTCCATGCACAACTTTCGTAGACCCCTTGGATTAATCATAATTTGAGTCCAAACAAAAAAAATCCAATTGCATTCTATTCGCCTCCATCGAGCTGGCTTGACTACATCTCGTTCGAACTCTTACTATCTATCTGCCTGAGAGAGCCGACTCAGCTGTGGTTCGAATCGGCTCGATCTCAATCCAAGCTAGCTCGACTACGTATCAGGGTCGACCCGACTGCTGTGCTAAAAAATGATTCTCTTCTTACTATGGATCAAATTTAAGGCATCAAATCCTAACAATGTCCATCTCGACTTGACATTCGATCTTCACCTGACTTTGAGAGCTTATGATCCATCTCATCCCCATGTCCTGGGACATGCCTGCTGATCATGGATGGGCAAACATGGAAGTCGAGCTAGGCCGCTCGATCCCATCTCTATCATGGGTTATGTCCACTTTGACCAAAGACCTACTCAAAGAATTCTCCAGCGATAATAGAAACTTTACTCTATGACATCGCCTCTCATCCTTCCGAATCTTTCATCTCGTGCCCGATCCATCTCCACCTGAAGCTTCACCTTGCACTGGGCTCCCACTAGCTCCTAAAGCTCCATATCGTACTGGACTTTCTGCCAGATAGTAATATCCTCTTGTCTTCTTCTTTTCCTCTAATATCATCCTATCATCATGCATGACCTTCAGGATTCCATCATTAGCTATCCATCTATAGTCGTTTAAATCCAGTCTGCTCAGTGAGATAAGATTTTACCTAAAATCGAATATGTATCGGACCTCCTCCAATCTTCTCACTGCACCATCATGTATCTTTCAGCTAACCATCCTGATGTCTCTAATCGCACAGCTCGATCCATCCGAAAGATAAACAATACCATCACTACTCTCCAGAGAGTCAAATTACTTCTTTCTTCAACAAATATGATATGTGCATGTAGAATCTAAAATTTACTACTAAAAAAAATTAGATACCTCATCAGATATCCTCAGAACATCATCCTCTAATTTGCTACTAACCGTCACTGCAGTAGCCATTGTCCGATTCTTGAGTTATGGACAATCTTTGATTCGATGCCCCAACTTATCGTACTTGTAGCATCTGATCTTGCTAGGATCCCTCATCTTGGATCTAAATCATCCTCATCACGATCCTCTGTCGCTCCATCTACTACTTTCTACTCCTCCAAAAATCGTCAAAGCTGAGCTGCCACCATCTAAGCTCGAAACTAGATTCTCTCTCCTAAGAATCTCATTCTAGAGTATCATTGCAGTGACCTCATCCATCTTGATGGTGCTCTTTTCCATTAGAAGAGCAGTTACCAAGGACTCACACGAAGGGAGAGCAATGCTAGCAAGACCAATGCCCTGATCTTCTTCTCAACTTTTTCACCAATAATGAGAAGATCGGTGAGGATCTTCTAAAAATTGGATAGATGCTCCCGCATGCTCTGACCTTCGTCCATCCACAACTGGTAGAACTACCTCCAAAGGAATAGTGTATTGGTGAGCAACTTCGCCATGTACAACTTCTCAAGCTTCGACCATAGCACCATCAAAAAAGTCTCATCAAATACATGGATCACCATATCATCCACTAGGTACAAGTAGATCATGCTCACCGCCTGCATCTAAATCCACTTTCAATCATTTACCTCTATGGTGGCTGGCGTCTTATCATACAAGAGAGCATCGATCAACTCATGTTGGATGAGGACATTCTTTATCCTTGCTTGCCATAAGAAAAAATTATCCTTTCCATCAAATCCGTTGATCTCCACCTTGGTTGTGCTTGTCTTCTCCATATTCTTCAATCTTTATCCACTGCTACACTCTATGCTCTGATACTATCTGGCTCTGATATCAATTATTGTGGTATCAACTTGCTCTAATACCAAACTATTGGAATATCAGCTATTCTGATATCACTTATTAAGGATTTAGTACCAAATTATTACGGCAGAAAGAAGAAAGAAATAAAATAAGAAAATAATCAAATACGTGGATCAGCCTAAAGGTTTGCCTCTTCGGAGCATGCAAAGCTTCACTATGAAAGAGAAAAATAGGCACAAGAGGAGAACACTCACTCTCAACTCACTATACATAAATCTCTCTCAACTAAAAGCTACCCTCATAAAAGCTCTCTCAGAATTTTAAGAAGATCCATAGAAGCTACAAGATGCTCTGCCCTCATAGCCTTCTCGTCGGATGCTATGCACCTATTGCTTCTCTTTCTCACAGGCTACACATACTCGGTGCTCTGCCAAACTCCTCTCAGTAGCTGTCTGAGCCTCTCTACGTGCCTCTCATGCCACACTCACTATATTTTTTGCTTCATAACACCTCAGCCCTTTAAATAGAATGAGAATCATCTTTTCAGCAGTTCACAGGAGTCCTAACAAGGCTTGTTCTCTTAATATGAGTTGAACATGTCCTTGATAGAGTCTTGAAATATTTTTTGACCTACAGATCATGATCGTAACCCTCCATGATCATTGAATTCTATGGTCTATGTGCAACTCCTGTAGACCCCTTGGATTAATCATAATCCAAATCTAAACAAAAAAAATCCCGTTGTGTTTTGTTCGCATCCATCGAGTCGGCTCAGTCAGGGGTCGAGCTGGCTCGACTGCATCTTATTCGGACTCCTACTGTATGTCTATCTGAGAGAGCCAGCTCAGTTATGGTTCGAGCTGGCTCAATCTCAATCTGAGTTGGCTCGACTATGGTTCAAGTCGACTCGATCTCAATCCAAGCTGGCTTGATAGCATATCAGAGTCGATCCGACTGCTGTGCTAAAAACTGATTCTCTTCTTACTATGGGTCAAATTAGAGGCATCAAATCCTAACATGCAACCTCTGCAAAGATTTATAGATATGAAAACCACAGCTGGTATCCAACACCCATAAGTTTGAAATAAAAAAATTTAAGGATAATATAGTATGTATCTCATACATACCTTTCGATGCATTACTTGCACCAGTTTTCATAGTTGCAAGGTAAGCCTTACAATTCCTCTTCCAATGATCTGCTTTGTTGTAGTGAAAATATATCATCTGTCTAGAGGCCTTCTTCTCCTTATTCTTCTTATTCATGCCACCTTTAGGGTTCAGCTCCTCTTAGAATCTTTTTTGCCTACCTTCTTCTTAGAGATCGCATCTACAAGAAGAAGATGAGTCTTATCCTTTTTAATATGGCTCTCTGCTATTTTGAGCATATTTAATAGCTCAGGCAAGAAAGTATTCAGTTTGTTCATGTGATAGTTCATGACAAACTGAGAAAATAATTTTGAAAGTAATTGCAAGATCGGATTCTGACCCAACTTCCTATACATGACAAAACCTAATTGACCTAATCGAGTGATCAGGTCAATTACATCCAAACATGATCTTGCATAGATGAGCCCTCTACTATTCTAGCATGAAATAACTACTTAGATATCTTATATCTAGCAGTTCTACTCTGTTCTCCATAAAGCTCTTTTAAATTGAGCAATATGGACTAAGTATCTATGTCATCATGCTACCTCGATAATTCATTACTCATAGAGACAAGTATGATACACTTGACTGTAAGAAAATTATTTTGCCACATCTTATATGTAGATTTTTCTTTCTTTGTGGCATCTTTTCCTAATGGCTCAGGATCAAAGGCATCAAGAATATAGGAGAGTTTCTCTTGACTAAGTACTATTTTTAAGTTTCTCAATCAATCCACATAATTAGAATCGATCAACTTATTCGAATCCAATATACCACACAGTGAAAGTGAAGAGGCCATTTAATCTATATAATAAAGAACATTACATAAGCAAACAACTTATGATGACATGCATAATTAAATTAGGACTTTAATTTAATAGTATCTTCTACTATTTTATCGAATATCATACCCCTCTACTATGATAATCGAAAAATTCTAATCGATTTTCTTAGTGGGATTGAGACCTTAATTTCTTATAAAAGATCTTATGGTTATACGATAAATCTTTTATAAGTTCAAAGATAAAAAAACTCTTTCCAATTGCATCTCATGCAATTTTTAATATAATCCTGGCCTCTAAAATATTAATAGTAGCACAACAAAGTATAATATTTTAGTTAAGTAGAATCCTTCATTTTTATACAGTCAAAATGGAATATAACTGCTCTTGTGGTTATACAATAAAGCAGTATATCCAAAATGCTATAAGCATTTCAATGCACCAGAACAATATTACATCAGTCCCCATAATAGGTCTTATGGTTGCACAATAAATCTAATATAGTTCGTGACATAGTAATGAACTAGCATGAAGGAAGGCCTTAATGTAGTAAATATAACACTAAGCATTCCAATCAAGAATTAAATTAATCTAATCAGTCAAATAAGTGGGAGAGAGATGGGGATCCCTCATTGCTTTTCTTAGATACCAATAAATTAACCAAATCAGACAATGAAATCAATTATAAATCATGTTCTCTTTACCGATCATGAATCACTTTCTTAGATACTGATCGATCAATTAGACATCCAAACTGATTTTGCTATCAGTTAATTACACTATAACTTAATATAATTTTTATAGAGGACTTCAACTGATCTCTATACACGTTCTAATCAAATCTCATTATATACATGAATTGATCATAACAATCATGACATATATTTTCATTCATACAAATATATTAGCATGTATTATTATTCTAGAACAACTATCATCACATAGTGGACATACGCTACTATGCCAAGGCAAACTTATAGAATGATATACATCATAATTTAATTATGATTAATTAAATATGATCACATCATATTAATAACATGCTAATCATATCAAATATGATCATATCATATTTACAATATTGCTATTAATCTATAAGCATAATAACATATGATTTAACCTAATAAGCTTTGCTTTAATACCACTATAGGGTTTGGTGATCAGGATGGAAGCATGGATTTCAAAGCAAATTTTATGAAATCATAAAACTAAATCCTAACCCAAGGATCATCTTATTAGAATTTAAATTATATAACATGCTATTATAATGTAAATTAGGATATAAGAATATACCTTTGATCGCTAAACCCTAACTTGAGCCTGAATGTAAACAGCAGTCCATCAAGGGTTTCACCAGGTGCCCACGTGTTCATCCTCCAACGTTGATCCATACGGAGACTCGATCAAGCCACTAACACCTTATTAAAAATTAGATTCTTTGATTAAATTCTTATAGAAAGAATTTAATCTATTTGGGTTGAACCTTTTCTTAACCTTGCTCTCTTTCTCCTAGCCTTTTCTTGCCTTTCTTTTCTACTTATCTTCTTAATTTTTCTTCCTAATCTCTTTATCTTAAGGAAAACTTCTTGTCCTTAATAGGACCTTGTCTAGATAAGAGAAAGGAAAGAAAGAAAATTGGATAAGAGATACTATTGTAAGAAAGAAGAAAAGAGTTTTGAATGCCTTAGACTCTCGGAGTGCGCTCCTATTTATAATGTACATAGGGGCGCTTCCTCAAATTTCTCACACCTTACCACATCCTCATGTCATGTCCACTTAAGGATCTCATGCCCTATCAGAAAAATATGCCACATGGAAGCAAGAAAAATTAAATCCAATAGTTGCTTCACGCAGAAGGACTCTTTCAAAAATAATTTTCTATTGTTTCTGAAAAGTCACATAGTTTCATTTCTGCTTGGTGCCACCTATGAAGGATTGTGATCTAATCACAAGACCATCCAAAGGTCCTCATTGTGTGTGCCAGCTTTAGATGGGGCGTGGAGATAAGGTTGGCATGTGAAAGGAAGAAAAGTCAAAGCTCCAAGAGCCTTTGACTTGGCCCAAGGGGTACCTACAAGGGGGGACGGCTAGGACTCTTCTCTTATCCAAATATCAGAAGTGTTTAAGTGATCGAAGGAGTCTTCTGCACCCTCTCTAAGATCTGAAACTATGTAACATAAGTTATGTAAAAATAATTATTGGATAAGAAGCAAGGAAGGGGGAACAATCATAAATGTGCCAAGAGTCCATGGTGCATAAAACTACTCCCCACGTGCAAGAGAGAGATTCTCTAGCATGTGAGATTCTGGTATGTGACACCCAATTTTTGGTCAACAAGCCAAGGGTCAACCCAATTGAGGACCAAATCTGATTTGACCTAAATTGGATCTAATTAGCCTAAATTAGAATCTGATTCGAATCCAATTCGAATCTAGGTGCTAGGATTTACAACATATGCTAACATGTTCATCTTGTAAACATGATTTAATCCAATTAGATCCTTAATTTTTTTTTTTTTTGTGATCCATTGAATTTCACATCTAGCTAGCAGTGGATCCGGATGCAATTTGACCTAATTTGGTTAGAACTCAATCAAACCGATTTAGATCAACTTGAGCTGACCTGATTTGATCAATTAAAATATTTTTTAATTAATAATCAAATTAAATTCTTTAATTTGATCAAATCCATAAGATATGATTGACGTCTAGCAATGTATCATATCTACCTGAAAGATATAAAATTTTGATGAAAATATCAAAAATATCCTTCAATGAAAAGTTATCATGCAACTTGATCCTGCGATTATCCTGCATCTCGAATATGGCTTTGGGTATGAAAACATATCAAACTCAATATCATATTCATATTTCTTTCGATCTTATAATTATGATTTAATTAATAAAATATTAAAAATTATTTTTAATTTTCATCATGCTTTGATCAAAGTCTTTCTGAATCATCATTTGATTGAAGTAGGATGTGATCTCTTACTAGGAATGATCATTTCCATATTGACCTACTCACAATCTTCATATGCGATCATATCCAGAACATCCCGTACATGATTAAGTCATGAATGAGTATGAACCAAAATATGGATTCATGCATACAAGGTTCTATGATAGTTTCAGGTCAAAGAATTACATGCACAACTCCCACTATGAGAATTATCTATTGACATGTAAATAAAACTCCATTAGATGTTCTCAAATCAAATCAATTTAGTGAACTTATTTTTTAATAAGCATCCACATTCTTGTATTAGTGTTTTACATAAGTGATAGTGAGATTAATCATCCTCTCCATCGAGCATACATAGAATGTGCTAGTCTTTCCGAAAATATTGATTTTCAACTCAATATTCCATTGATTAGAAATATTTTAGATTAAGATTTTAAAATTTTAGATCTTACCGGTATGATCTTATCATAATCCTAAAATCATAGCCCTAATTTATGAAATTCATCATAATCTTAAAAATAATTTAAAATACAACATATGATGAAAAAAATATTTTTATTAATTTAAAAATATTATTACATGAGTCTGAAAGATAAAAAAATAATTCTTCAAAATACATATTTCGATTGGCTTATAAGGCATATTCCTTTCAACCTTTTCATTTTCAATCAATCAATTTATGTACAAATATTTACAAAAATTATTGCCAAGTTTCTTGTGAATATAATACAACTAGTTTAAGCTCTTTATCCATCTAGCATAGGAGGCATTTGTTATGGGCAGATATATCTCTATTTTATGGCATGTGAAATTATACATGACCTTAAGAAAGCTTTAGCATGGTAAAGTTCGATGCTATAAAATTAAGTATAGAGTGTGCCTATGATCAAATAAAATGAAACTTTATATACTTTCCTCCTACTTGATGGACTTTCATGAAGATAGACCAATTGGGTGCATGGTTGCATTGAGAGTCCCTCATTTGCTTTGTTGGTTGATAGCACACACACTGAAGGCTTTTAATCAACTATTGACTTATGCTAAGGATATTCTATTTTCCTAATTATTTATTACTTTTGTAGATGTCTCGAATGCTAAATGCCTTAATATCTAGTTATATATTGCTTGCTTATCATCCGATATCTTTAGCCCCTCCAACCACACAACTATGGTTTCCAATAATTGTATGTTGATTGTTGGAGCTCCTATATCGAATGTTGTGGTTTTTATGACTATAGCCAAGGACTATTTTCCAGCATCTAGTAAGTAGATAAATTTAAACAAGTCTACAATGATATTTAACCCCAAGGTTAATACAACTGGAAAGGGCCAAATAAAGGACTAGCTAAATATTGCAAAATGTAATGACATATTGTATTTTTTAGGAGTTCATATTTTAGGAAGGAGGCCAACAATATCTAGTTTTAATTCTCTTGTATAAGAGGCGTGATTAAATAGAGGGTTTGAAATGGATATCTTTATCTATGATGGGCAAAATTATGCTTATAAAGTCAATATTTTCTATCTAATGTTTAACATCATCATTCTAAAATCTGTATTTAGAAGCTTGATCAAATCATAGCGAACTTCCTATGAGGCTCTATTGACAACTCTAAGAGAGCTCATTTACTAGCTTAGGATGTGGAGTATTAACGTATGTAATATGGTAGTTTAAGGATCCTCCACTTGGTAAGTAGACATGAAGCCTTAACGATTAAGCACATTGCTTGATTTATTCTGGACTAGATAATTCTTAGTATTTGCTGATGAGGAATATGTATAGATCATGGAGTGTTCATTCTCCTTCTATTCATACTCATTACAGTTCTTCTATATGAAAAGCTATTTACCTATATTACTCTCCAACCTCAAACGAGACTTAGGAGATGAGAGCTCTATTCATGTCCTGGATGATCTATGAATTTTCTCTTTGCCACTTAATCACATTCCTACAAGTGTCGTATGAGCACTTTATAGAATCTATTGGTGAAAGACATGTTTGTAGGAGAGAAGAGGTGGAATGCCACTTTCATCTATCAAGCTTTTGATGAAGAACTGGCAAGAAGAATTCTAGCAATGGCTGTGTTGATGCTCAATTCTCTTGATTAACTTAGATAGGATACTTCTTCATGCTCTAAAACAAAAGCTAGGGATCTATACAAGCACTATTGGGCCATCTTTTGACCAAAGATATTGTCTAGATGTGGAAAGTTGGTACTCATCTAAGAATAGCATTGTTCCTCCAAAAAGCAATATAAGATCATCTTCCCAATCGAAATATTCTTCATTGATGTGGTCTTCATATACCTCCCTATTACAACTATTACCATGGTATAGATGAAACTATTAGCCATGTCCTTCTTAGATGTATGAGGTAAGTGAACACTTGGAGGATTGTGCCTTTTCCTAATGCAGTTACAATCCCTTCCTTCACCATGGATACCTTTCTCTAATATTTTAAGGATGGGATGCAAAGAAGCAAGGACTGGAATGATTTGATTCTTATATGCTATATTGCTTTATTATATTTTGTTGGATAGGAATACCTATATATTTAAAATATATAGCAAAGCCCACATCTGATCATTATCAAAGGTGCTCGTCAACTTTTAGAATCCATTCATACAAATGCTACCTAGAAGTCTTTGATAGCTAGAGAAATCCGGAATTCTCTATCAACAATTTTTTATCCACCCACATGACTCTTTTATTGACTCCACATCCTAGCTTGCTCAAGACCAACTTTGATGGCAATATGATCGATGATGGAGCTTATAAAGGTATGAATTTTGTTACGTAAAATCTTAGTCTATTCTTTATGGCACAAGTGGATCACACATGTATGATATTATGGTCCTAATGGTAGAGTTGTGAAGGGGTTGTGTTGGATGACTTACACTATGTTGGAAGGTAACTCAAAAACTTAACTAACTAGATAACCAAGCTAGAAGCTCATATGAATGGTACTCATCTACTATATTATAATATTTAGTAGATTGCATTTTCTCTGAGTTTCATCAAGAAAATCTATACATGCAGATAGTTAAATAATGCAATAGATTGTGTAACTTCTAATGTTGTAAATACATCAAAGGCATCATCTAAGATTTTCTTTCCTTTAATCCTATTTAGCTTCATGACCTATCATTTTATGATTCTAATAGATGGATTTAAATTAGAACAGCATAATATATCTATTTCAGTATAACAAGAAAAAGAAAGAAGAAAAAGAGTAGAGACAATTAACCATCATGGCCAGTGGACATTCACCATAGGATTCCTCAAGGATAACTTTAAGAAAAGTAATCAATTCTCTTACAATTCTTTGAGGTTTGGTAATAAATATAATAATTTATTCTTTCAAAAGAGAGAACTTGTAAGTTCTTTTACTAAAAGAGTGCCCAATATTTAAGTAAAATGATATTTAAAAAATCAATAATCTAAAAGAAAGTAAAATGCTGAAGTGGCATAGAGATCTCTAGCAAAAGGTTATACTTCTAATGTGTGGCTTCCTATTGCTTCTCTATTGATTCTCATATATGGTATATAAAGAAAGGAGCAATAATATAATTACATATCAACTATATAATACTTTTTATGTGAGGCTTTCTTCTGACCATATCACTCCTCACCTCTAAAATTTAAAAAGGATCAATTTACTTAGTAATCTATTTTTTGTAGGCAATTTGTGTCTAAATATTTTGTTGCAAAATAAAGAGATAGAGGGTGGTCCTTGATTGGCCTAGCTTCCAAACATAAATAACCAATTTCCTATTAGAGCATATGAGAGGCATGATAAACATGCCCTAGAGTCCATGGAAATATAGTGTTTCAATTATTAGAAATTTAAGAGTTGGAAAGTTATTAAAGGATTACACATGCAATGCACCTAATCTAAAGATGCTCAAGAGCAACTTCATTATTCATACCTTAAGTGATCTGAAGATGGATAAACATCATATGTGGAGCCTCATGAACATCGATGAAGGTTTGAGCTTAATGTCATTCTATATAGTTACTATTTTATGAATAATTTAGAAAGTATATTGCCACCTTGCATTATCCGACAAGAATATTGATCCTCCATGTTTGCTTGAAGACTTTCTAGTTTACCTTATAATAAGGGCTCTAAGCATCGCATGGGCTAGTTAAATTGCAAAAATATTTGGATTAAGTGGCAGCCTTTTTTCATTTTGAATAAATAGTCATCTTAAGAGCTCCCTATATGCAAGATGGTTAGCGTACTAGGATTAGATTCTTCATGCATGATTTTGTTGGATTAGTTGTTGCAAGTTAAGGCTTCGGCAATTCTAGGAAAAATGTCCACAAGCTAAAGCTAAGACACCAACAAAAATGGTTAATTTTCCAAATGAGAATTCTTTATGCATATTATCAAAAATTATTTCCTTACCTCAATCTCCTTATTAAGCGGTTAAACATGCTTCTTAAAAGATTATGTTGTAATCAAAGATATTGCAAGTATTATTGGCACTGAAGGTCTAGCATCTTGGATTTCAATATACATATTAGAAGGTTCATATTGCTATAGACTAGGTGACAAGACCTGGTAGCTCAATAATTTATTAATGTATTAGCATATTGCAAAGAGTTTTTTTATTACAAAAGTGTTGCATTTAAGTGGTTGTAATAGGTATTTAGAGTCTTTAATGAAAGAATTATGCCCTCAAGCCAATTGCAATTTGTATTGCGATGGAATTTTTTTAATCTTTTTGCTCATATATATGATATTTTATAAATAAATAAAAGATATTTTGATTTATGATATGTTGAATCTTATAATTATTAAGATTATGATAAATCCCATAAACTAGGGCATTGATTTTAGGGCCATGATGAGGCCATGCTAGTGAGACTTAAAATTCTAATCTAAAATATTTACAGTCGTAGATACATTAAGCAGGAGATCAATAATACCAGTAAAATTGGCACATCTTATATATACTCAATAGAAAAAATGATTGATCTCACAATCACTTATGTGAAAATACTAATATAAGAATATAGATGCTCCTTAGAGAGTGAGTTCACTGAATTGATCTGCCAAGAGAATATCTAATGGAGTCTTACTTATATATCAAAAGATAATTCTCTAAGTGGGAGTGGTGCAACTAATCCTTAGACTTAAGACCATCGTAGCATCTTATGCATATAAATTTATATTTTGGTTCATACTCATTTGTAACTAAAGTCATGTGGGGGATGTTCTAGATATGATGGATTGTATTGAAAGTTGTGAGTCGGTCAACAAGAAATTGATCACTTTTGATAAGAGAAGATCGCATCCTACATACTCTAATTATATGATGATTTAAAAATTTTTTGATCAAAATAGAATAAAAATTAAAAAAAAAATTAATATTTCATTAATCAAATCATCATTATAAGATTCAAAGAAACATGAATATGAAAATAATTCCATATCCATAGTTATATTCAGGATGTAGTATGATCGAAGAATTGAATTACATAGTAACTTACTATTGAAGGATATATTTGGTATTTTCATTAAATTTCTATATTTTGGATAGATATGATACGTTGCTAGACATTAATATTGTCTTTTAGGTTCTCATAAATTAAAAATTTTAATTTATGAATCAATTAGAAAGAGTTCTAATTGGTCAACTTGGGCTAACATGTATTTGACCTAAATTGATTAGAAAGGTTCTAATCAAATCAAGTCAACTTATATCTAGACCTATTGCTGGCTAGATGTGGAACTTAATGGATCACACATAAAGAAAACTAATCAAGGATCTAACTGGATTAGATCATATTTGCAGGATGAACATGCTAGCATGTATTGTAAATCTTAGCTCCTGATTTAAATCGGATTTGATTTTGGTTTTTAGTTTGGACTGATTTGGTCTAATTAGGCTCATGATTGGATTGGATCCAATTTGGATTAGCCAAGAATTGGCACCTAATTAGCTTCTTCAGAGTTTATTTGAATCCAATTAGATTGTGTTTGATCCTATCTCTAGGCACCATAACCAGATAACAATTTAGAATCCAAGTGGTTATGGTATCTTAAATTTCTTCATGCAAATATATTTATCCCTTAGTTTCATGCCCCACATGCTGAATGGAGCCATGTTTTGTGGCCATTGGATGGATATCTAGCCATTGGATGGTCTTGGCGCCCCTTGGGATGATTTGTGCCTCTTCAGATAAATACTGAGTAATTCATTTGAAGAGTCCTTTTATAAGAAGGCATCTCTTCATTTTAAATCACCGATGTTTATCCATATAGTATGAGAATTTTACAGGGGCATAAGATATTTAGATTGGGCATGATGAAGAGATATGAATGTATCCCCACGCCAACTATAAATAGGTAACATGCTAAGGGGTTTTGGTAATTCAATATCATCTCTTCTTTCTTACACAAACCCTCCAAAGTTATCCAAATAGTTCTCTTTATTCTCTTATTTAGATAAGGTTTTTTCTAAAAGATAAGAAGTCTTTAATTAAAATAAAAGTTTAGAAAGAAAATTAGAAAAGACAAGGAGAAAAGAAAGAGACTGACAAAAGCCTAAGAGGAGAGGAAGAAAGTCCAAACACTTGAGAAGTATTGTACTACTAGAAAAGCCAAGAAAATTCTTTGAAGAAAAATTCAACAAGAAGAACCAAAGTAGAAAACTAGAGTTTGGAACCCAGTTCTTACGTAGATCACCATTAATAGGCGAACACCTAGGCATCCAGTAGAAATTTTAGATTTAGCATGATATGTATTCTTCTGTTCCTATTTTATTTTATATGTTTGATTGTAAACCATCAAGATATTTTCGATTTTAGGATTTAATATTACTGTATTCATAATGAAAATTTTAAATTCCGTGCTTCCACCTTTCCATCATAACCCTATATTTAAATACTTAATAGAAACCATATCCTTTAAATTCCTTAGGATCCTAGTGTACTAGAGGGTTGTAGTGGAAAAGTAAACTATTGATAATTTAGATATTATGTATATTAAAAGATATGGATTTCCTTTCAGTGATGCCGCCTTCTTTGAGGTGTTAACTAAGTAAACAGTAATTTTTAGAAGCACTCTGGAAGCTGAGCTTATAAATTTTGTTATAACTTACATAGAAGTTATTTGACTTGGTAATTTGATTTTTAAAATCCCATTAAGAAAGAATCATTTCCAAGGAATGTGGTCACAAAACTTTGATACAATTAATGAATCTAAAACAAAAAGAAAAATGAATAGACATATCATAGTTAGATATGAATCTATAAAAGGCCTCCATGATAAATGTATAATCGTCCTTAAATTTGTAAATATTGAGAAAGGGGTCTCTGTAAGAATGCAGCTCTAGATTGATCAAGGGAAATAGAATGAAAGCCTATAACAAAGTCATTTATGGTAATTACAGGAGATCCTGTAAAGGAAGTTCAATGCAGAGAAGCAAGTTGAATGCTTGATTTATTAGAGTGCCTCTATTTTCATAACATGGTAGACTAGAAAGAGTCAATGACCGAATGAGCCCAATGTAGAAATGTGTAAGGTACCAGTCTAGGTACTTTTGAAGGACTCGTTTATAGCATTGTTAGACCATATAAGTATTAGATTATTCATTCTCTAAAAATTCTCATAAAAAATCAAGATATCAATAGTGATCTAGTGTAAACTTGGTCCTATATCTTCTGCGTGTATGGGTGGTAGAAGTCTAATTATGGGACTTGATTCAAAACTTACTTCACCATAGTTTTTTGGAGGGAAACCACCAATACTAGATATAGGTTCTAGTTGTATAAGTTGCCAAATAATTATATTTTAGTTGCAAATCTTGTCAGGGACTTTGAAATTTGAGTTTTTTATTAATTTTCTATATTTGATCTAAAATTTTAGGTAGTTTATTTTCCTCAAATTTTTAAGTTTCAACATTTTACATGCTATTCAGTTATTGCCTCAGACTAGTGTATTGTACATTTTAAAATATTAGAGGGTTGCTAAGATGTTTTTGACATAGATGGGAGAGATTGGGCTCATTGGTCATTCAAAACTTTCTAGTCTATGGTACATGCGGGTCTATGCATTGAGAGTCCTGTGATTGGGAGTATGTCAGCATGAAAAAGAAAGAAAAAAGAAACCCACACGAAGCCTTTATAATACCTCTATAATTTCCTGCACTCTTCCTTTTTTTTTTCCCATCAAGATAATTCCTTCTCTTCTCCAATTCATTTCATAACCTAAAAGAGGAACAATCCTTCTTCACTGGACATGCACATAAAGGAGGCAATGGAGAGCTAGATGGTATTTTTAAGTAGCCAACCCTAGAAGCACCTACATAGAGAGCGGTATCAATCGCTCTAGTTAGCAAGTCTCAAGCTTCAGTATTTATCATTTTTAATTTATTTCCTACACTTTGTTGGGTGACCCAAGCAAAGAGCATACTCAATGTCCTTTCATTTGGTGGCAAAGTGACTAAAATTCTTCAGAAGACTTCAAGAAAAAAAATAATGTTCAGTTGGAAAGCAATCCTGCAAGTCTTAATAAAGGCAGGATTTGATCTTTAATACTCCAAAGTTATTGCTAGTTGCCGCATTCATTTGGCTGAGGGTGCCAAATACCTTGGCCAACACAACATGAAGTCTTTTGGGTTTTGAAGCCATGCATTAACTGATCAATTACTTGTATTATGAAGCAGTAAATTCCTGTCTGCACCATGTCTTAACAAGAGCAGAGAATATGTGTCCAACAAGGCAAGAAATGGTAGGGCATGTTCAGCTCCAGTTGGGAACATGCAGAAGATTAAGATTTAGGGTTTCTTCTTCCAATTGCCTTCCAGGACAAAATAAATAAATAAATATGAAAAACATAACAAAACAGCCTGCAGGAATATCATGGAAGCAAGAGGTCTATACAATTAACATTTACAATTTCCATCTAGTGTGCTTCCAGCCTATGTGCAGGCCTCTATATATGCTATATAGTTTTGACATACAAAGATGGAGGAACCTAGAGTTTTGCTGCTAAAATCTGTTTTAGATTATATATCAACTTACCATCTCTAATGCTTAATTGATGCGCCCCTTAGAGAGCAGTGATGATGATGATCCAAAGGCACAAGTTGTTGTGGGAGCATCATGATGAAGAAGACATGACTTTGTAAAACAATGTTTAAAGCACCACCTAAACTGCCCATACATACAACATCATGAAAGTCTATTCAAGAATTAAGGTTAACATCTGAAGACTAATAGAAGTTGCATGATTTTGCTTCATTGGCGATGTCCCTATGGAAGTGGAACCACCTTGTGGAATGGTACACTCCTTTGTGGTAAAGACCCATCTTCTTCGTCATCATCAAACTCAAGCACATAGCTGACAAGAACAAAAAGACAATGTGGATACAAGAACAAAAAGCTTAAATACATAGAGTTCCATGATGAAAAGGAATGGAAAGAGAAGAATAGTATATTAAGTTGAATAAACTGTCTCAATGGATCTACGCTAAAGAATGGCCATAGATCTCCCATTATATAAAAATAGCATCTTAATACTCAAGAGGGAGGCTTGATGATATATGTTATAAGCTCAATTAATGAGATGGGGCCATGATTTAGTGACAAAAATTAAATGATGGGCAAGAGCTTTGGAGGACAAAATTCCAAAAGTAGATAAGTACGGAATGCAACCATGGTAGAAATAGATGTGAAATTGAATTCAATTAGAATTAACACCAAAATTACTACAATTTTATTATGGCATTTAGTATTTATTATACTCAAAAACATAAGGGTTGAAAATAAAATTTGAAAAATAGTTGAAGATAAAATTTGCAAACTTATTCCAGATTTTATGTGATCAATGCATTCTGTGGGCTTGAAAACTTCAATTAGACAGCCCTAAGACCAGCGAAACTCCAGGGTTCCAATTGTCGGGCAGTAAAGAGGACTAGAAATACATAAAGAGCATTGTAAAGTTGAGAATGCTGAGGTTGATGGTTCATGATGAATGTTATGGTGAAAATTTTTGCGACATGAAACCAAATAGAGGAGAACTAATTGGATTGGTATAAACATTCAAAGTGAAGATTCAAGTTCTTTGTAAGGAAAAGTGCTCGAATTTGTTGAGAACTAATAGCTCCAAACAGGAATTAATGGCAAGCTTTCACTAAAACAAATTCTAATGCTCATTATTGTTGGTTATGGTTATTGCATACATGATAAAATGCCATCAACAATAGCAACATCTTTTCTTTTTTTTTAATAGTTACAGCAGAGCATGTTAAAAGCTGCATATTGTAGGTTAAATAATTTCATTCTTAGTGGTGTAAGTTGCTTTCAACAACTTCTCTATATCGAATAACATATGATTCCTAGGATACTTGTGAAATAGAAAAGAACGTATCCGGAGTTATAAGCATAACAATAAACTAGATCATAGAAAACAACATTCTTGTGGTGTTAGTTGCTTGAACAACTTCTCTATATCACAAAACATGTGATACCTAGGATACTTGTGAAATAGAAAAGAGCTCATCTGGAGTTACAAGCATAGCACTAAACTAGATCATAGATAATATGGTATGAAATCTCTCTTGACAGAAAGGGGACATGGCTAGAAGGACAAAAGACTTACTCATCAGATTTCCTCTGGATGTTTGCAAACCATTGTGAGCACCACGTAAAGAAAGAGAAAAAGAGTTAGTAATATTGTAGCACTATCATGAAGAAATATCAAAACCACTAGAAATTAAGCTTTATTGCCAGCAATGAATGAAAGAATGAATGAGAGGATTCTATTTTACATGTATTCAGATAAATGGATGATGTTTACATAAGATTTGAAGTGACAAACTGTAAATTGAATGCATACCAAAAAGTCCTCGATAATTCACATAATCATGCTCCAGCAAGCAGAAGTAATCTCAAATGGTTGGTTAAATCATAACATGCATGCAATATAAACATAATTGACCCAAAATATCTACTAAACCAGATCGTACTGCCAATTAGTATGAGAGAGTGATATATGATAGCTTTTATGGCCATTGATCTAGATGCACACCAGATAGATTTGGATGTACTGCAAATTTAGAATGGACAATGGACATGAAAGTCAAAAAAAAAAAAAAATGCGATTGAGAGAAATCAAGGATGCGCAGATGCATGTATATATGTTTGCGTGCATGTGCATGTATTCCTCTATTTGTATCTTTCCATATCTTATATTCTTATATGAACTACTGCTAAAAATACAATAAGGTAGAGCCCTTAAAAGACGCATCCACCTAGCACCCAACTCATAAATTCTATATTCGAAAATAAACCAAATAATAAGGAAATTTTTTACAAATCAGAACCACAAATTTAATGACTGAAATCATATAAATCATGCAGATTACATTCACAAAGAAAAAATGAAAGAGATATCCTATACAAAAAAAAATCTAAACCGCAGTGTCAAATAAACATCCATCATTAAAAGGAGTCCATGTTAGAGGATCGAAAAACCAATTACCTAATCATAAATCTTGTTTAAGTTGATATGAATAAAATAAAAACTGAAAAGAATTTCTTCTGCATTCACCTAAAACCAGAATTGTTCAAATATAAAGAAAAAGAAACTATATGCTAGTCACGTTTAGGTGAATAAAATATTTTACCTAAACATGAAAAATTAGTTTTGATGCCAAACCAAAAACTGCATGCTTTGGAGACTACAGGATCCAGTATTAAAAGTGCAGTTCAAATGTTATTACCTTACGGTGATTGACCACAGTTGCCTTATACAAAGCTGTAGTTCCAGGATAAACAGCCAGGACCTGCCTGCCTGGGAGAAAATCTGGAGCACCAGAAGGATCATTTTTCTTTGGAAAAGGAATGATGCGTGACATAGGCAGCTTGTACTTCCTGAATTATAAGAATACAAGAGATCATAATCACACAGAGATTGGCAAATTATGATTAGTGCAATTTTATAAGCAAACCATCAACCAACGACATATACATGATAAAAAAGCCTTAAGTATTTGGTTTCAATCAATTCCTGACTCATGTACAGGTGTGAACTGTGAACAACCACAAACTTTCAGAGCATTTGAATACCATTCAAGTCATATAGATATAAATGTATGGATATCTCATGCAGCATGAAATCCATAGTCTAACTAACTTAAAAGGTAATTTTACTACCATTCAATGTCTGCCTGGCCAAATTGGCAGTAGACAACAGAAAAGCCCAAGGTGGCATTAAAAAAAAAAAAAAAAAACAAAAACAAAAGAAAATAGCTGGATTTGAAAAATGTATCTAACATGTATGGAAAACAATGATTCTCCATATTTACATATATGACAACTGTTAACAGTAAAAATCAAGACGTCAGTGTTGCAGTGGATGCAGTTCCTACCAAGGCATAATGCTAAACATAAGTTATAGCATGTGGGAACCTTTTTATATGAAGTAAAATAGAAGGACAAGGTCAATTTTATTACGAGGCATATGGTATGAGAGAGGGTTCAGGCCTAAAGGTATACAATTGATCTGCTGACAAGGAAAAAAATTTCAAGAGAGGTTGCATCAGTAAATTTAAGAGTGAACATAAGGTGTACAAGGTGAGAGTCTAAGATACATGCAGAGGTGATGTTTAAGGATGCACAACCATGAATACAAGGCCAAATGAACAGTATGACCAACATAACTAATCAGTGCAATACTAACATGCCAAGTTTGATGGAGAAAGATTTGTCACATGGAGCTGATCAAAGAATGCAGAGTGATAAATACAGACATAACAAGCATAATAAAGACAATTTAGTTTTAGCTGATGAATGATGTAGCTTGATCACCAGTGAACTTTGAAATGGTGAGGTTGACAATGAAACTTCAGGTGGACATGGTGAATGGTGAACAAGGTGAAGAAAAATTATTTGATAGCATGGTAGATTGCTGAGCAAGATACAGAGTGGAAATGCAAAACAATAGGCAGATGACACTAGGAAACAGGTCGTCAATGCAGGTGTGAAGCAAGCCACTTAGAGTGATCATACATGGTGATCAGCAATTTGAGCCTAAAGGGAAAATTTGCAAAACTCTGAAAGTAGTGTGGAGACAACGAAAATAGGAACTTCAAGACATGTTCTTCCAAGATGAAGGGTCTAGTGATGCTAGTTCTTGGTACAACCGTAATGTCTATACAGAAATGGAACTTGATTCTCAACATATCATGTTTTAAATGTGAATTTGAAAGACTCCCTCCAACAAGGAATTAACTGGAATTCTAGGCACAAGACTAGATAAATAGACTGGAATGTTTAAAGATTAATTCCAGAAAAGGGTTCAAGAACAGAAAAAAGGATGGGGAAATTCATCAACTGAACCAATAGTGTGCAATAGTAAAAAAAATGGTTTTTTCAAGAGCTGAGATTGAAAGCAAAGGGATGAAAAAAGGTAAAAGCTATTTAAGACATTAGGCAGAGAAATGCCTCCAACAGGAAAAGAGAGGTGCATTAGGTGTTCATAATCAGTCAGAGAACAAACAAAGAAACAGCTAATACAAGTGCACGGTACCAAATAAATTAAAAAGACTGACACAGAGAAATCTGAGATGACAGGTTCCAAAACTAGGAAGATGTGGGTGGCAGGTGACTAAAGATTTCTTGGTCAAATAAGCTAATATGTCATGTATTTTGAGCCTTATTTTTTAAAACTGGCATATTTCAGATGGCCTGTTATGAACATTTGCCTTAGGGCTTCTTGATTACTTACCTCAATAGTATGGTTAAATATATTCTTCATCTCTCTCCCTTTAAACTATTCTTTCGGCCTTTCTACCCATCTTCTATTCTCTCAGATATTATATATATATATAAGATTTAGCACCGTCATTTTTGTCCTTTTTTCATCGTTTCTACCTTTAACAGACAACTCATAGAAGCACTATTCTAGAACATCAAGCACATGTTGGTCGACAATTATCCATTCAAGGACACACCTGAATCAAAATATCATATTAGACCTTGTTCAGTCTGTGCAGAACGGATCACCTATGAATAGGCTTACTGCATTTAAACAGACCAGTCGTAACTTTGCCATATTGCTCTTGATCTTGCTGCTTTTTGTCAAGCTTATATAGTATGAGTACCCAGGTCACAATATCATATTAAAGTATATGAGAAGTGATACAGCAGTGATTGAAGATCACTTGTTGCACATCACTAAAGGATGCAATGGATGAAAGAACTTGCTCCAAAGGCTTTCTGATCATTAATATGAGCCACAGAGCACCAAAATGGCATGATCATCAACTTATGAAGTGTCTTGGACTAATCCATCCAATCAACATGACAAGGACTCAATTGGAAGCGTAAAATCTGCTTAACCAGTCCAGATTTTGCTTACTCTTTAGTTTTGTCTTGTGCATTTTTGGTTTAATTGAGTATGATGATAGTTTAAAAAAAAAAAATTTAGCAGAAAATGAGGAATCCAATGTTTGGCACTATCCATACTACCCTACCCTAAAGAATGACATCCCATGAAATCCCTCTTTCTTTCTTTTTTCAGCTGGTAAATTCTTCATGTCAAAGATGGTTGGGAGCTAAGTTGTTTAACTTTTAACCATATTACCTGGACACTCCATTTAAGTTGTTTGGGAGTGTCGATACTTTTGGACACTTTGACACAACATGACATGACAAGACATGGATGAACATTTCACTCCATACCCTGTTGACATCAGCAAAAATTTGGTTTGACACTTGGGACATTTTTTGGGAGTGTCTGGCAGGGCATTCTTAATTTTAAACGCTGGATACTTTAAGTGTCCTGGTATTTTTTCAATACCAAGTTATCAAGCTTTTGTGGAGACTTCAAGTGAAGTGTCCTTATGCTTTTAACATAAAGTTATCCAGATTAGGTGGACATTTTAAGCAAAGTGTTATTCATCATATTGACACTTCCAGTGAAATATCATTACATTATAAATATAAATATATCACGGTTAGTTATCAACTCAAGTGTCTCAACACATCTTGATTAACTTTATATGTACCTAGCGAATAAATTAAACAACATGAAAAATCATGGCTATTTTATTAATTTATTTGTTAGATAGCATCTATAACTCTCCTCTATAATTTCTCCTTTTTTGAATAAGCATCAAAATGTGTGTACGTGTGTGCATGTATACTTGTATGTTATATATACCTGTGCCTAGGTTTTTAGAGGTGGTTGTGTACATGTGCATGTGCATGTGTGGCTGGTTTTATAAGTGGACTGCATTGAGATACAAAGCATTGTAGGGAAGACATTTTTGAGAAATAAAGAAAAAAGCCTGGTACAGCTGCTTTTCCTTTTCTTAATCCTTCTTTTTCCCATATTTCTTCTTCTTATTTCTCTTCTGTGTCTGCTAGTTTTCTCTTTCTTATATATTTCTGTTGTTATTCTTCTTCTTGCTGGAATAATTGAACTGTAGATTGGTTTTTCAGCAGGATAATATATCAGATTTGTTAAAATCTTATCCCTCTCACTTATGTTTATTAATTTATTACCGTTATTTTTCTTTTTGTTTTTTGGTAATGCTGTTATTCTTCTTTAATTGCTTGATGCTGCCTAACTGATTCAGTTATGTGTTATAAACTAGCTCGATCTGATATGAATATTTCTTTTTGCTTCTCCTAATCTCCTCAAGCCTAACCATTGATTTTTGCTTTTGAGTTGTGTTAATTAACCAATTGACCTCAAAAGCTTAAGCTGAAGAGAATGGATAATGACATATATTCAGTCCAACATTCCCCACTGAAAAACATACATTAAGACTCATGACCCCCAGCAAACTTAGGCAAGATAACAATCAGGTTAATTAAATAATAATTGGCATTAGAAGGGAATTGAACTCATGGCCTTCTAGCAAACTTTGGCTTTGTTGCCATGTTAATTGACCAACTGGTCCTAAAACCTTAAGCTGATAGCCCACCCTATCAACTGGTCCCAAAATAAGGGATCATCAACAAGTTCATCCAACTTGACATAAACAATGCCCTGGAAATCTTGACCATGGTTTGAAAACATCCTATTCCCACCCTGGAAACCTTAACAGAAGTGCATGAACTTTCTTTTCCTCTTCAAGCTGGTAACTTGTTCTGAGCCCTTCTTTTCCCAATATAGGACAGGAATCACTCAAATTTTGATCAAGCCTTGATAAATCCTTCTCTGTTTGGCCTGTCATCAGTTATATGCTTTATCAGTTATATGCTTTACATCCTACATGCTGAAGTGAGCCAAACATTGTGGCCTTACCTGACTCTTTATGATTTTTTTGAAATAATCCCATGTGGAGAATATGTCAACATCTATTCCTAAACTTCGAAACATTGTTATCCTTTTATCATGTTTCCTACTTGGGTTCCATCTTAGATCATTTTGCTGATCAATTTTCTTGACTTAAGATACAAGACTGACATGAAGTGCTAATGCTATCCCGGAAATATTTGGGTACAACGGCATGTGCTAAGAATGCTTAAAAAGTTTCAATGCCTTCCCCTCAGCCTCAACTAGTTATTTGATTGGCCCTATCCTAAATCAACTCTGTGGTGGATTTATTCTTTTTCGCAGCTGCATCAATCTGGACCATTAATTTCATCATCCATTACATGATCATTCATCTATCTAGTTCAGTAAACATGATAATAAAACTATTTCTGATTAAGAATGTAGAAAAAAGAAAAAAGAAAAAAAACCAGCCGTTAAAGAAATATGTGTACTTTACTTCAAGGGCAGAGGGAAGAAGCATCCAAGTCATTCTATACATATTAAAGATTTTATTATGGTTGAAAATGAGAGCCAAAGAATCCTCCCCATCAAGAATTTGTGATGAAAATATTCGGAGCCATGAATTAGTTCAACATCCAGTTTATGATGACTTGGAATTTTTATGGGATGCCCAAAAAAAGAATGCTAATATGAAAACAAAACAATATGGAATAGCAAGCCCAGTCCTTTTTGCAACAAGTAAAACTGAATGCCAGGAAATTAATAAAAAATAAAGATGAGAGTTTGTGCATAAGCTACCTCTGAACGCTTTCTTCATCATCACCAGGTTCCTCATCAAGCACTTCAAATCTGCACATTTCATTAAGATTCACAATATAAAGAGTACAATATGATATCCCAATAAAACCCACTAAATGTTACTATGATCTTGCATATGCTTTTAAAAATAGAAAATAATAATGATTACAATTATCTCATTACAATACCAAACTATGTTTATTTTTATTTGTGGAAGCCATCCAAATAATTTCAGCTTTTTTTCTTTTTAAACAAGTAATGATGGCTATTATTAACCATTGCACCTGAAAAAGTTAGAACATCAATTCATGGTTTCCCCTCGAAGAAGTAAGAAGTAACCAATCCTAGATAAATCAGGATACATGATATTAATTACAGTTATCTGTAATGTAAAAGAAAATTCTAATTTATAAATAAGGTAAGATAAGGCTAATTTTACATCATATGCGTTAGATATGTACGCACCCACATTTTGAGACAGTATATTTAGTTGAGACACACTACATGCAATGTTTCCTGACCGTGTTCCAAAAAATACAGTGCATGTGGCTACAGGTACGCCCACATATGACTGCATCTCATTGCCTACATGCAGTTACTCGATGCAGCTGTACCACATATGGAATGGAGAAGATGATCAACTTAACATTGTGTGACAGCATATGTGGCCCGCTTAGCAATGTGTGAATGCATTTGCAAGCTCACTTAGCATTCTGGAGCCACATATGCATCCCAACCTTATATGGGCCCATGTAAATGAAGCAGATTCAACCTGATGGGTAGGTTTGACATGGATTTCAGATTGACCTGATAAAGCTATACATTGACTATGGTACAATATTGCCATTAAGTATTACATACTAAGTATTGTTATTAATATTGCTATTATCTATTGAAAAAGAATTACTTTCATTATTGTTCTTGTTGTTGCAATTAATGCATATTATTTATTTTAGATGGTTAAAAAATAGTAACCACTCATGCACCTGCATATGCGGCCCTCATACTAGATGTGCATTATGCAGTCCCTTGACTAGCCCCATACAGTAGCTGCCTCTTAAAACACTATTTCCTGATTTGCAGTCCATCACTTCTCAAGACCCAATTAATGTCAATAGGTGGCAAGATTTTAAAGAGCCAGATTAGCTTCTTTATGCACCTAAGATTTTATTGTGTAAATTGGGGCATTGCACCTTTAACAACAGCCATCAATGAAGCATCTAGGATTAAGTGACCATTCTGGTCATTGGGCAATGTTATCTCCACCTTGCACATGGGTATGGAATGTTGTGTCTTGAGTGGTTTGTGGTTTGTGGTTTGTGAGTCCGCTTCTCAAAATCATATTGCTATGTACCAGATTTCACTAGATTTACCATAGAACAAATTGCTATAATCGCTGTTGGACCAAATCAGAGTCCAAGAATAGCACATTATGAAGTAGTTGTCATCAAACATGAGAAAGGGCTTTTGTCAAAAAAGAAACCATTGATAGGGATGCCAATAGGCTAACCAATGGGCCTAATTTCTTTGGTTCCAGGCATTGTTGTCAAGATGGATTTATTTAAAATTCCAGTTACTTTTGTCGAAACCTATATATTGATGTATGTATTCCCTATTAGCGGGATATCATGACTGGAAAGATATTATATGGCACTTCAGCAATGTTTCAAAATTACAATGCTAACATTAGCTAGCCTTCAGTTGGATGTGATTTTCTATATGATCATGCATGGAACTCTAATAGTGCATGTGCAATCTTGGATCCTTCCAAGTTTTGGGCATTTTGACGAGTGCAAACCTGGACACTTTATGACACTTCACACCATCAAAAATGATGACATCATTATTGCCTGTCTACTTTTGGCACTTCTAAATTAAAGGCTAGGCAAATTTTTTTAACTTAAACAGAAATAAGTTCGGTTCACTATTCATTGTAAATTTGCATCTTATACATTTTCAGATATCAATATAAGATACAAATGTTTACCTGTTCTTAGTTTTTTTCCTAAAAAGGAGAAAAGGTTACTCCCTTGACAACACCATAGTGGTTGATAAACCAGACAGAAGATTGAGTTCCATGAAGAAAACCAAGTCAATAACCCTTGAAAGCTAAAGAAAAGCCAGTAGTGTACATTCTGCAGCAGATTATCATACCTTCGTGAAGAACCGACACACTAAGTATATGCTACCACAATTGTAAATCATAGAAAAGCTAAAACTATTTATTGGTATTTTGATAATAAATAGCAAAACCAAGCTGCACCCTATCTCTATAGTGTTGGCTTCATGCATCCTGAATTGCCAACACCATTCCATTGGTATATCAAAAATGAAAGCATATTACATTATGAAACAGATTACCATATTTAGAAAATGCTTTGAGGGTCAATTTTATGACTTCATTTAAAACCAAAGAATGACATCAATATGGCAAAAAAAAGAACTTACTCCTTGGCATCCTTATCAAAATGAATTACTTTTACAACAATCCACTCATCCTTTTCAGCATTTTCAGCATCATCAGTGACCCAAGCTGCCACCTGAAATGAATAACACTAGTAATTATAAAAACAATACCAAGTTTAGTGATATTTATAAACTAATGTATTAAAAACTGAGATATGATAACCACTCAACATGCCTGAGTTACAGCAATCCCAAAATGAGTTGCAAACAATGGAAGAAAAGAGAAATTAAAGCACAAAGTCAAGCAGTACACTTGATTATGCAAAGATGCTAGTCTTGATTTTGCAAAGATGCTAAAGTCCACAAAGAATGAAACAAGCATGAATGGATCAGACTTCTTCCACTCGCCCCCAAGAGCTCCTGACACATAATGATCTACTCTGATCCACTTCCAAAGCTTTCAGTTATGAATGATGGTCCCACCACAGAACTCAGGTAAGAACCATGGGAAAGAAGGTTCGAAGTACTTTGGACTTTCATTGTCAGTAATTTAATAAAATTGCTGAATGGAGAGAACAAAGATAAGTTAGCCTTATTATGAATGTTTATAAAGCAAAGATTCTCAAGCTAGGAGCCTTACTTTCTCTTCGCCTGACGTCCATAGGTTGGTCCATCACTCGTAATAGTAGTAGCTCCCTTCAACCCATTTTCTCTCTCATGCATTGAGAACATGATTTTATTCGGTTTACAAACCATTCCATATTAAAGCCATTATTTTAACAACCTCTCTACTCCGCCCCAGTCATTTAACTAGGGGTGGCAATTGGGTTGGGTTGGGTCATAAACGGGTCGGGTCAGTTGTGGGTCAAGTCAGAAAACCTCAAATCTGAACCCGACTTGTTCAACAAACAGGTCAGATTTTCAAATCTGACCCATTTAATAAACAGGTCACCGGACCCAACCCGTTTAACCTGTTTAACCGACCCGACCCAACCCGTTTAACATGTTTACTAAATTAATAACCTGTTTACCAAACCCAACCCAACCCAACCTATTTAACCTGTTTGCTTCCAAATACCTTATCATAAACAAATAATTATCATAGGAAACGTTCCACATCACTTACCTGATTTTATTCATAGAAAATTAGGAAATATATAAGATTACAACTTACATCAGCTAGTAGGAAGTAGGAACCTGAGAATATACAATTGGTATTTAGAAAACAGAAAAAAGTGTCAAATGCTTCAGGGCAACCCTAGCAAAAGTCAGACAAAAAATAACCAAATGCTTCAGGGTAACCCAAGCAACAGTTAGACTGATTTTGTTTAAAAAAAAAATTTTGTTAGAAATTAAAACCCTAACAAAGATTATTCACAATTGTAACGAGAATAATCAACATTTCCAGACCAAATCTAATCCAAACAAATGAAACCTCAAAAAACATTAAATTAAAGATTAAGAAAAATATATCTTGGAAAAGATTAAGGAAGCACGGAAGGAGGAAAAGATCAAAAGGGGAAAAAAAATCCTAGATGGGTGCAGACCAAGATGCCAAGCAGCACAAACAGCAAGCCCTCCCTCAACGATGGCCGAACGGCCCGAACCTTAACAAGCCCTCCTCTCAAGGACCAGCGACGAAAGAGTGGACTCAATGGAGGAGCCCCACTGCCCCGACCATCATTAGGAGGAAGCTGGGCTGCTAGAAGCACCAAAGGAGGAGTGGAGCTGCAGAAGAGTGAAGAAAAAAAATCAAGAAACCAAACCCTAAAAGACGGACTAGAGGACGGGAGGAGGGAGGAAAGTCTAGAAAGACCGAAGAGCCGCTCGATCGACGGAAATAACTAACAAAGGTTAAAACTTAAAAGCCGAAAGACCCAAAAGGCCCAAAACCAATCAACCAAAGCCCCTCTGCCGTTTAACTTAAGTTACCATTCATGCGGGTTTATGGGTTATAACCCGACCTGACCCAACCTATTTCAACCCATTTATTAAACGGGTTAAACAAGTCAGTCATCTGAAATCTAAACCAAACCCGCTTATTAAACAGGTTAAACGGGTTGACCTATTTACGACCCGAACCTGTTTAATGCAAATCCAAACCTGTTTAAGACGGGTCGAATGCGGGTCGAATCAATTTTTGCCACCCCTACATTTAACACCCAGTACCATACCCCATAGGAGGTCAGTATCCTATGGTAAACCCTAGTACCAATACATGGCACGTTGTTGGAGCACCATTGCACCTGTACCAATACCACATTGTGTCAGAATGGTATGCCTTGTAACTCCTAGCATGTGTGGATACTTAAAACCTTGCTCCACCATCTATATTTCATACCTTTTTATTACAAGAATTAGATGATTAAAAGCAAGGACTCATGTCCTGGTTGGGACATCCCATGGGACACCGTGAGGGAGTACCATCCCATGTGTCCGAACAAAGGCCGTCCCGCCAACATTCCGATCGAGATATCTTGGGACATCCCCTATCCCAAGTGTCAGAACGGAGCGGGACAGTGGCACATCCCATTCCATGGGAACCGAGACAACCTCGTCCCATAAAATTTAAAATCTTAATTAAAAGTATCTTCCCTTCTTTTACTTATGAGAAAGACATGTATTCCGATGGTCCATTGAAGATATTACATCAAATATGGAATACAACTAATTTGACATAAATAGTTCCTAACCTAACTGGATGGGCTATCATTCTATATTCACAATTCAAATACCAGACATAGAAAACAACAGCCACCCACAACCAAACAGACTTGTTAATAGGATATGACCCAGTCTTCCTATCAGGTTTTAAGTACCATGGTACAGGAGTGTACCAGTTACATACTAGCACAGTATGCACAGCACATGCTCGTATTCGCTCATGATATGCCAATATAGTGCCAATACAGCACACAGTACATACTGCAATACCGGGTGGCACTTATCACAGTACCCTCTATTTATGCTTCTTTTACATGGAAATAGAAGGCAACGTCAGCTTTTTTCCTTGATGGTGACTGTACTACTATACATTAAATGTTCAAATCATGTGTATGAGATAACAAGATAATATCCTCTACATTGACTATTTGACATTAGGCGCCCATGAAGCAATCACCATTGCAAATGCACAACAAAAATGTTGCAGAAAACAATATAAATTCAGGATTTATTCAAAAGATTGATTTACTGCAGCCAGCATTTTTCCTCTATTAAAAATTACAAAGGAGAAACAGCAAAGAAAAAAGAGAAAGAAATTATAAGAACAATTTACAAAAATATTATGGCAGCAGAAGGAATCAAATAAGAGAGAACCATGAGTATACATCTGACCTCTAGCATCTTCTAAATACCATAGTTACACTAAATTCTATCCATATAGCCCTGAGTTTAGAACTAATATGCCCTACAGCAGATTGTTTCTTCCCCCCCCCCCTTTTTTTTTTGAAGCCAATAAAAGATGTGAAAAAACAGGAGCAGCAACATGCTTTAAAGGCAAGCACAGTAATCAGATTTGTCATAAAGATCAAGAGGCAGGAAAAGAAGTACATATAAGACATTCAATAGAGAAGATGAAGAGAGAAGAAAAAAAGAACAAAGGCAAAAAAGAGTTGGGGGGTGGGGGGCGCTGACCCCTCAACTCTTTTTATACTATTAGAAGCTTAGAGTAGCTGGCCCCTTAAAATATGGATAAAATATATTCCAGGTTTCATATGAGGTTGTTTGCATAGTTCAAGCCTTTTGTCCACCAAGTAAACTCCTGTCACAAGGTTTCCAATAAATCTCAAACAAATTTTTGCAGTCAACTTTTTTAATAGAAACACGCCACATTCCCCTATATCAGGTAAGCACAATCAAATCTTCCTGAGCCTACAAATCATGATTCTAACAACTCTAATTGCTAGGCCTCATGGGTTCACAAGCAATAACTTCTGGATAACTAGCTAAACTAGAATTTTTCCACCTAGACACAATTTGAAATTTCATTTTCATCGAACGTCTCCAACTCAAACCATGAAACCTGGAGTAAACTGATTGGTTGGTTTGATATCCAACTTAAATGTGCGATGTGATAGACACCTACATCATGAACTTTATGGATCACCTTCATGATAATAACAATCCAACATGGTAGGCCTAAAGGAAGAGCACATCATAGAAAAGTTAAAGAGAAACAAGAGCAAGAGGAAAATCAAGTGATCATGTATCTCACAGAAAGATGCCTATGTCTATGGAGGGAATAAGCAAATTGACCCCACACAAATGAAATTTTACCATAGAACGATCATTTGGCTCCTATGCGCCACTTGAACTCTTTGGCATTCTCTAGCTTATGATAGCAAGTGTTCTCTTACCCCTAGAGCCATACAAAAGGGGCTCTCTATCATCATTATACCATGTTGATTAATGCGCTATAAAATGGCATCAGCGACAAAGATCTCTATAAGTAATAATTCTTAGCTTGGGATGTCCATCTGAGTTTCTCTTATATGTTACCTGTTGCCGCTCCTCTCCGACTAGGTTATGGCTGCGGACGTTTGCGCTGAGCTGGAGCAATAAGCGGTTACGCAAGCTCATAGCAACCTGCAAAAAAAGTCCTCGACATCGGAAAAGTTGGTGGGGGATTCTCCAGCGGAAGACCCTCCGATTAAGTCAGTAACGATCGGAGAGGAAGAACAAATAGAAGAAGATGATGAGAGAGGCTCAGAGGTCTCTTGGAAGTCTGAAGAATCTAGAGAGCCCGAGAGCTAGGGAGTGTTCAGGAGAGAGAGAGCAAAAGACCCCTTCTTGTTCACCTTCTTCCACCTTTTATAGGAGGCATGCCAGAATTGTCAGACCGTTAGCTGCTAGAGTTGTGGTGTGTCAAAAATGATTATAGCATCAACTTCCAGCAAGTGGAGAGAATATTTGCTGCCACAACAAACTGACATGTCAGCAAAATCCGCACGTGCTAGGAGCTTCTTGCACCTTCTGTGTGGCAGAACGGCAAGCGAAGAAGTGGGGCGGATCAAGGTGTCGTCAGTGAAATGTTGATAATAGGCTTCACCTATCTACCGACCTCGATTTAGTCAGAGAAACACCGAAGTTGGAGGTGCCCTTATGAGAGTCGAGCATCTACCACCCAGCGATGCTGATGTCGCCCGAGTTCTTGTTGAGGTTAGTGTGTGACCAATGACTGGAGGTCGGTGAATGACCGATGATGTTACTCTACAGGATGAGTAGCATAAGGATCATCCGCGTTGTCGTCTTTGGTGGCAACAATGTCATCTGAGGTCGGACACGTCACCAGGTTAACGGAGTACCGTCCAACATTACCCATAGTGGACATTAATCTAATCTCCTTAGATGTCTTGATGGTAGTAATTAGTATATGAGATGAATGTAGTTCTCTAGAGAAATAGAAACGACTTCAGGTAAAGTCTGATTGGCTTTATTGTAAAACTAGTAGAGGCATATAAAACTACAAGAATAACTAAGAACAAGCATGGGAATGCTATGAGAATATAGGGAAGCACATAGAGAAGGAAAGTAAATTTTCGGAAAATGGACATGAAGTGTAAAAGATGCATGAGTTATGGAATGTGTGATGACAAATAAAAATAAATTGGAGACTAATATAGAAGAATAGACTTTTCTGTTTTTTGCAAAGTAAAACAAAAGGCTTGAAAAGAGGAGAGCAAATTGTAGGAGTAGGGACATGAAGCAAAAGGGAAATGCATGAGAAATGGAATGTGTGATGACAAATAAAAATGAAACCGGACACTAATATAAAAAATAGACTTTCCATTTCTTTCTCAAAGTAAAACAAAAGGCTAGAAAAGAGAGTTTAACTGAAATCTAATGCCAAGCTCGAAGAAAGTTTCATATATTAAAAGGAAAAAAAAAAAGAAATACATTCTCAATGGTTCTTTCTGGTAGGAATGGACATTCTAATAAGAAAGCATTTTAGAAAAATCATACATGACCGACAACATAAATAATGACGAAAATTTTCATCAATTGTTCCATGTAAGGACATGTCTTAGACATTCCTTATTATGCTTCCTCATACTTTACACATGTTTTCCTTTCAGCATATTGTTATTTAAGTCTCCCACTACTAACTTCTATTTTCTTCTTTATTTTCTCATCTCTGCATTTGTCAATGCTAATAACCATAATAAGGTCCAGATATTCAAAAAAAATATACAAATAAGAAAAATTAAGCCATATATTTGTAATAGATTAGGTGATAAATAAAAATATAATGATGTCAAAAAGTGATTGATTATCCAACATGAACTATCCATCACAGATCTAATTGATTACCTGCTCTCCCTTCAAATTAGCAGCCTGCTCAAGTTGGCTTCTCATAGATGCAGCAGAAGTAAATCGAGAAAGATCTGATTCTGACTTCATTCGCTTCTTTTTCTGCTCACTAACTTCTGCAATGAATCACCAACACTTATGCTAGTGACAAATAAAGAACACAAACATGTGCAAATTACTAATTAGTACAGGATGTCTCCATGTTGTGCCAATTTTTCCTAAAGGCATTGAGAGTAGGAATCTTTTAACCATAACCATCTTGATAAAGCTATTAACACTAACTGACAAACTCAAAAAGTATTTCCAAAATGAAGTTATCAACTCAGGCTTTTTTTGTTTAATCTCTTTATTTAGACAACGATCTGGAATCCCCAAAGAACATTAAAGCCAGATGCTAATGAAATAAACCAAGGAAATCTCAGTTATTAGAATTCTGGAGAAGGGGCAAAGAGACAACAAAAGTTGCTGTGTCTCTGTTGCAACTTTTAGGTTCTTCCCCCTTCCCAACAATGGAAGAAAAAAATGATCAGATGAGTATCTCTCACCCCACTTATATGAACAAGAAAAATGTAAGGAACAAATTTGTTAAGAATGGCCTTAATGCAGTTGCATGATTAAGAACAGATTGAAATCGATCTGCACCTATTTAGTTGCACAAAGATTCTCTACCTATTACATTGGGAAAAATGTGCCTCAATCAGATTTTACAATGATTTTCAAATGAGAAGTGACATGAAACAATAATTTAAAAATGTGATTGCTGTCAATTTCAAGCCTGGAGGAAAAAGGTAGAGGATTGATTTTTGTTGGTGCCAGCATTGGTACAAATTATGAAATACTACTGAAGATGTTTTACTAAGGTGACCCCTTACAGTTGGAACTTGGAACCAACAGTGGTGGTCACATTTTTTTGTGTGTTTCCAGTCCTACCATAGGCAGCTTAAAGCATAAAAGCTTTGCCATGCTCGCTAGATTAAAGAATATATGACAATAAAATATGAACATAAGGCTCCACTAACAAATTTGGTGCTAAATGGCTGTTGATTTTATCCATGAGGTCCAAAGGGAACTGATAAACAAGTTAACCATGTAGGACTGCCAAATACATGCTGCGAGGCATATCCTTGAGGTTGTTTTACTAGGTACAAAAAAGTTGAAGCAGCAATTTTTTCAGAATATAAACCTTTTTATGTAAGTTTGAAGTTTTTAGGAAGCCTAAACAAAATATCTGCTTCTTAGTGAAACACGATGATTTCCATCTTGATTGTGGAAACATTCATCATGCATTTCATAATTTGGATACATATATCCATCCATCCATCCATCCATCCATCTATCTATCCATCTATCTATCTATCTATTTATATATATATATATATATATATATATATATATATATATATATATATATATATATATATATATATATATATATATATATATATATATATATATATATATATATATATATATATTAAAAAAGGACACTGGTTCCAATATATATATATATATATATATAATTTTAAAAAAGGACACTGGTTCCAAGCTTATAATACTAACCTATCTTTTTCCTCTGAGCAGCTGAAAGTCCCGATTGTAGTAAAGCATCCAGATGGCCAATCAATGCAGTTGAAACACTAAAATTGCAAATTATATTACAATGTCAAATCAGAGATATTCTACTACAACAATAGAAATTTTTATATAGTTGAAAAATAATGCAAACATTTGTTTCATGCAAACACTATTCCAGTCCCAGAAATACCAAACCTAAAAAAGAAGTAATCAGTAGCCCAAGTCAGCAGACTTGTGAAGCCACAATTTCCAAAGATGATAGGCAATGTCCCAACAATAATTTGGAATTAAAATTTTCCAAAAGGAACAAAATAAACACTATTTAGTCCATGGGCCAAAGGCTCCAGATAGTTCAGATATGAACATGAACTCGTCGTTGACCAAAAGATTTTGACTCTACTTTAACCAGAGAAAACTAAGAAATTGCTCGCCAAATTCATTTTCATTGTTAACTAACAATTACTTTAGGTTATTGATTATATGGCTAGAAAATAAGGTATTGATCTAAAGTGATTTAAAACTTTATTGATTCATTAGTCAACATCTAAATGATAGTCATGCTGTCAATATTTCAAAAACCCAAAAAAAAAAAAAAAAAAAAAAGGATCAAAGGAACAAGATGACAGGGGATATGTTGGTTCATCGAAAGATTGCAAATTAGAATTCTTCTTAAAGAGATGAAACTTAGAATTCTAAGAGAGCAAAATGGAAAAGAATAAAATGAAATGAGAACCAAGGAAAAAACATTAGTTGCAGAGCTAATTTCACTTGAATATGGATCATCAGTATTCCAATTTTTTTTACTCTTAACAAATTGTTAATTTCCCAAGATAACAACAAGGGAAGCATTTCTCTTCTGGTTGATCCAAGGATTCTAATGGAATGATTTCTACAGTACTTTTTTTAGCAGCTTTATATATTGTCGTGTCAAGTAAACATCATTACCAGAAGCATGTGACCCACATATACATAATTCCCTGTTGGATTTGTTGTGATGTCACATGTAAAGCTTAAAGTTAACTTCAAGCATGTTCACAAGATGATTTAAATAACAGCTGCTGGATTAATTAGCAAGCCAGATCTATTTTCCTCGACTAACAACAGTCTTTTTGTACTTTTTGGAACATATTGCTTAAATTAAAAGCTTAACATAGATGATTACGCTCACCAGCACTTGACCCATTAATCACATTGCTTTTCTAGGTCAAACATCATAAAGGATCTTATTAAACAATACGGAGTTACAGAACACATATGCACCCCCAGACATTCTTAATAGCTATGGTCCACAATTCTTAGCACGTACCTCACTTCAGTATCTGAGAGTTCTTTTACCATGATATATAAAGCCCGGAGCCTAATTAACATGCCATCTCCTGATTTTTCAGCAACCACCTCTGGAGCTAGACCGGCACGCCAAAATATGAAAAGGAAAAAAAAAAAGAAACAAAAGGAGGATTCAGGTTGTCAACAATTATTATGAATACAAAGGCATGTAAAAAAGTCAACAATCATTCTGTTAGCTAATAGGAATGAAAATCCATGAAAAAGAGCATACATTCAGAACAGACAATGTCTATAACACACTCATCATATCTTTCTACTGGTATGTAACATGCTCTCTTGAATGTTTCGATCTGATATAACATATGCACATGACCGCCTTAGTCACTTAGAAATGCCTGCAGCTCCCAGTAATCATGCTAAATGTGTGATAAGAATTGTTATCTTTAATATATTTGTTAAATTGCCGTTATGAGATCATCTTTGCTTTGTTTCTCTCTGAGATGTTAGATAATAGGCATTGGAATTTTTGCTTTCAGTAAATAATGACCTCTGAGAATGATCTATCATGTTTGATGTTGCTGTAAGTAATCAGAGGGTGGACGTTGTAGCATGTTACCACTTACCACCAGAAAATAACAACTAAGCATGTTCACTGTAAGTTGTTGAATCAGAAAGAAAATTTCTCATGCCTAATATTTGTCAGTTTAAAGATTGAATAGAAATTGTCATCTAAGATGCAACTTGAAGAAGCAAGAATTATAATGAGACTTAGGTCATTAAACATTCCATTGGAAAGTAATATAAACATCACAAGAACTCCCATGATAGGAATTATATGTAATATTTCATGGAAAGGGGTATCTTTCATGATTAGAAACATCTTGAAAGTTTTTCAAGCAATTGAAGTAGCCACCTCCAATAATGAGATAAAATAAGAAATTACCTTGGAATTCATTTATGGTTTAGAACTCAAAGAAGTAGCAATAGAAATAAGAAACAATCATCCCAATGTGATTCTTGTGATTTTGGGACATCATTCCTCAAGGACAAACACCTCTAGGCTCCTATCATGCAAATGCAAAAGACGCAACGTTTTGCACCCAATAACCTAAGCACAGAAATCCCAGTTTTAAGTTCAGTTCAGCAAGTTATTGTTTCTTTTCTGATAATTTTGATAAGAGAAATATCAGATTCCACAGCCTTGATGCATTTTTTTATTAATCTAGCTTGCAGGAAATAACAGATGCTAAAAAAATCACTGAAAGTTGTGAAGAGAGGATAAATTTAACTAATCAACTAACTAAAGTTCAAAATGGCATGTTTCCTTACTGTCAAAACAAAAGAAAAATTATTGTAAGCTGCTAACTAGGCTGCATAAAAAAGTCATACAATGGCTTCTCAAGCCGAGTCTGATGAAAGGAAAAAGAAACCACTGCAACAAACTTCAATAACTAAGAGGCTTGCAAAGAAAACAAGCATAATGCAAATCATATAATTCATTGGATTTATAAGGGATGATTCCTACAATAAATTGAGGACAACAAGCTCTAAGGCCATAATTAAGTAGATTTAATAGTAATGTCAGGTTCTCAGTCATTTTGTTGACTGGTAACAAAAATGTTTAATCAGAAATAATAATATAACAGTTAATGCCCAAGGCTTAGGATGTATAGCTCACTTTCTTAAAGTTCATTTCCTGGAAGACAGTTCTTAGTTTAGCAGGAAGCCTTCACTGTCAGAGCACTTGAAGGAGGATTACAAGTAGTTTTAGCAAGCAAATCAGCAGTATCATGTTCCCACTCCAAAAAATTAGCGGTTCTAAAAACTACTAGTAAGCAAAGCTCAGCCCCATGTGTGAGCTAATATCCAGGTTGCTTCCCATGCTCAACAAAAACATAAAGTGGCAGTATTCAAACCATAATTTTACATGCCTTGTTGAGGTAGTTCTTAATGTCAAGATGCATGGCCTGATTTTGAGCCCTCATGTTAAGGGAGTCATTATTACCTACATTATTTCAAAGAACTCACCCGCTCAAAACGTGAGAATAGGAAACTTTCCTATTTAATTTAGTCCACCTTCTTTCAGGCTTACTCTATTTAACTTTCTGCAGGATATTTTTAGTAGGATTTATTTCAGCAAGGATCCCTTGTACATAAATTATCCTCTTTGAGTATTATTTTCAGCCATTTTAGTTCCGAACGTCGTACGTGCGACAACTAAATATTCAAAATAATATTCAATTAGAGGCACACTGAGATTTATCTTTGCAGAGGAATTAAATAATACATACGACCTAAATATAAAGATAAAACAACACTGGCAAATAATTTGTGGGATCACCCAGAGTAACAGTTCCATTGGTTCTAACTCTAAATCGCACGTAAGAACTGCCATTTAGGGGGCTTCCTGAACCCAAAAGCGCAACTCGCCCAAATCAACGCAAGTGTGTTAAAGATTTAATTTTGAGGAAAAAAACACTTATCTCATTTGTTTAATGTAGCCTCGGAATCTAGAATATGAGATCATGGTTCGAGATTTACCATAACAAATCATGAATGGACTAAGAAACCACCTTTGTGAGAAAGATCAAGCAAAAAGGCGCTATTTTTATGACATAATCTTCAAACCTCAACGATAAATCATGCCAAAAATCTAAACAGACAAATCCAAAAACAGGAAAAAATCAATAATTCCTTCACGGAAAAAATGCAAGGATGAGTTAGAATGATCGTGTAATCGGACCAAAAAAAAAAGGAAAAAAAGAAATAAATAGAAAAAGGAAGGGGAAAACTCACTGGATTGGAGCTTCTTGTGGATCTTGTTGATCTCCTGGAGGTGATCATCCTGCTGCTTCCTCAGCGAGTCCAGCTCCTTCGACTTCTCCAACAGCTCGCTGATCTCGATCCCCGACATCTTCCCCCTCTCTCTCTTGCTCTAATTTTCTTTTTTTTCTCTTCCGAACACGATGTGGACCAACGTGGAGGTAAATAACCACGGACTCCAGATCTCGAAGTATATAGTCGGCTATCACTCGGGATCACAACGTTCGGATTCCTGCCAAGTGCCCCCAAATCCGAAATCGCAGCAGCGACATTTTTCTCAGTTAATGATTAAAATAAAGCAAATGGGATGCAGGGTTCAGCACAGAATATTTATTACTTGCGTCTAAGCACAGAATATTTGGAGAGAGAGAGGATTAAATAGAAGCGTAGAGAGAGAGGATTAAATAGAAGCGTTACTTATGGTTTGTTTCCTCCATGCTGTTTGTGTGGCATGACAGCCACAGTCTGTTGCTTAGGCTAGGTTTGCCGGAGGCTTTTTACGTTGGTTAACGGTGATGATAGCTTTATCCATGGAGAGCAAGTTTTTTTTCCTTTCAAGAATAAAATAAATATTGTTAAAAGTTCTTACAGATATGATTCATTTTCTTTCTTGGTAACGCCCTGAATTTAGAAATTTACTTGCTCGGGTGAAAAGGTGGAACCTTTTAACCTTTTATTTCATGGACGCGTCTAGGGTGCCCAGGTCGAGTGCATGCTATATTAACACGTAAATAAAATATGTGGGTCTTAAAGACCTTTAGATATTTCTACCAAATATATATATATAGTCTCTATCTATTTATAAGTTTTTAAAAAAAATCACAAACAGGCAATTTAGGAAAGAGGGACGCATGCTATGTGACTTATGTCTGCGTGCATGCAGGATAGAGAAGGGAGGGTTGAGAGTGTACCTTTCATGCAAAAGAAATATTTATCTTTCAATCTACTATAAGATCATCTACTAATCACTTTGATATCGATACAGATTCACAGATGAATCTTTCTTTCGTATGGAAGACAACACTGATCGATGACAATAAGATGGGGCACCAACTCTACGATCAGTTGTGGTAGTATCTTATTCAATAATATTACTTTAATTTTAACTTATAGTAGCATTTTGGATTAAAGCATAATTTTTCTTCAAACAATGGATAAATATTGTTAAAAAAATATGCATAATAAATACTTTAGTTTTGAGCATAAGATCCTCTACTGTTTTGCATTGTTAAGTGCTATACATACTTGAATAACCGCTAGGTGATCCTATCTTATAGAGGGACAATTGTGAATGCCAAACATGATGCATCATGAGGATAAACTATAGCTATCCATCTTTGAGATGGTGAATGTGGTAGCTACTCGAGCCTACAACTATGGTGCAAAACATGCACCCCGGAGGATCTTAATTCTTTTTCTTTTCAACGTGCTACTATAGTAAAAATAGAAATTGATAGGCACCACTTAAAAAAAGTAGAGTACCTCAAGTTTTTATGTAATGGATGCATCTAGAAGGACCATGCTTTCTTGGTTTAGTTCATGGTCATAATCGATGAACATGTGAACAAGATATACAGATTTTAAAGTTCTTTTGGTCATGTTTTTATCCATTTATAGTTAAAAGAAAAGTAATAACAAACAAGTATTTGAGTGAAGAAAGAGAGAAAAATCCGTATGTGTACCATAATAGTATCCTAATTGGCATCATCATTTCTAGAGCTCCAAAATCATAGAAAAATTTTAAATTAAAATATATTTTTTTCTTTTAAGGATAAAATAAATATTATTAAAAAATGCATTAGTTATTTTTCATCAAATGCCATATTTAGCAAAAAGTAGCTATGTGAAGCAAAGCAAGCTTTATTAAGTATCTATAGGAAAACAGATATAGATTAGCATTACTATTATTTTAAATGAAAAGGATAGCTAAATCTAACACTAAAAAATTATCTACTCATCATTTACAGCTGCACTAAAGGCATTATCAATGAAAGATTATACAACAACTAAGGAATAATGTATAACTAAAGATATATAGCTAATATATATATATATATATATATATATATATATATATATATATATATATATATATATATATATATATATATATATGTTTACCCCAATGTCGCCTCCCATGCTTTTAGGGCCTATCAAACAAAATACATATCTATATTCCTAATAGAATTGCTCCATAGGTGCTAGCTAATATATATATAGATACTCTTCTTGAGTACATGCACAATCAAAAAAGACCCATCAAAATGTAATTTTTATTAGAACATCCTCTTAAAGATAAAGAGAGTAGTTTTAGCAATACATTTAAATAGCAGTTGTGCATAACCTAGCAAATCAAAATTTTACATGTTAATATATCATAACAAAGTATTATCTTCATTCATTATATTAGATATCAAAATCTTAAGTTAAAATAAATAATTATAGATCTATTATGTATAGTGGTTTGCTCAGAAAGTTGTTCTCGATTACTTGATGGCAAGAGAGAAAGGAGAAAGAGTAGCTCTTAGTGGTTGATGATCTAAGCTAATAGATTATTGAACTCTGAAAAGAGTGGAGGTAGTGCTTCCTAAAAATTATAGTTGGAAAGGATGGAACGGTGATAAGGAGAGATAAGAAGAAAGAGAAGGAAGAGGAAAGATATGGAGAGTAAAGGAGATAGAGTGGATATAGTAACATTTATTATTCTCTCTTCTCCTTTCAAAGCTAACCATGTTTAGTTTTAAAATTACAAAACTGACACTCTAAATGGGCTACGTTTTTTTGTTCAAATTACCAAAATAAAAAACCATAAAAATAATTATTTTTATTTAATAAAGAGGTAATAAAGCTAATTCTTTAAGTTTAAATGAATGGTTGATATGATTCAGGGGATCGAAAGCAAGAAAGCTCGGGTAAAAAGCTAAATGCACTTCAGACGGATTCAATGAATATCATATTGATTGATATTGCCGCATTATGCCACAAGGTTCAAACACTTCTTAATGTTCGTTCGCAGCGCTTGGAGGCTCATCTCCTCATACATAATTAATGCCATTAATAGAAAAATGTGAGGAATATGCCAAACAAAATCATGTTTACGTGTCAACTCAAAAAATTAGAAATAAAATTTTATTACTTAACAAGATCATAAGAGTAATGCTTTCTATATCGTATGCAGTATAGAAAAAATAACGTAAAGTACACCGAATGACCTCATTGAAATACATAATCATGCTTTCCAACATACATTTAATATCTCATAGCATTTAAAATTTTGAATGACAAAAATGCTTCTTTTCAAAAATTATAACATCTATTCATAAAAATTATGATACTCCTTCATAAACTTATGATGCCCTTGCAGAAAATATAGGATGTCATAATTTTTATAAATGAATATCATAATTTTTGTATAGAGATGTCATAATGTTGTTTTCACATATATTCATTATTTTTTCTGTTCCTTCATGCCGTATTATGATATCTGTTGATGCAAATCTGGTTGACGTCGAATCGAATTGGAGTTGGAGAAGAAGAGGTTGCCGTCGGTGACCTGCAAAATAAAGTTTCGTTCGGAGTCGGTGGTGGTGACTCCGGTAGGATCCTCCGACGATCAAGTTAGCTCTTCTGGTCAACAGAAATGAAGTGCTCAGACAAGAATTCAGTATAATTTTTGGGAAGGAGAAGAGAGCTTAGAGAAAACATATCTAGAGGGTCCCTTTTTATAGACAAAGCCTGTTGTAACCGTCCAGTAGTGGGGTCACCTGTAGTAAACTAATAAATGACAGTCATAACCATCCTGATAAATGACAGTTGTAATCGTCTGGTAATGAAATCGCCTATTCGTTGAGATTTAATAGTCGAAGTTCGGAGGAAGCAGGCGTTGGTTGGTGAAGAACTTTGATGTATATCAATTTCAGAGGAGTTCGAACTCCTAAAGGAAATATGACTAGAGAAAATCATCTGGGAGGAATAATACTTGAAATCTAGAGGTAATCCATTGGAGAAATCCAAATGAAATTTGGCTGAATCTGACTGAAAGAGATGTCCGAAAGGAGTTCGGCTCCTAAAGAAATCCGACTGAAGGAGAGGTTCAGAAGGAGTTCGGCTTCTGAAAGAATCCGACTGAAGAAGACGTCCGGAAGAAGTTCGGCTTCCGTAGAAATCTGACTGAAGAAGAGATCTGAGAGGGGTTCGACCGCTGGAGGGAGTTCGAGTGCTTAAAGGAGTTCGACTGAGGTTCAACCACTGAAGGAAGTTCGAAAGGGGTTCGACCGCTGGATGAGTTCGGCTGCTAAAAAAATTCGACCGGGGTTCAGCTGCTGGAGGAAGAATTTTCAATCGAAGCTCTTCCATGATTACCAGTCGCATTAAGCTAAGCATCAGACTGAACTTCGACGGGAGCAAAATTTATCCTCAATAATAGTCCCCCCACTCTCGAGTTCGAAATTCGAAGGAAAGAAGTACAAAAAAGATGACTGCCGAAGTTCTTTTTCAGGCTCTGCACTCGTTGAAGCTTGGGGGAGATCTTATCTCCAGTCGAGGTTGAAGGAGATCTTATCTCCTGTTAATGTTGAAGCTCGGAGAAGATCTTATCTCCAACTGAGGTTGAAGGAGACCTTATCTCCTGTTGACGTTGAAGCTCGAAAAAAATCTTATATCCAGCAGAGGTTGAAGGAGATCTTATCTCCTGATTGAGGTTGACGTTGAAGCTCGGAGGAGATCTTATCTCCAGTCGAGATTGAAGGAGATCTTATCTCCTATTGAGGTTGACGTTGAAGCTCGTGGAAGATCTTATCTCCAGCCGAGGTTGAAGGAGATCTTATCTCCTGTTGAGGTTGATGTTGAAACTCGGAGGAGATCTCATCTCCAACCGAAGTTGAAGAAGATCTTATCTCCTGTTGACGTTGGAGTCGAAGCTCGGAGGAGATCTTATCTTCTATTAACGTTGGAGTTGAAGCTCGGAAAAGATTTTATCTCCAACCGAGGTTGATGGAAATCTTATCTCCTATTGACGTTGGAGTTGAAGCTCGGGAGAGATCTTATCTCCAATCGAGGTTGAAGGAGATCTTATCTTCTATTGATGTTGAAGCTCGGGAGAGATCTTATCTCCAGCCGATGTTGAAGGAGATCTTATTTTCTATTAACGTTAAAGCTCAGAGGAGATCTTATCTTCAGTCGAGGTTGAAGGAGATCTTATATCCTGTTGAGATTGACGTTGAAGCTCGAGGGAAATCTTATCTCCAACCGAGGTTGAAGGATATCTTATTTCCTGTTGACATTAGAGTCGAAGCTCGGAAGAAATCTTATCTCTAGTCAAGATTGAAGAATATCTTATCTCCTATTGATATTGAAGCTCGGAGGAGATCTTATCTTCAGCCGAGGTTGAAGGAGATCTTATCTCCTGTTGAGGTTGACGTTGAAGCTCAAGAGAGATCTTATCTCCAGTTGAGATTAAAGAAAATCTTATCTCCTATTGACATTGCAGTCGAAGCTCGAAGGAGATTTTATCTCCAGCCAAGGTTGAAGGAGATCTTATCTCTTATTGACGTTGAAGCTCGGAGGAGATCTTATCTCCAGCCGAGGTTGAAGAAGATTTTATCTCCTATTGATGTTGGAGTTGAAGCTCGGAAGAGATCTTATCTCCAGTTGAGATTGAAGGAGATCTTATCTCCTATTGATGTTAGAGTTGAAGCTCGAGAGAGATTTTATCTCCAGTCGAGATTGAAGAAGCCGTTGTCAGGATCTCTCCCCTCATCTCATCTAACATGAACGAGGCCTTCGAGTTGCTCATATTAGGACGAGGTTCTCCTCATGTTCCTAACATAGCCACTATTGATTACTTCTTCCCTATCATCACATAGTTTTTGCACCAAGAAATAATAATATTGAAATTGAGAAGTTTTATTAAAGAAAAATTACTGGTAGTACATCCTCAGTTTTTTTTAAATTTCAAGGTCGTGGAAGCGTTGTTCCTTCGAGCTCCTTCAAGCGATAAGTTCTGGGCCGGATGATCTCCTCTATTTCATACTGGCCTTTTCAATTTGGAGCAAGCTTCCTCTAGCTTTGAGGCTGAGAGATGGCGGCTCGTCGAAGCACTAAGTCCCCCAAAGATAGTATTGATGATACCGAGAGACAGCCGATCTCCTTGTTGTTCTTCCCTCATTGATGGTTCTGACTGCGGTAGCACTCTTGGCCGATCTTCTCTCACTTCGGATTGACATCTGAGGAATTGATCTAGCCGGCCTCTTCTGATGAGCTTCTTGATTTCGTCTTGGAGCTGAATGCATTCTTTAGTATCATGGCCATGGTCACGATGGTAGAGGCAGTACTTACTTCGATTGCGCTTGTTTGAAAAAAATCGTAATTCTTCTGGTATTGGTAGCTGATTCTTAATTTCCATCAGAACTTAAGTTTTAGGAGCATTAAGGGGGGTATAGTTGTAGAATCTTCCGAGGGGAGAACTTCTTCGCGCCCTTCTATTGGGACTTTTTTGGTGACGAGCTCGAGGAGGAGTTTGGGCTCGCTTGCACTCGGAGGGAGTTCGTGAGCGTGGTCGAACTTCATTCGACCCTCTATTAGCGATGGGTCTATTGGACTCGCCTACCCACCGCTCTTCTATAGCTTCCTCATCTTTCAACCTGAAGGCTTCTTCTGCTCGGGCATATCCTTCATCCCGAGCTAGTAGATCGGCAAAGTTCCTAGGATACTTCTTCTTCAGGAAGAACAACAAATCATTCTTCTAAAGGCCGCTCTTGAGTGCGGCCATTGCAACAGACTGGTCCAAGTTTTGGACCTCCAATGCAGCAGTATTAAACCGAGTAATATAAGTCCGGATCGATTCTCCCTCCTTATGCTTGATATTCATTAAAAAATCCGAACCTCGAAGTGGACGTCGGCTGCTGACGAAATGAGCTGCAAATTGATGGCTTATTTGATTAAAGAAGAAGATTGTATCCGACTTTAATGCCAAGTATCAGTTTCTTGCTACTCCCTTTAAGGTAGATAGAAAAGTTCGACATAAAATGATGTCTGGTGTACCATGGAGCAATATTGTGGTCCGAAAGGCCTCTAGGTGATCGACTAGATTAGAGATTTCATCATAGCTTTCAAATTGGGAGAGCTTGAAGTTCGACAGAATGCTCTTGCATAATTTGGAGAGAGAAAGGGGATCGGTGCAGACGTCGTCATGGCGAGCCAGAGCGACGTGGCGGAGTTTCTCAATCCATCGATCCATCTTCCATAATTTTTGATCGAGGACGTCGTCTCGATCGCGGATCTTGAAAGGCTTCCTGCTGTAGATGGGGAAGGTCTCTTCTAGAGAAGAATCATGATCCGAACAAGGATCTTCTGCTCTCTATTGCTCCTTTCCAGGGGCGACGGGTATGCTAGCCCAAGTACTCTTCTTTGGGATCGGTTCTTGACATCTCGATGGTGGATTTTCTAGTGAAATCGCTGTCGAAGGCTGCCGCATGGCCTGCACCATCTTGGTGAGGCCCTAAACCTGCTGTATCAGCAGGTCAAACTACTCCGAATCTACCATGGCCGTCGGTGGAGGAGGAGGTTGAAGCACCGGCACTGGAGCAGGAACGGATGGGTCTGGCTTAGAACTGACGGCAGAAGCGGTATATCTCTGGGTAGTCGCCTTCTTTGGAGGCATTTCTTGAGATTGAGGGAGAGGATGGAGGTGGACCTTAGAGAAGAAGATTCACAAGATCGGTTGAGCACTCCTTTGAGAATAAGGATATCTTAGGAATAGAGGGCCCTTCCTCTAGCGCCAATTCTGTTGGTGCAGAACCTGGTTAATGTTGGATCGAGCTAAAGTTGGAGAAGAAGAGGTCACCGCCGGTGACCTACAAAATAAAGTCCCATTCAGAGTCGGTAGTGGTGGCTCCGATAGGACCCTCCGATGATCAAGTCAACTATTTTGGCCAACAGGAATGGAGTGCTCAGGCAAGGATTCAGCAGAGTTTTTAGGAAGGAGAAGAGAGCTTAGAGAAAATGTATCTGGAGGGTTTCTTTTTATAGATAGAATCTATTGTAACCATCCGGTAGTTGGATCGCCTATAGTAAACTGATAAATGACAGTTGTAACCATCCTGATAAGTGACAGTCATAACCGTCTGATAGTGGGATCGTCTATTCGTTGAGATTTAATAATCGAAGTTCGAAAGAAGCAAGCATTGGTTGGTAAAAAACTTTGACATATATCAATTTTAGAGGAGTTCGGATTCCTAAAAGAAATACGACTAAAGAGAATCATTTGGGAGAAATACTACTTGAAATCTAGAGGTAATCCACTGAAGGAATTCAGATGAAGTTTGGTTGAATCCGATTGAAGGAGACGTCCGAAAGGAGTTGGGCTCCTATAGAAATCTGACTGAAGGAGAGGTTCGGAAGGAGTTCGGCTCCTGGAGGAATCCAACTGAAGGAGACATCCAGAAAGAGTTCGGCTCCCATAGAAATCCGATTGAAGAAGAGGTCTGGGAGGGGTTCGGCTGCTAGAGGGAGTCCGAGTGCTTGAAGGAGTTCGGCTGAGGTTCGGCTGCTGAAGGAGTTCAGCTGGGGTTTGGCCGCTGGATGAGTTCGACTGCTAAAGGAGTTCGATCGGGGTTTGGCTGCTAGAGGAAGATTTTTCAATCGAAACTCTTCCATGATTGTCAATTGCATTAGGCTAAGCATCAGATTGGACTTCGATGGGAGTGGGGTTTATCCCTAACAATATCCTTATATAAAAATTATGACACCCATTCACAAAAATTATGATATATTAAATAAAATGCTATATTATAGGTGTCATAATTTTTGTGAAGGGTTGTCATAATTGTGACACCCCTTCACAAAATTATGACACTCATTCATAAAAAATATGACATTCTGAATAAAAATATTATATTTTCTGCAATGGTGTCATAATTTTGTGAAGGAATGTCATAATTTTTATGAATGAATATCATAATACGACATGAAGGCAAAAAAATAATAAATATGCCATTTTCAAAAATTATGACATCTCTTCATAAAAATTATGATATCTATTTATAAAAATTATGACACCCTAAATAAAATGCTATTTTTTCTGCAGGATGTCATAATTTTGAGAAGGAATGTCATAATTTTTGAAAAGAGGCATTTTCGTCATTCAAAATTTTAAGTGCTATAAGATATTAAATGTGCATTGGGAAGTAGGGGCTATGTGTTGGAATGGGATAAGTTGGTGTACTCTACGTCAGTTTTATTACACCGCAAGCGGTGTAACTAAAATTACTCAAGGAGAAATGCTTTCTACACCACGTGCGGTGTAGAAAAAATGACGTGCAGCGCATTAAATGATCCCATTTCAACATGTAGCCACGCTTTCCATACATTTAATGCTCCACAGTGCTCTAAATTTTAGATGATGAAAATATTCTTTTACAAAAATTATAATACTTATTTACCAAAATTATGACATCCTTTACAAAATTATGAATCAAATAGCATTTTATTTAGAGTCTCATAATTTTTATGAATGGATGTTATAATTTTGATGAAAGAATGTCATAATACGATGAAAAAAGAAAAAAATATTGAATATGTATGAAAAAAATATTATGATATCCTTTCATAAAAATTATGATACCCATTCATTAAAATTATGATACCTCTTTATAAAATTATGACACCCATAAAACTATATTTTCTGAGGGATGTCATAATTTTATGAATGTCATAATTTTTATTAATGGATGGTGGGAAAAGAAAAAATATTAAATATATATGAAAAGAACATTATGACACTTTTTTACAAAAATTATAATATTTATTCATAAAAATTATAATATTTATTTACAAAAATTATGACATTTTTTTATAAAATTATAATATTTTTTTATAAAATTATATTTTTTTATAAAGTATCATAATTTTGTGAAGATGTCATAATTTTTTTTTGTAAATAAACATCATAATGTTTTAAAAAATATTTTTATTATTTAAAAATTTAAATATTATAAAATATTAAATATATATTAAAAAATAATATATTATAATAAAATTATTTGGCTACGTGTTTCAACAAAATTATTCAGTGTAATTCATGTCAATTTTTCTGCACCGCAACCACAAACATCTGTCGTGGGCCATCGGATCCATATTCGAGGGAACGGTGATTTCCTTGCTAAGCTCACCCCCTTCTGCAAGTAACCGTTGGCTCCACTTCCAAACCCTCCCGTGTGAAGCTGCTCTCCGCTACTGCCACCGCCGGCGGCGGCGCCGCCGCCTTTCATATCCCTCGTTCTACTGCAACACCGCCATCCATTCCAACCGCGCCGCCCCCCCTCCCCGAAAGCCGACCCGAAAACAGCACCCATCCCCAGTCCCCACCGGACTCCTGCGCCGATGAATTGGCCCACGGTTGCCACCGCCATCCACTAGGCGTCATCCGCCCCGTAGAGTTCACGCAGCGCGTGGAAAAGTGCGGCGAGGGCAGGCTGGTCCTAGCGAGCATCCAGTTCCTGCAGCTCTGTGTCGAGAAACTGGATTTCATCCGAATGGTTGCCGAGCATGATGCCATCTTGTCGGTTAGTTGGTCCTCAAACTGTCTCATCAGATGATATCTTTGTTTTCTGAATTAAATCATCCACCGAATGTTGATGAATTTAAAGGAAATCTATTCCAGATTTCGGTCATAGATTGATAGCATTTGTGCTTCAACTCCTGTCATGTACTTGCTTTTTGGAGGTGTTAAGGTTACCTTTATGTTGTTCGGATTACTAGTATGCTGGTTAAGTTGGTGTTATTTATCTAATTCTGATGCTAAATATGGGAAATTTTCAAGAAGTTAGAAACTTTGCTGGTTGTTCTTTGCATGATTGAAGAAGACAAAGAATGTTCAAAGATAACTGCTTTCATGAAAGTTTTTGAACGTCGAAAGCTTTTTTTGACAATTTTTTTGGTAAATGTGGGGGAATGCTTGCATAGACGTTTCAAAGCCCATCATGTAATTATTTGTGATGTTGATGCTACTTTAATGTTGTTTGATTACCACTAAGGTGTTTAAGATGGTGTTATTTATCTAATTTTGACCATCAATATGTGAAATTTTTAGTAAGTTTGTAACCTTGCTTGTTGTTCTTTGTGCAATTGAAGAAGATGAAGAATGTTTAAATTTAGTTTTACAACTACTTTCATGAAAACTTCTATATGTTGAAAGCTTTTCTTGATGCTTCTTTAGTGAGTAGTGGTGGAATGCTTTGGTGCATGCTGGAGATATATAAGTAAGAGAACATTCAGGAGAGATAACATGAGAATGGAAGTAAACACATGAAGTTAGTAGAATAAGCATAAGAGATAAAGATTACAAGGGAGCAAGATATGTAAATTAGTACCAGAAGTTGTATCGATACTTTACCGATTTGGTAAGATGTGGTCGGTATGGTATAATATGCACCTTGTACCAAGAAAGACTTCCAACATTTTATTCTCACTTTCAACTGCATTGATACCAAAAGCCATATCAGTACATTACTAGTTTGGTAAGATATGGTTAGTATCAACATTCGCTGTCTCAGTACCAGACCTCATACCATTGCCAATCTATTACTATGCCGGTATGGGGCTGATTTGGCATACCAAGTATTAGTACACCTCCCATACCACATTCTGGTACCGAACCAGTATGGTATGCCTGGTTTTGCTTGGTTTGGTACAGTACAATAAACCTGGATTAATATGGTATGATATGCACCCGTACCAAGACACTTCCAACATTTTATTCTCACTTTTAGCTATGGTACTGCATAGGTGGTATGATACGCATCCCCTTTTTAGAGTGGTACCGAGCAATACAAGATGGTTCTGCTTGTTCGACTTATATACCGAACTAAATCTCAATAATGTACTAGTACCTTATTGATATGATGTGGTATGGTTGGTATGAGTTGGTACAACAAATCTTGTAAAAGGGGTAATTAAACGTCTTGATCAACATCAAACAAAAAGCATTCATGAATTATATTAATTGGATAGCATGAAATACAATAAAAGCTGGAGCTTCATGTCATATTTTTCTAAATAAGTTGGGAAAACATATTAGATCGACACTCATCACTTTATCAGGCTAAAAAGCACATACATGTATGTAAGATATTCTATTGATCTTCCATTACTTAATGCTAAGTAATTCTGAAACAAGCACACACACACACACACATATATATATATATATATATATGTTTTTTTTTTTTTTTTTTTTTTTTCTAGGAACAACTAGTCTAGCCTAATCACTTTAAACATCATAGTTGACATGATAAAATTTCAAAGCCTAAAACCATTGAGAGCCTAGTCAGTTCCTTATTATCAAAGTTTTCTACTTCAAGGCTGTATTTGGTTTGAGAATAAAATATTTGGGTTAGCCTAGTTAAATTGAATAAGTTGGAGAGAAAAAAGGAGGATTAAACTATTCTACTTTTTCATAGGAGTAAATGACTCTTGGGTGGAGCGGGGCAAGTTAATGTGTTGTTAGAAAGACAAAAACCAAAGCATTTATTGTGTAGTTGTTTTTAATAAATGCATGTTTTTAAATTTTAACTTATGAAAAATTGATTTAACCTAAGTGCTCAAATGAGTGCTTGGTTAAAAAGGATGAAATAACTAGGACAAATGGCATTATTCCTTTTCATTCCTCATCCAATCACAGCCCAGGAGTATACAGGTGTATTTCTTAATGCAGTTATTAAAGGATGGTTTGTGATATTTACTTCACACAACTCTAAGTTCAAGTGAACTCTAATTTAGATGCATACACTAAGAAATTATTGATAAATTGAGATTTCTCATGTATAAAAAAGTCCCAGTCAATGTTGCCACTTGTAGAGTTCTAGATTCACTTGCAACTTGGTCTCATAAAGTCTATGATCTGATCAAAATAGTATTGGTTATTCAGTTCATGTTGACCATTGTTGACCTTGTTTCTGGATCCTGAAATATAAGGGAAGGATGTGAAGTCTCATAAAATTGAAGAAATTCAACCAATATGCTAGCTTATATCTTAGGAGTCTAGCACATAGGATGCTTTTATTGGGGGCATTATATTACACGTCATTAACAAGGTTAATAGAAGTATTGAGAGTGAATCAATCAAAAAATGAGGGCAGAGATTTCACTTGAAAGTCAAGGACTTTAGAGCCTGTTTTGGGATGCATGCAGGTAGATGATGCTGCATTTGCTAATGTAACTGCTGGCAACTATGGATCAACAGATAGTTGTGTACACTTTGTTATGAATTAATGGAGTGAGGGTGCATTTGGTTGTACTTTACAATCACTATACTTCGTGATCTTAGAAATCCAATTCACCATTTTAGAATTCTGCTGTCTGGTTGTGTTGTAGAAATTCATAAAACCCCTTAAATCATGAAATTGAAAGATTTTTCACTTTAGTAGGATTTTCTAAGTTCATAAATTTCTCCTCCCTACCATTTTGTAACTTTCTATATTAGATCTTTCCTTTTCCATGACCAAACACTTTCCAGAAAATTTCTCAACGTTCAATGCCAACTCTTTTGAATCAGGAAATGATAAAACCATTATTTTAGAATTAAAAACCTCTAAACTTGACCTTATTAAACCCCTCTCAAGTGGGAACAATGAAGATTCTTAAAGTACTTGCCAATATAGAATGTTGCTGCGCCGAGCCTGTTTACATGAAACAAAGGTGGCATATTAGTGTCTTATGAATATGTTCCATTGTTTGGTTAGCATGCAACTAACTTTTGTGGCTTTCACAGAAGCCCTCCCCTGCATTACATCCGGCACAACTTTCTTGGGCTTGACAAGGTATTGTATCACCAATAAATATTGATGACATTAGAAATGATGCATGTTGTGGACATGCAAATATGTTATTCAGTTTCTGTTGTTGGCAAAACCTGTCCATGAGGATGTGTTAATCTGTATCAGTGATAGTGAGGAACATGGCCACCTTTACTCTACTTAATGTTGCTTTTGCTTCTGAAAGTCCTTCATAAGGGTTGATATGCATTCAGCTCCTCATGTGCCTTAACGTGCTATACTACAAATAAGATTTTTTTCCCTTGATGTAGTTGAGATTTTCTTGATAAACCTTATGATTGAATCAACCATATTTTATAAAATGAGAAATCTGACTGAGGGTATCTCATTAAGAATTGTTGGTGCGAAATCTGGTTGACGTCGGATTCGAGGGTGGAGTCGGATAAGATGAGGCTGCCGCCGGTGATCTGAAAAATAAGTCTCGTTTGGAGTCGGGGGTGGTGGCTCCGGCAAGACTCTCCGACGATCAAGTCAGCTCTTTTGACTAACAAAAATGGAGTGTTCAGGAAAGAAAGTGGCAGAATATCGAGAGAGAAAAGTGCCCAAGAAAAACATATATGGAGGGTCCCTTTTATAGACAGAGCTTGTAACAAACTGATGGAGACAGTCGTAACTATCTGGTAGTGGGCCGTTCGGGGCCACGTGGAGTTTGTTACGGAGGGTAGTCTCTGTTGTCGCGACGTGCCAGTCCATTGGGGCTTGACAGCCAAAGCTCGGATAGGGTAGATGCGAGCGATGAAGAGTTCCTAGTTATTGTTGTTTCAGAAAAGTTCGGATGTTCTCAAGGTCGACCGCGCCTTGGCTGTTATTTGCTATATCAAGAGCAAGTGCCGAGATTCTTTCGGACAATCGAGAGAAGTCTGAAAGTAATTCTGCTGAGAAAGTCTCGCAGAAACTCGACCAGACAGAGCCCTGTAGGCGATTGGAAGGAGAAGTCCAGCTGAAGGAGGAGTTCGGTAGGAGTTCGACTGGCAGAGAAGTCCGATAGGAGTTCGACCGGCGGAGAAGTCCGATAGGAGTTCGACTGGTGGAGAAGTCCGGTTGAGGATGAAGTCCGGAAGAAGTCTGATTGCTGGAGGAGTCCGACCATCGGAAAGTCGGAGAAGGTCTGCTGCCTGGGGTGGAGGAGCTCGGCTATCCCTGCCATTCAAGCTCATTTAGACGAGGTCCGAAGGGATCTTGTGAATTCGGTCGAGGGTCAATCTCGATCGTCGCTACTGGACGGGATCATTCAGCAATTAGATATCCGGCCGAACTTTGGCATGAGCGGGTTCGCCCTCAACAATAGTCCCCTCACTCTCGAGTTCGAAATTCGAAGAAAGGGAGTGCAGATGTGACTGTCGAAGTTCTTTTTGGCTTTTCGTGCCTGTCAGGACGAGACGTTTTGGCATTTACTATGCTGGCGTTGAAGCTTTTTAAATCTAAAATGAGTTTGAGAAGACGACTCTTCGTATTTTTCGTTAAAACTTTGCCCCAGGTACGGTGCCATAAAGACTCCGTCTGTTGCCACTTCTCTGTCATGATGAGTGGGACATGCAGTGCATGCTGATCAGCTAAAGTCGATCCGCAATCATAACTGTCTTGGATTGTCTCTGGCTATTTAAGGCCTTCTCCTCTCATCCAGAAGTCATTCTTGCCCGAGTTTTCTTCTTTCTCCGGTCCTCGTTCTTCTTCCACCCAAGGGTTTTAGCTTTCTCCCTCATCTTCTTGGGTTTCGAACACCCTTTTGACTGGTTCTCGTCGCACCCACTGTCTTTTCGTCCTCCCCAAACAACTTAGATCAGTTTCTCAACCCTTTTCTTTGGGTATTCATGCTTTTTTAGCTTCTTATTCCTCTGATTTCTCTGTAGTAGTATTTATCCTGTATTTTTTCTTATTTTTCGTGGGTTTTCCTGGGGTCTTATTTTGATCTGAATGTCTTCTGAAACCTCGCACTCTATCGGTTCTTGGGGCTCGCCTGGACCGACCTTCGTAGACTCTGCACCCCTGACCGAGGTCGAACCTAGAAACATATCTCACTCGTCCTTCGTTCCAGACACCATCCCGTCCATTCTTACTTTGGATGATCTTTCTCTGATCCGAATTCAATATGGAATCCCCCCAAAATACGACCTCGAACTTCCTAGTTTAGATGACTGAGTCAGTTCTCCTCCGGCCGGTCAATTTTGTTTGTACTTAGAGACCTTGCATGCTGGGCTTCGGCTTCCACTGCCCCCCTTTGTAGTTGTCCTCTTCCAATTTTTGAATATGTCCTTCGCATCCGTCGTATCGAATTCCTTTCGGTTCGTCATAGGCTTCCTTTCCCTCTACCATCTGGCCGAAGTTCGGTCGACTGTCTCGTTATTTCGAAACTTCTACACCTTCAAACGCCATCTTTCCGCAAATGACTGGTGGTACTTCTCCCTCCAGTTTGGTAAGAAGGGGTTGCTGAAAGGCGCTCCTTCTTTTGTTTATAACTGGAAGGAGAAGTACTTCTTCGTTCGATGTCTCACTTTGTTGCTTGACCTTCCTCCTTGGGGCTTCCTTAGGGAATCTGTCCGCCGAGCTCCTAATTTAGACGGGCCCAACCTTGAATCTTCTAATCGGCTCAAGGCGTACCAAGCTCCTCCTCTTCCAGACCTTTTGAGGGAGCAAACTTTTGTTTGACTTCGGTTTGAGTTCTCTTAACCCCGTCGGTATTAGTCGTGAATATGTACATGCATATAAATTCTTATGAAGTTTCGTACGTATCTCGATAAACTATACATTTTTCTTTATCATAGAAATGGATACCGACGTCGCGGAGAGACTCGCCAAGGGCTTGTATGCCCAGAAGAAGAGGAAGGAAAAGGCTCCAGGTGAAGGCTCGAAGCGGGTGAAGGTTGGCGCCTCTGACCCTGTGGCTCCTGCTGCCGCCAATGTCGCTCTTGAGGTCCGCCACGGAAATGAGGTCGTCCCGACCACATATGCCGACATCGTAGAAGGGGAATCTCTTTCTCTCGAGCCTGCGAATCTTCCTACTGGGGATTGCATGCCCGATCCCTCCACTGACGAAGGGAAAGAGAGGAGGAAGGGGAAAGCAGCCATTGCGAAGAAGGCCCACAAGGTGCGTCAGGACGAGCCCAGTCGGAGTAGCGGCGATGACCAGGGGACGGACCCCTTCGATAACCCGAATATCATCTGGAACCTGATAGACAAGTTCGCCCTGCCAGAGAAAGTGGACCGCCTAGCCGACCTTGACCAGAGGCAGTTCGTCTGAGAGTCTCTCGGGACTATCTTTGGGGTAATCATCTTGCCATACTTTTTTTAAAAAATTTTTTCACCCTTTCTTCTTTCACCTTACATCGATCTGTTTATGGCAGTCGGACCACCACATGCTTGCCCACCTGAAGAGGGCAAATCGCTTGGAGGTGGAGATGCTGAACGTTCGGGAAGGTCTTCAGGTGGAGATCAATCGCCTTCTGACGATGGCTGCCGAGACTGAGCGCCTCGCGGGGGAGAAGATGGTGGAAAATGAGAGCTTGCACAGCGCACTTCGAAAGGAGGAGTTCGTCTCGATCGGACTCAAGGCGGCATTAACTCTAGAGGAGAAGAGGAGGCAAGAAGCTGAGGGGAGGGTTGTTGGTCTGGAGGCCCGAATGTCGAAGTCGATCTTGGAGGCAGCGACCCCGGCTGTGGAGGAGTTCAAGGTCTCCTTCGAAATGAAGGACTTGAACATCGCCTTCGGCCAACTGACGTTCATCAAGGGCTTCGAGCTCTGCGAAGGTAGGGTGGCCCGGAGGTTCCCCGAGCTCGACCTTGGATTTCTGGAGGAGGATGACGCAGAAGCGGGACCGTCCGATGCCGCAGTCGATCCTTCCTTCGTCGAGCCTACTTTTGGTCTGTCCGAACTTGCTCGGAGGCGCCTGAGCCAGTTCAGGAACCCAAGGCAGCCGAGAGCGCTCTGGCTTTGTCTACCGTCGTTCTCTCCGAGGTTGAAATCCTCGAGTAGTTGTATATATATATATATTTTTAAATTTTGTACTCAAAATTTTTGATTAAATGAAAGTGAATTTCCTTTTTGTCTATACCTTTGAGCATTTTTCATACTTCGAATGCAGTCTTTCGTCAATGTTGATCCACTGCCTCAGGGGGTTCCTCTGAAATCTTTAATAAAAAGCCTGAGGAAGGAAGTCCATCATCTGAAGAAGAAGTTAAAGAAGATGAAGGACGACCTTCAAGCTTTGCGGAAGAATGCTTCGGAGGCGACCAAAGAGGTCACTCGTCTTTAAAACTTGCACATGAAGGACTCCATGAGTTTTAGCATTCGGAAGGGGAGCTTTGAGAGGGAGCTGGCCGAACTTTGGAAGAATGTAAGCGACAAATCCTGGGCGCCGACGGCGAAGATCGGCTCCTTCGAGACTCAATTCAAGGCGGCGAAGGAGAAGATTCAACTTCTGGAGGAGAGCTCGCCGTGGTCCTCCAACAAGGCACGATTCGAGTGCGACTGGTCGACGAGGTTCTTCGTACTTCAAAAGCAGCTGCATGATGCTGAGCTCACATATGAGACTTACCGATTAGGCTGGAGTGATAGGATGTTCAAGCTAGAACAAAAGCTTTGTGCCTCCAACAACGAAGCAGCCCAGCTCCAGCGGCAACTTGATGACGGCTTCCGAGCTGGTACAAGTAGGGAGGTCGAGGAGGTCGCCTCGCTAAAGAGGACCATTGGTGAACTCTAGGAGTCGGTTGGTACGGAAAAGGCTGAGGTGCAGCGGCTGAAGCTCGAGCTGACTTGTGAGCATCAGGCTACCAAGGATGCGGAGGCCGAGTTTGAGGTCCTGAGGAGGTTGCGAGAGTCAGAGGAGAACTACTGCCGAGCTGATAGGATGTTCCGTGATAACATGATGAGGCGGAGGGAGCTCGAGGAGGTCGATCGTCTAAAGGAATCTTTGGTAATGGCCATCAGTCCGAAGTCTGAGGAGTCCAGCCCTTCTTAGGATTTCGGTGGCCTTTCTCTTTCTCTCTTTTTTTTGTAGTTGGTCTTGTCGATCTGTATTTTGCGTGTAATGAACTTATTTTTGTAATAAAATGGTATCTATTTTGTTATTTTTGTTTCGCACGAATTCGAAGCTTGCTCATGTGGCTTTACTTCACTTTATTTTTCTTTGCGTTGTTTTCTAATGAGATGCTTGTTGTGGACGCCGAGTTGGGGTCTCTTCTGTGAACCAAGATAGGGTTCCACTTTTCGTATTTGACGTAGTCAGATAGTCGTAGAAAGAATGCATGTAAGGGTTGTCAGTAGGGCTTCTTCTTTCCTCTTGTTTTTGGTCAACGAGGTCCCGGCTTTTGCTCATGTTAGGACGAGGTTTTCATTTTGTTCCTAACGTGGCTTGTGGGGGCACATTAGGGCCGATGTAGGGACCTCTCCTCGAATCCCGATTTAAGTAATCGAGGTCTTCGCTTTAGCTCAATGTTAAGACGAGGTTCCCCTCCTGTTCCTAATAGGGCTATAGGGGCACAAAAGGGCCGTTGAAGGGGCCTCACCTCGCATCCCGGCTTAAGTAACCGAGGTCTTCGTTTTAGCTTAATGTTAGGACGAGATTCTCCTCTTATTCCTAACAGGGCTATAGGGGCACAAAAGAGCCATTGAAACGGCCTTTCTCCGCATCCCGGCTTAAGTAACCGAGGTCTTTGCTTTAGCTCAATGTTAGGACGAGGTTCCCCTCTTGTTCCTAACAGGACTATAGGAGCATAAAAGAGCCATTGAAAGGGCTTTTCTCCGCATCCCAGCTTAAGTAATTGAGGTCTTCGCTTTAGCTCAATGTTAGGATGAGGTTTTCCTCCTATTTCTAACAGAGCTATAGGGGCACAAAATGACCATTGAAGGGGCATCTCCCCGCATCCTGGCTTAAGTAACCAAGGTTTTCGCTTTAGCTCAATGTTAGGATGAGGTTCTCCTCTTATTCCTAACAGGGCTAACTTCGTCTAATGACAAAGTTCGGGAGGCTATTTTCTATCATCATAGTTTTGCACTAAGATCGAAGATATTAAAATAAGAAGATTTTATTGAAATGAGATTATTGATAGTACATGCGTAAGTTCTCCGACTCCATGGAAGTGGGAGATCGGTGCCTCCGAACTTCTTTAAGTAGTAAGTTCCAGGCTGGACGACCTCTTTGACTTCGCAAGGACTTTCCCAATTTGGGGCGAGTTTTCCTTGGTTTTGAGGTTATGAAATGGCTGCTCGTCGAAGTACCAAGTCCCCCACTTTGAATATTTTGCCTTTGACTCTGGAGTTATAGCAGCGAGCCACTCTTCGTCTTTAAGCAGCCATCTGAACTTGGGCTTCTTCTCGTTTTTCCTTCAGTAGATCGAGGTTTGCTCTGAGGTGCTGCGAATTGCATTGCTCGCTGAAGGTTACAACCCATGCCGACGGTAGCTTGAGCTCTATCGGGATGACTGCTTCCGTTTCGAAAGCCAGAGCGAACGGCGTTTCTCTAGTTGGTAGCTTTTAGGTAGTTCGGTATGCCCATAAGACATGGTAAAGCTCATCCGCCCAAGTCCCCCTTTCTCTTTCAAGCCTTGCCTTGATGCCTTGCAATAAGGTTCTATTTGTCACTTCTGCTTCATCGTTCGCTTGTGGATGAGCTACTGACGTGAAGTTGTGGGAGATGTTCAAACCTTCACAGAACTCAGCGAACTTTTTTCCAGCAAATTGTCGTCCATTGTCTGTAATAAGGGTTCGGGGCAGGCCAAATCTACAAACAATCGACTTTCAAACGAAGTCTTGCACCTTGGCTTCAATAATCTTTGCCAAGGGTTCGACCTCAATCCATTTGAAGTAGTCGATCGCAACTAAGAGAAATTTCCATTGTCCGGATGCCGTTGGGAAGGGGCTAAGTATATCCATTCCCCATTATGCAAATGGCCAAAGGGCGCTTAGTGGGATAAGCTCGGAGGCCGACTGTCTTTATATATTTGCACTCCTTTGACAGCGGTCGCACTTTCTAACATATTCAATGCAATCATGATGCATAGTCAGTCAATAATAATCTTGCCGAAGCAGCTTGTGAGACAGGGATCTGGTGCCCAGATGGTTTCCACAGGTTCCTTCATGCACCTCCCATAATGCAAAATCTGCCTTAGAAGGTCGAAGATATTTTAAAAGCGGCAAAGAATATGATCTCTTATATAGTTTGTCTTCGTAAAGTACATATCGGGAGGCCTGGTTCCTCAACTTCTGAGCTTCCTTTGGGTCGTGAGGGAAAGTTCCACCTCTGAGATAAACAGTCAACGGATCAATCCAGCAGGGCTCATGGTCAATCTGCATGGCAGTCAGCGGTTCTTCCGAGCTGGGGCATTTCAGTACTTCAAAGTATACTTCCTTTGGAAGTTTATTGAGGGCAAGTATGGCCAATTTGGATAGAAGGTCGGCTTTGGCATTTTCCGCTCTTGGGATCCGCTGGACATTGAAACTGTTGAATGCCGGGGTCAAGCTCTTCACTTTCTCAAGGTATCTTCTCATATTTTCTCCCGAGCCTCGTAATCGCCACTGACCTGTCCCACTATCAATTGCGAATCACTGTAAGTTCGGAGCCGTTCTGCTTCTAATTCTTTTGCTATCTTCAGCCCCGCTATTAGAGCTTCATATTCTGCTCCGTTGTTCGTTGCAGGAAACTCAAAGCGCAGTGCATACTCGACAATAACCCCTTCCGGGTTGACCAAGATCAGTCCAGCTCCTGCACCGAAAGCATTGGAAGAGCCATCCACGTATAGGCCCAGAAACCTTCGGAAAGGTCTCCTCTTTCTTCGGGGAAGCTCGGTTGCAGCCACAGAATGCTGGTCTCATTCTGCTCAGGTCCGGCATCATTTGGGATCGTGCATTCAACTATAAAATCGGTCAGTATCTAAGCTTTAATTGACGGTCGAGGTTGATAGTTGATGTCCAACTCTGTGAGCTCAATTGCCCACTTCGCTATTCTTTTGGAAGCATCCGTTCGATGAAGAACTGTCTTGATTGGTTGATCAGTGAGGAGGGTTATGGTATGCCCTTGGAAGTAAGGTCGAAGTCTCCGTGCTGCAATCAGTAAGGCATAAGTTAGTTTTTCTAACTTAGTGTACCTGATTTCGGCATCCCTTAAGACTCGGCTTATGTAGTAGATTGGCCGCTGTACTTTCGCCTCCTCTTTGACTAAGATTGCTGCAAGGGTCGTTGGGGAGACCGCCAAGTACAAAAATAAGTTCTCTTCGGGTTCGGGCTTTGCCAGTAAGGGGACGAGCAGAGGTAATCCTTGAGCTCTCTGAAGGCTTGTTGACATTCAGGGATCCAGCAGAAGTTCTTTGGCTATTTTAGGACTTGAAAAAAGGGCATGCATCGCTCGGCTGACCTCGAGATGAAGCGGTTTAGGGCTGTCATCTTTCCAGTTAGGCACTAGACTTTTTTGATTGTTCTTGGAGCAGTCATCTCTTGAATGGTATGAATTTTCTCTGGATTTGCTTCAATCCCGCGCCTCGACACCATGAACCCCAAAAATTTCTCCGAGGTTACTCCGAAGGCACACTTGGTCGGATTCAACTTCATCTTATATCTTCGAAGAGCGTTGGAGGTTTCTTCAAGGTCGGTTATGTGACTGATCAAAGTTCGGCTCTTGACAAGCATGTCGTCTACGTAGATATCCATGTTGCGGCTGATTTGCTCTCTAAAAATCTTATTGACTAGACGCTGATGTATCGTGCCTGCATTTTTGAGTCCGAAGGGCATGATCCTGTAATAATAAAGACCATAGTCAGTAATAAAAGCAGTTTTCTCCTCGTCCTTCGGTGCCATCCGAATTTGATGATAGCTGGAGAAGGCATCCATGAAGGTGAGAAGCTCATGGTCCGAAGTTGCGTCCACTAGTTGATCAATTTTGGGCAGAAGATAACTGTCTTTTGGACATGCCTTGTTCAATTTTTTTGAAGTCTATGCACATTCTCCATTTGCCGTTGGCCTTCTTGACTAGGACCACATTGGAGATCCAATTTGGATGGTTGACTTTCCGAATGAACCCAGCTTTAAGGAGTTTGTCCACTTCATCTGCTATCGCCTTCTATCTTTCTAGTGCATGGCTTCGAACTTTTTCTTTCACTGGTCTGTATTTGGGATCAACAGCCAATCGATGCTCCATGACCTCGGCATCAATTCCTAGCATGTCTGTGGGGACCCAGGCAAAGGCGTCGGCATTCTTCCGTAAGAAGGCAACGAGCTCCTTTCGAACTTCTCCGTCCAAGCTAGAGCCGATCTGCATCGTGTGTTCTGTGTTTCCGTCATCTAGAGAGACAGCTATCAGGTCCTCCATGGGTTCGTCCCGCTCCTTAGTAAGGTTGTCACGAACATCCAACCCGTCGACTGGGCAAAGGCCGTGTTGGCCACTTTTTTGCAGGACGATGGAGTAGCAATGCCTTACCAGAGCTTGACCTCCCCAATCTCATGACCTGTTAGAAACTTCATTTTTAGGTAATAAGTGGATACTACCATCCGAAGTGCGTTTAGACCAGGTCGGCCGAGAATTGCGTTGTAAGCAGAGGGAGCTTTTACTACCAAAAAGTCGATCTGCGCTCTGGCCTGTTTAGGGTATTGTCCTATAGCCATAATTAGTGTTATTATTCCCTCAATCGGCACAGTATCATCGGTGAGATCCACCAATGGGGAACTCGTAGGTCCCAGGTGGTTATTAGGTATAGACATCTTAGAGAAAGCATCGTAAAATAAGACACCAGCAGAGCTTCCATTATCTATCAGAATGCGGCGTACATTATAGCCAGCAATGTTTAGAGAGATTACAACCGCGTCGTTATGTGGGAATTGAACTCCTTGAGCATCTTCATCAGTGAAAGTTATTGGTTCTTCAGTCCTCTGCTTCTTCGCTTCATCTGTCGATCCGCTAGCCTTTCCTCGCCGAAGTCCCCTAGAAATAGTGTTGATGATGTCGAGTGATGGCCGATCTTCTTGCTACTCTTCTCTCCTTGATGGTTCGGGCTAGGGCAGCGTCCTTAGCCGATCTTTCCTTACCTCAGGCTGACGTTGCAGGAATCGACCAAGCCAGCCTCGTCGGACGAGCTCCTCGATCTCGTCTTGGTGTTGGATGCATTCCTCGATATCGTGACCATGGTCACGATGGTAGAGGCTGTACTTGTTAAGGATTCGCTTGTCGGGATGAGACCGCATCTTCTCCGGCCTCGGCAGCTGCTCCTTGATCTCCATCAGGACTTGAGTCTTCGAAGCGTTGAGAAGAGCATAGGTGTGGAATCTTCTGGAGGGAGAGTTCTGCCGTGCCCTTTGATCAGAGCTTCTCTAACGACGAGCTCGAGGAGGAGTTTGGGCTCATCTGCGCTTGGGAGGAGTTCTAGAGCGCGATCGAGCTTCGCTTGACTTTTCTTCAACTGCGGGCTTGCTTGAATCACCTGCCTGCCACTCTCTCATGGGTTTTTCATCCTTCGCCTTGAAGGCCTCTTCTGCCCGGGCGTAACCATTAGCCCAGGCTAGCATATCAGCAAAATTTCTGGGGTACTTCTTCTCTAGGGAGAATAGCAGATCGTTCTTTTGAAGGTCATCTTTTAGTGCGGCCATTGCAACGGACTGGTCCAAGTCCCGGACCTCTAGAGAAGTAGCATTGAATCGGTTGACATAGGCCCGAATGGACTCTCCTTTCTTTTGCTTGATATGGATGAGGGAATTTGAGCCTCGTTGGGATCGTCGGCTGCTGACGAAGTGAGCCACGAATTGGTGGCTCATCTGTTCGAAAGAGAAGATCGTACCCGACTTCAGTACCGAGTACCAGTTTCTTGCTGCTTTCTTCAGAGTAGATGGAAAAACTTGGCATAAGATGGCATTTGGTGCGCCGTGGAGCAGTATCATAGTCTGGAAGGCCTCTAGGTGGTCGACCGAATCAGTGGTCCTATCATAGCTCTCGAACTGTGGGAGCTTGAAGTTCGGCGGGATCGGTTCCTGCATGATTTGATGAGAGAAAAGAGGGTCGGTGCAGATATCATTACTGTGAGAGAAGAGAGTATGGCGGAGTTTCTTAATCCGTCGGTTCATTTCTTGCAGCTTTCGATCAAGGAGATCTTCATGGTCATGGATCTCCGAAGTTTTCTGGCTGAACGGGGATAGAGTCCCTCCAGGGGTAGAGTCATGGTCAGAGTAGGGGCTCCTTGCCCTTTGCTTCCCTTTCTCGGAGGTTACTGGCCGACTCGCCCAAGTCGGTCGTCCCTAGACTGGGTCCTGGGGTTCCGGAGAAACCTGCTCCGGCCGGGCCGACATCGGAGGTCGCTGCTGCTACATGGCCTGCACTGCTTCAGTAAGGTCCCTAATCTGCTGAACCAGTAGGTTAAATTGCTCTGCGTCCATCATTGCCATTGGTGAAACTTGAGATACTGGGGATGAGATGGGGGTGGGCAAATCTGGATGAGATCTGGCCACGGAGGTGGTCGACCGCTGGGTGGAAGCCTTTCTAGGAGGCATCCTCGTGAGATCGATCAGGAAAGAAGAACTTCGAGGGAGAAGGAGAGAGATCTCTACTGAGCACTCCTTTAAGAACAAGAGAACCTCAAGAGAAAGAGGGCCCTTCCTCTAGCGTCAATTCTGTTGGTGCAAAGTTTGATTGACGCCGAATCGAGGCTGGAGTCGGAGAAGACGAGGCCGCTACCGGTGACATGCAAAACAAGTCTCGTCCGGAGTCGGGGGTAGTGGCTCCGGCAAGATCCTCCGACGATCAAGTCAGCTCTTTCGGCCAATAGAAATGGAGTGCTCAGGAAAAAAAGTGGCAGGATATTGAGAGGGAGAAGAGTGCCTAGGGAAAACGTATCTGGAGAGTCTCTTTTATAGATGGAGCTTGTAACAAACTGATGGGGACAGCCATAACCGTCCGGTAGTGGGCCGTTCGAGGCCACGTAGAGTTTGTTACGGAGGGTAGTATCTGTTGTCGCGACATGCCAGTCCGTTGGGGCTTGACAGCCGAAGCTCGGATAGGGTAGATGCGAGCGATGAAGAGTTCCTAGTTACTATTGTTTCAGGAGAGTTTGGATGTTCTCAAGGTCAACCGCGCCTTGGCTATTATTTGCTATATCAAGAGCAAGTGCCGAGGTCCTTTCAGGCAATCGAGAGGAGTCTGGAAGGAATTCTACTGAGAGAGTCGCAGAAACTCGACCAGACGGGGCCCTGTAGGCGATTGGAAGGAGAAGTCCGGTAGGAGTTCGACTGGCGGAGAAGTCCAGTAGAAGTTTGACTGGCGGAGAAGTCTGGTTGAGGATGAAGTCCGGAAGAAGTCTGACTGCTGGAGGAGTCCGGCCACTGAAAAAGTTCGGAAGACTTGTGATTAGGGAAGGTCGGCTTCCTGGGGTGGAGAAGCTCGGCTACCTCTGCCATTTAAGCTCATCTGGGTGAGGTCCGGAGGGATCTTACGAATTTGGTTAAGGGTCAATCTTGGTCGTTGCTACTGGATGGGATCATTCAGCAATTAGATATCCGGCCGAACTTCGGCAAGAGCAGGTTCGCCCCCAACAAGAATGATCAAATCTTTTATGATATCTAAGGATACACATATATCCTCACTATATTCCAGGCCATGTCATTACTCATAGTTTCCTTGACTCCAAACTACCTATCAACTTTGATTAAGATGTCGTGCATTTCCCTTTTCTAATTGCATTTATTGCATGGAGAGCCATTTGACATCTATAACTGTCATGCCCCTGACCCCAAAAACATAATTCGAGGGTCTGACAGCTGCCTCATACCTGTAGGACTGACCCTATAAGCATGCAAGGCATTAATTCAATATAATCTGGAAATTATATAATTCATGTATAGGAGATAGTAAATATAAGAGTAACTAACTATTAACCCGAAAGATCACATATGTTGCCAACACCACAATAAGTCAGACCATAGGATTCTTGTTCTAAATTTTTACAATTTAAAACTTCTAGTGTTTAAGTTATTTATACAATCCAAAAAACACCATAATATACATATAGTAGCGGATCTAAGAATTTTGCTTTATGGGGTCGGTATAAAATGAAGTACAAATAATAAGAATATGGAGAACTAAATAGTGTAGTACTATTTCTACATTAACAAAAACACAAAATTTTTTTATTTTACAATTGTCCTCTATGAATTTTCCATATATTGAAAATGATGCATGACGGTATCGTTAGTAATACCATCAAATGCATCTTTCTCTATATACCTCATCAAACTATCATTTATCAATTGATCACACATGTGGTTGCATAATTTAGTCTTTATGAAGTTCATCGCAGAAAAAACCCTTTCCATGGTAGCGGTAGCAACCGGTAGTATCAATGTTAACATCAAAAGCAAATAAAGCTGTGGATATACAATATGCTTCTTTGTTTCAACCAACTTCTTTGAAAGATCACCAATCCTTTTTTATTCACAAATCACTCATCTTGGTGCATATCGACAATGAAGTGTTCAAGTTGGTGTTCAAATGCCAAATGATCAACATGTGAAAACTCATTTGGATAAAATTGAGCCAATTTAATCAACTTCTACTTGTCAAAAGAATAGAATGAGTCAATTGGATTCAAGCAAGCCATACAAAGAAGCAACTTAATATTTATCTCACTAAAGTGATTGTTAGGCTCCATAAGCTACATATCAATAACCATATAAAATAATTCAACACGATAATTGTGAGAACCGGTCCATTTTGACCTCATTTAGCGTGAAATCGACAAGCCCTGCCGACTTCATCGGAGCTCTTCAAAAAAAAAAAAAAATCAGAATAGGGGAACTTGATCCCCTGCTCGATCGCTTGGCTTGGATGAGGATATGGCCACTCTAGGATGTATGTTGGTGAAGGTTGATTGAAGGTATTTGGGTTGGTTACGCCGGCGAACAGCCGACCTTATTCGTAGATTGATCTAGCTTATCTCCTTTACATCCTCTTCTTTTTAAGCCCTTCCTCCCTCGGTCAAAAGCTTAAGGACATGAATCGATGGATTGAGGAGCTCTGCCATGCTGCCTCTATTCATCATGGCGACATCTGCACTGATCTTCCCTTTTCTGTTAAGATCATGCAGGAGCCCGTCCCGCCGAACTTCAAGTTTTCCTAGTTTGAGAGTTACGATGAGACTTCCGATCCGGTCAACCATCTTGAGGCTTTTTGGACAATGATGCTGCTCCATGGTGCACCAGACATCATTTTGTGCAGAGCTTTCCCCTCCACCTTGAAGGAAGCAATAAGAAACTGGTACTCGAGCCTAAAGTCGGATACGATCTTCTCCTTCGATCAAATGAGCCATCAGTTCGTGACTCATTTCATAAGTAGCCGACGTCCAAGACGAGGTTTGGATTTCCTTATCAACGTAAAGCAGAAAGAGGGGGAGTCTATCTGGGCTTACGTCAGTCACTTTAATGCTGTGGTGTTGGAGGTTCGAAACTTGGACCAGTCTGTAGCATGGCCGCACTGAAGGGCGGTCTTCAGAAGAATGATCTTTTATTTTTCTTGGAAAGAAAGTACTCTAGGAATTTTTCTGATATGTTGGCTCGGATTGAAGGTGATGCCCGGGCAGAAGAGGCCTTTAAACTAAAAGACGATGAGATCGTGAGAGAGTGACAAGCGAGTTAACAGCTCGCATCTGAAAGAAAATCGAGTGAAGCTCGGCCGCATTCGCGAACTCCTTCCGAGTGCAGACGAGTTCGAACTCCTCGAGCTCGTCAGCAGGAAAGTCCAGATCGGAGGACCCACCGAAATTCTCCTCTCAGAAGATTCAATAACTATGCTTCCTTGAATGCCTCAAAGACTCAGGTGCTAATGGAGATAAGAGACCAGCTGCCACGGCTGGAGAGGATGCGGACTCATCCGGCTAAGCGCAACCCCAATAAGTACTGCCTTTACTATCGTGACCATGGTCATGATACTGAAGAATGCATCCAGCTTCAGGACGAGATTGAGGCATTGATTAGGAGAGGTTGGCTGGACCGATTTATCAGGCATCGGTCGGAGAGGAGAGAAGATCGTTTGAGAGCCCTGCCACAGCCTGAATTATCTCAATGGGATAAGCCGCAGAGAGATCAGCCTCCTTTTGAGTCATCAACACTATTGCTGGAGGACATCAGCGAGGGGAGGCTAGTGGGTCAGCAGAGCCGGCGAAGGAGCAGCGGACTGAAGAGCCCATCACTCTCACTGAAGAAGATGCCCAGGGAGTTCAGCTTCCGCATAATGATGCGGTTGTAGTTACTTTAAATATTGCTGATTATGATGTACGCCGCATTTTAATTGATAATGGAAGCTCTGCTGATGTCTTATTTTATGATGCTTTTTCCAAAATGTCCATATTTGATGATAGGATGGGTTCGATGAATTCCCCGTTGGTAGGATTCACAGGTGAAGCAGTGCCAGTGGAAGGAATAATAACATTGCATGTGGTAGCTAGATGGTACCCAAAGCAATCTATGGCATAAGTCGATTTTTTGGTAGTCAAAGTCCCTTTTACCTACAATGCGATCCTTGGCTGACATGGTTTGAATGCACTTCGAGCGGTAGTTTCTACTTACTATCTGAAAATGAAGTTCCCAACCAAGCATAGAGTTGGGGAGGTTAGAGGAGATCAGGCACTAGCTCAGCACTGCTACAGTATTGCCTTACAGGGGGAAGACAAGCAGACCTTTGTTTGGTGGATGGGCTTGATGCTCGCGATGCTCTATCTGAAGAAGAGAATCCATCGATGACCTTGAGAAGATCCCTTTGAATGATGAGAATAAAGAATATACTGTGAAGATTGGCTCGAACCTAAAAGGAGAAGTTAGAAAGCAGCTCATCACATTCTTGCAAAGAAATATTGATGTCTTCGCCTGGCCTACAGACATGCCCAGAATCAATGCAGAAGTCATGGAGCACCGTTTAGGCATGGATCTTAAGCGACGACCAGTGAAATAGAAAAAATGCAGTTTTGCATCGGAGAGGCAGAAGGCTATAATGGACGAAGTCGACAAACTCCTTAAAGCGGGATTCATTCGAGAAGTGCTTTACCCAGACTGGATTGCAAATGTTGTCCTAGTTAAAAAGGCAAATGACAAGTGGAGGATGTGTATAGACTTCACAAATTTAAACACAGCCTGCTCAAAAGGCCCTTTTGCCCAGGATCGACCAACTGGTGGATGCAACTTCGGGCCATGAACTCCTTACCTTCATGGATGCTTTCTTCGAATATAATCAAATCCAGATGGTACCACAGGACGAGAAAAAGATTGCTTTTATTACTGATCGTGGTCTTTGTTGTTACAGGATCATGCCGTTTAGACTTAAAAATGCAGGTGCAACATACCAGCGCCTGGTGAATAAAATTTTTAAGGAATAGATTGGCCGCAATATGGAGGTCTATGTAGATGATATGCTGGTTAAAAGCTGATCTTTGCCAAGTCACATTGCCGACCTTGAAGAGATCTTCAGTACCCTCCGAAAGTACAAGATGAAGTCGAACCCCACGAAATGCGCTTTCGGAGTAACCTTGGGGAAGTTCTTGGGATTCATGATGTCAAGTCATGGCATTAAGGCCAACCTAGAGAAGATAGAGCCATCCAGGAAATGACAGCCCTAAAAATAATAAAAGAAATTCAACGCCTTACAGGCAAGGTGGCAGCTTTGAATCATTTCGTGTCAAGATCGGCGGTACGTTGCATGCCCTTCTTCTAAGTACTTAAGTGGAATTTCGACTGGACTCCCGAGTGTCAGTGAGCCCTCGAAGAATTGAAAAACTATCTCAGTTTGCCCCCACTACTCGCCAAACTTGAACCTAGAGGACTATTCTTATATCTCGCCGTATCTCCTGTAGCTATTGGAGCTGTACCAGTCAAGGAAGAAGCTAAAGTTCAGAAGCCGATCTACTATATAAGTAGAGTCTTGAGGAATGTGGAAATAAGGTATAGCAAATTAGAAAAACTAACCTATGCCTTATTGATTACAGCCAGGAAGCTCCGACCTTATTTTTGGGGGTACACAATTACTCTCCTTACTGATAAACCCATCAAGGCAGTCTTTTGTCGGCTTGATACCTCTAGAAGAGTGGCGAAGTGGGCAATTGAGCTGACCGAATTCGACATCCATTTCCAACCTCGACCATCTATTAAAGCTCAAATACTTGCCGATTTCATAGTAGAATGTACCATTCCGGAGGAGATTGAACTAGAGCACCGAGAAGTTTTTATCCCTGGCTCTCCTGAAGAGAAGGTCGATCTCCCTGAAAACTCTTGGGCACTGTCTGTGGATGGTTCATCCAATGCTTCCGGGGTAGGTGCGGATTTGATCCTCATCAACCCGGAAGGAGTTGTAGCGGAATATATGTTACGCTTTGAATTTTCTGCCACCAACAACGGAGCGGAGTATGAAGTCCTACTTGCAGGACTAAGGATAGCCAAAGAGCTGGAAGTACAACATCTGAAGGTCTACAGTGACTCTCAGCTGGTAATGGAACAAGTTAATAACTCCTTTGAAGCCCGGAAGGAAAGTAAGAAAAAGTACTTGGAAAGAGTGAAGAGCTTAAGTTCGATCTTTGACGATTTTAGCATCCAGCAGATCCCCAGGGCAGAGAACACCAGAACCGATCTTCTCTCTAAGTTAGCCACCTTAGCCCCAAATGAACTACCAAAAGAAGTCCTGCAGCGCCCAAGTTCGGAAGAGCCCCTAGCATTAATGCAAGTCGATCATGAGCCCAGCTGGATTGATCCATTGGTTTCTTATCTTAAAGATGGAGTTTTTCCTAGGGACCACAAAGAAGCTCGGAAGTTAAGAAATTAAGCCTCTCGCTACATTTTATATGAAAACAAGTTGTATAAAAGGTTGTACTCATTACCACTCCTCAAATATCTCCGACCTTCAAAAGCCAACTATACCTTGAGGGAAGTTCACGAAGGAATTTACGAAAATCATCTAGGAGCGAGATCCTTATCATATAAATTACTCCGTCGGGGGTATTATTGGCTAATAATGCACCAAGATGCGGTGGATTATGTGAGAAAATGTGATAGATGTCAAAGAAATGCAAATATTCAGAGATAGCTAGCTTTATAGCTTACACCATTGACCGCCTCCTGGCCATTCGCGCAATGGGGGATGGAAATACTTGGACCTTTTTCCATGGCATCCGGGCAGCCAAAGTTTCTGCTGGTGGTGGTAGATTATTTCACTAAATGGGTTAAAGCTGAACCTCTGGTAAAGATCACTGAAGCTAAAATGCAGGATTTTGTTTGGAAGTCAATTGTTTGCAGGTTTGGTCTATCTCGGACGCTAATCATTGATAATGGACGTCAGTTCATAGGTGCGAAGTTCGCTGAGTTTTGCGAAGATCTGAATATATCTCACCACTTCACATTAGTAGCTCATCCATAGGTCAATGGTGAGGTAGAAGTAACCAACAGAACTTTGCTTCAAAGGATAAAGGCCAGGCTTGAAAGGACAAAAGGAACCTGGGTGGATGAACTCGATCATGTGCTTTGGGCTTACAGAACCACTTTAAGGTCGCCAACAGGAGAAACCCCTTTCGCATTAGCTTTCGAAACAGAGGCGGTTATCCTCGTCAAGCTTGCACTTCCCTCAGCACGAGTTGAAGCTTTTAATGAGCAGAACAACTCTCAAGACCTTAGGGCAAATCTCGATTTGTTAGAAGAAAAATGAGAGAAAGCTTAGATCCGAATGGCGGCTTACAGGCAAAAAGTAGCCCGCTACTACAACTCCAAGGTTAAGAGCAAAACATTCAGATTGGGGATCTTGTACTTCGACGAGCAGACATTTCATAACTTCAGAATAAAAGAAAGCTTACGCCAAACTGGGAGGGCCTCTATGAAGTCGTAGAGGTCGTCGACTAGAAACATATTATTTAAAAGAACTCGGAGGATCAATGCTTTCGCGATCTTAGAATTCGGAAAATCTATGAATGTACTAGTAATTTCATCTTAATAAAACTTCTTTATTTCAATAATTTTATTTCTTGATGCAAAATTATGTGATGACAGGAAACGACTCAACCGAATTTCATCTATAAACAAAATCGAAGACCTCTGATTATTTAAGACAGGAGGAGGGGAGAGGCCCTTACAACGGTCTTTTTGTGCTCCTATGACTTTGTTAGGGATAGGAAGAGGACCTCATACTAACAAAGAAAGGCCAAACCTGTCAGGAACAGAAGAAAAATCTCATTTTGACAAGGGGATAAAAATGGTCAATCGTGTCAGGAACAGGAGGAGAGCCTTGTCCTGACACGGATGAAGACCTCCGGTTATTTAAGACAGAAGGAGGGGAGAGGCCCTTACAACGATCCTTTTGTGCCCCTATGACTTAGGGATAGGAGGACCTCGCCCTAACAAAGAAAGGCCAATCCCGTCAGGAATAGGAGGAGAACCTCATCCTGATAGGGAGACAAAAAAGGTCAATCGTGTCAGGAACAGGAGGAGAATCTCGTCTTGATACGGATGAAGACCTTCGATTATTTAAGATAGAAAGAGAGGAGAGACCCTTACAACGGCTCTTTTGTGCCCCTATGACTTTGTTAGGGATAGGAGGACCTCGTCCTAACAAAGAAAGGCCAATTCCGTCAAGAACAGGAGGAGAACCTCATCCTGACACGGGGACAAAAAAGGTCAATCATGTCAGGAACAGGAGGAGAACCTCGTCCTGATACAGATGAAGACCTCCGGTTATTTAAGACAGGAGGAGGGGAGAGATCCTTTCAACAGCTCTTTTGTGCTCCTATGATCTTGTTAGGAATAGGAGAAGAACCTCGTCCTAATAAAGGTAAAGGCCAACCATGTCAGGAACAAGAGGAGAACCTCGTCCTGACACGGATGAAGGCCTCTCATTATTTAAGGCAAAAAGAGAAGAAATTAATAGACGTTAAATCCATACAAGACGAAAAGATAATTGAAGAAAATATTATTTTATTAAAATTGAAGGGCATTACAAAGTGAAGGTCTATAAGACTACAAAAAAGAGGAGAAATAAGATGGACGAAGTCCTAAGAAAGACCTGATTCCTCGGACCTCGGACTACCGCTCCCCACCATTGCTAGAGATTGCTTTAAGCTAGCGATCTCTTCTTCAAGCTCTTTTTTCAACAGGCTCTCTACAAATAATTTATTGGCCCGTTGAAAATTATCTTTGGCCTCCCGCAACTATTTTCTTAAAACTTCGGATTTGGCCTCTGCATCTTTGACAGCTTGTCGCTCATAAGCCAGTTGAATCTTTAGCTGTTGAAGCTCGGCGATTCCTTTGCCAATGTCGTTGATAAAGTCTTTAAAGAGTTTCTCAAGGAAAGAAGCTCATCTGACTTCCTATTCGAACTAGCCTCCGACTTCTCCACCAATTGGTCTTCTCATCTGCTCTTTGAAGTTGCTGTTGGAGGCTGGCGATTTCATTACTCCGGCAGAGCTTGAAATTCTTGAGCGAAACCTCGGCAACTTGGAGTTGACCTTGAAGCTCTGAGAATCTTTTGGACCAATCCCAATCGGATTCCTCTCGATCGGTCAACCACGCCGAGCTTCCCTCCAATAACCAAATTTTCTCCTTCGTCGCGTTCAGTTTAGCTTCAAGGGAGCAAACCTTGGCTGTCAAAGTCCAGGACTTATCGCTTGCACGCTTCTTAACCTCCTCAAGCTCTTCATTTAAGTGGAACTTTTTGGCATTATATTCTCTAAATAATTATCTCGATGATTGATGCAGATGGTCAATTTCAGTGGCAGCATCGACGTAATCCTTCTTCGATTTCTTAAGTTCGTCTTCGGCATTCTCTAATTTTCTCTTAAGATGACAAACTTTCCTCCTTAGGCTCTTTACGTGAGCCATCAAGAGAACACCCTGAGGAAGGGGACCGGCTTCCATAGGAGACTGCACTCGAAGCATGAAGTGTCACCACATGGATTATACAGAAGAAAAACTCATTTACAAAATTGACTTTATTAATCAAAATATTTTTAATACAAGGAGAAAAATGAAAAAGAGAATACAAAAATAGGTCTCAGACCTTCGAGGGAATGGTAGAAGAGTCTGGTGCAGCCTCAATCGGCGCGGGCCTTTCAATGGTGGTAGGAGCAAGCGGGGTCGGAGGTGTGGCGGAAGCTAGCTCGGCGGGTGAAACGTCGGTCACAGTGATAGATGGATCCGCCGCCTCCTCAGAAGTTCCTTCATATAAGAAGTCAAGGTCGAGCTCCAAAACTTTGTTAGCCATCCGTTCTTAATCGAGCTCATAATCTTTATTGAAGGCCTCCTGGCCGAATTTGACATTCAGGTCTCTCATCTCAGAGGAGACCTTGAACTCTTCTACCGCCCGAACCGTCGCCTCTGAGACCTGCCTCGAAATCTGCTCCTTTAATTCAGTGGTCTCAGCTTCAGCTGTTCTCCTCCACTCTTCCTCCAGGACAAGAGCGGTCAACTCCTCCGATGCCTCTTTCTCCTTGCGGAGTGCCTCCTGAAGAATCTCAACCTCAATAGTTTTTCTCTTCAAGGAGCAATCAACCTTGTCTCACTCCTTAATAAGGTGCTCGACTTCGACTGGTGATCCTTGTGGGCCTTCTCCAATTCTAACCTCAAGCGATTCAGAGATTTGATGTAGCCCAGCAGTTGATGATCCGTCTGCTTAAAAACATATTTATGATGACAAAATGAGCGGTGCGAACAAGAAAAAATTGAGAAAGTTAAAAAGAAGAAAGAAAAGGATAAAGTGATTACCTCGAGAAAGGATCCAAGTGAATCCCAAGCACGTTGGTTGACATCGGCGTCCACAATCCTGTCGACCACTTCGGGTATAGTAAACCTGTCGACCAAACCCCAGATGATTTCATGATTGTTAAAGGGGTTCTCCTTTATTTCTTCGTCGGAGTTGTTGGGCCCATCGAGGCGGACCTTCCATTGGGACTTCCTCAAGGCCCTTCTAGTCCTCTTCTTCCCCATCTCTCTCCCTTTCTAAGGGAGGTTCTGGGGCATGGGCCTCAGCGGGGGGGCTCTGCGGCATTGGAGGATCGGCAGCCTCAGCGGCAAGCCCGGGCTCGAAAGCGGGAGGAACTTTGACCTCGAGAGCAATTTCGGGGGCACCTATGGCACTAAAAGGAACCGTGGGAATTAGAATGTCGACCCTCGCTCTTTTCGAGCTCTCATCCGGTGCCTTTCCTTTCCTCTTGCGGGCTGGGAGTCCCCTCGTGAGCATCTCGACTACTTGGGGATCCATTTCTACAGTAAAGAAGACGAAAATACAGTAAAAAAAAAGAGAAGAAAAGAATAAAAAGGAGGTTAACCCGTAATTTCGGTCGTGTACTTGTTGGATTCAAGGGGCTGGTTCTTTGATTAGCTCGGACACAGGAAGAGTTTGGAAATCCTTAATTTTGCTAACCGACTCCTGGTCCTCTTTTTCTAACCCTGGGACTCGATGGATGGAATTTCTTAAGTTTTCCCAGGGCGGAAGTCCTAAATCTAAGATCGAGCAAGAAACGAAAATGAACTTCGCTTTCCAGTTGTGGATTGAGGAGGGGGCACCCTTAAGCAACCCCTTCTTGCCGAACTGGAGCGAGACATACTACCAGTCCTTCGCAGTATGATGGCGCTTAAGGATAAAGTAAGTTCGAAAAAGTGAAGTAGTTGGCCGAATTTCGACGGATATGCAGAGAGCAAGGAACCCTACTATGAACCTAAAGGAGTTCGGCATTACAGATCCTAAAGAGATGTCTAGAAAATGAAAAAGAAAAACAACAAAAGTGGGGAGAGGAAGCCGTAATCCAGCATAGAATGCCTCCAAATACAAGTAGAATCGACCTGGAGGAGGGGTGCAAGCTCGGCCGCTCGGCTTAGGAAGTTTCGGCTTGTACTCAGCAGGCATCCCATACTGGATCCTGATTAATGGCAGATCTTTAGTGGTTAAGGAGCAAGGGATGGTCCCTGGTATGAAGTTTGGCCGGGATACTACCCTAGATTCATCTTCCATTCTAATCTCTGGATTTTGGGAATTTGGGTTGGTCGAACCCCTAGAACCGCTAGACCAAGAAACCTCAGACGACATCTAGATCAGATTAAATCAAATAAAATCCCTGAAAAACTCAGGAAACGGGGCGGTGAAAACTTGAGGACGAGGAACGGCTGTACCCACCTAGAAAAACTTGAAACTCGAAGAATGCAAGAAAGCTAGAAATCGAAAGGACAAGAATGAGAGGCTGACCTAGGGTAAATCGAAAAACTCGAGAAAGAGGTCGGAAAGACGGAAGACGATTGAGAAAGACGCCGACGGTCGGAGAGGTCGCGGGAGAATAGGGACGACGAAGGTGGAACACTCGAAGATGATGAAAGATGGAGAAAGGAGGAGAAGAAGGGGTGCAGACGAAGGCAAGAAGCCACAGGAGAAGAAGGAAAGGTTTAAATAGAAAATCAGAGCCATGGGGAGTTATGATTGCGGGACTTCTTCAACCAACCGCAATCTGCTGTGTCCCACTTACGCCTGCTGCCTGACAAAACACTAATTATGCCGTACATAGAGCTCTGTACTAGATGCCTTCTCAAGGAGGATTACCCCTTCAGGTCATTCTGCATTAAAATCCCAGCGCTAATTTGAAAAAAAGACAAAAGGTTCCGTTCTCCTAAAGCAGGAGGCTACCGAAGAACTTCGGTTGCAGCAACCTCTCTGTACTCCATTTGAAACTCGAACTCGGGAGTAGGGGGATAAGTGTTGGGGATAGAACGATCCCCGCTGAAGTCCTTGACCAAAATCCTTAGCCATCGATCTCTCTCTTGCTGGAATTTATCGACCCCCTTGACGATGAGTTTGCGCTGCAAAACTTCTCGAAAGCACATAGAAGTCCGGTGGCACGACCTTGAACAATGTAGGAGAACTACCGCTGTACTAATCTTGTCTTTTGATTAGAAATGAATGACAAGCTTAGCCTTTCCGTCGTGCTCCTTCCGGACGAACTCCTCCAGTCATGCTTCTTTCGGATGAACTCCTTCCATCGCAGTCCTTCCGGACGAGCTCCTCCAGTCGCGGTCCTCCCGGACGAGCTCCTCCAGTCGCGGTCCTCCCGGACGAGCTCCTCCAGTCGCACTCCTTCCGGACGAGCTCCTCCAGTTGCGCTCCTTTTAGGCGAACTCTAGTCGCGCTCCTTCCGGATGAACTTCTTCAGTCGCTCTCCTTCCGGACGAACTTCTTCCATCGCGCTCCTTCTAGACGAACTCCTTTCAGTCGCGCTCCTTCCGGATGAACTCCTTCCGTTGCGCTTCTTTTGGATAAACTCCTGTCGCGCTCCTTCCGGACGAACTCCTCTAGTCGCGCTCCTTCTGGACGAACTTCTTTCCGTCGTGCTCCTTTTGGACGAACTCCTTCCAGTCGCCTAGAAGAATCCCGTCATCCACGCAAATTCGGCTTCCAACTCAACACAAACCGACCTACATGCGGACAACCTTAGAGGAGTTCGAACTTTCCTGGAATTGTCGTGATTAGAAGTCCTTCACTGTCAACATTTATTCCATCCAAACCTCAACTATTAAATCTCAATAGACTGGCACGTCGCAACAATGAACACCACCCTCCGTAACAAACTCCACGTGGTCCCGAGCGGCCCACTATCAGACGGTTACGACTGTCACCATCAGTTTGTTACACGCTTCATCTATAAAATGGATTCTCCAGATACGTTTTCCTCTAAGCTCTCTTTTCCTTCCCATTAGTCTGCCTCTTTATATCCTGAGCACTCCATTCCAGTTGGCCGGAGAATTAACTTGAGCATCGGAGGGTCCTGCCGGAGTCACTCACCTCCAATTTGGACTTTATTTTGCAGATCCCGTCGGCGGCCTCACCTTCTCCACTCCAGCTACCTCTGGCATCCTCACGAATTTCCGCACCAACATGATGTATGGCAGGCACCTGTTCCCTCTATTTCTAAATATAAATATTATGTCATAGTTGTAGATGATTACTGCAATTATTCTTGGATTTAACTTCTAAATTTAAACTTGAGGTTTTTGAAAAGTTTTTAGAGTTTCAAGCAATGGTTTAAAATATTTATCATCATAATATTAAAATTCTTCAATCCGACAATGGTAAGGTGTATGTAAATGAAAAATTCTTTGCTCTATGTTCATAGACTGGGATTATTTAGAGATTCTCATGTCCTCACACACAACAACAAAATGGTGTTGCCTAGACAAAATATAGACATTCATCCAATGTTATTTGAAGTCTTCTTTTTCAAGCTTGCATGCCTTACTTCTGGGCAGAGGCCCTACAAACTACCATTTTTCTTGTAAATCGTACTCATTCACTTGTTGTTTTGAACGGAAAATTGCCATACAATGTTTTGCATGGTTGTGTCTCTTCTGACTTGCAACTTGTAAAAGTTTTTGGGTGCTTGTGTTATCCTGATCTACAGGATATTGCCAAATATAAGCTCTCCCCAATCACTCTCTTATGTATTCTTAGGACTCTCAGATAAGCATAAAGGGTTTCATTGCCTATATCTGAGCACTGGAAAAGTTTTCATTTCTAAGCATGTTACCTTTTTTGAAACAATTTTTCTATATCCCTGGCTCTTACAATTGGTTCTATTGATTTAGTTTTTCATATGTTTCAAAATTTTCTTTCTAATCCTCCTTTACTGGGTGAGAGTCCTTCTACTATTGATGTACTCTCTTGTTTCAATTTTAGCCATATTTCTACTATTGATGATCCTAGAACTTCTTGTACCGGCCGCTCCACTTTATCTATTTCACCAACTTTTGAGTCATTAACTCAATTTACTATCAACTTGAATCATGATGCCATACAAGTTAGAGATGAGATCCATACCACTGTTGCTGGTTAGTAAGAGCTCCAGGTCTATACCAGATGAACAACCTCCAGGGTTGTTGCACCTACCATCATAACCGACCCTGCTCCTACACCTTCTGAACCCCCCCTTTTCCACTTCACCTACTGCAGACCTACCAATTTCACCATCTTCTTTATCTACTTAACCTTTGTTCATCCTCCACCTTTCCGTATACACTCTATGCTCACCCGTCTATGACAAAGGATATGACTAAGTCTATCTCCTTCCTCGCTTCTAAGAGGTCTTCTCTTCCCACCGAGCTTAACTCTTTTGCTGAGGCTTTTCAAGATGCAGGTTGGCATGCAGCTATGACCGAGGAATTTGATGCCTTATTGGCTAACTCTACATAGGATCTTGTTCCTTTACCATCCATGAATCTTATTGGCTGCAAATGGGTATACAAGGTTAAGCAAAAGGTAGATGGTTCTCTTAAGCATCTCAAGGCTCGGCTCGTGGCTCAGGTCTATAAACAATAATGGGGTATTGATTTTGTAGAAACTTTTTCATCGATCATCAAGCTGACTATTATTCGCGTTATTATTTCTATTGCTTTCTCCTCTGAATGGCCGCTTCGGCAACTTGATGTGAAGAATGCCTTTCTTTATGGTGTTCTCTCGAAAGAAGTCTATATGAAACAACCACCTGGCTTTGTGAACCCTTCTCTTCCTCATCATGTCTGTTGCCTGTGGAAAGCCATCTATGGACTCAAGCAGGCACCTTGGGCTTGGTTCTAGTGCTTTGCTTCCTTTCTTTCTGAGATTGATTTTCTTAGAAGTACTGCAAATCCCTCTATGATTATTTATGGCTCCTCTTCGGGCACTCTCATTTTTCTCCTGTATGTTGATGATATCCTAGAAGCTCCTCCTTTCTTTAAGAGGCTTTTACAGGTATTTTACAACGAGAGTTTGTAATGAAGGACTTGGGGCCTCTACATTATTTTTTGGGCATTGAAGTCACTAGCTCACCATTTGGTCTTCATCTGACTCAACAGAAATACATGCGTCAATTGCTTGAGTGTCATGGTTTTCTCACAAGCAAGCCAGTTGCTCCTCTCTCCGAGTGCTCGTCTCTTGGCTCATGAAGGGCGTCTTCTTGCAGATCCCTTTACCTATCGTCAAATAGTTGGTGCTTTGTAATATCTTACTTTTGCAAGACCTGATATCTCATATGCTGTTAATATGGTTGCTCAGTATCTCCATGCATCTCATGAGACACATGCAAACTATTAAACGTCTTCTCCAGTATATTTGTAGGACATTGTCCTACGGCATTTCCATCTCCCACTATCTAAATCGATTACTTATTGCTTTTTCAGATGCTGATTGGGCTGGTTATCCAGATACACAAAGGTTCACTTTAGGGTATTACATATTTTTTAGACCTAATCTTATCTCATGGTCAGCTAAGAAGCAGCCTACTATTTCTTGCTCCAGTTTTGAAGTGGAGCATCGGTCTGTGGCCTACACATTGGCTGAGACAGTATGGATCCATGTCTACTTCGTGATCTTGGCATCTCCTTATGGTACTCTATTTGCATCTATTGTGATAATCTTATCACAACATATCTTGCTGCAAATCCTATTTTACATGCTCTACGAAGCACATTGAACTTGATCATCACTTCTTGTGGAAGAAAGTTCAATCGGATGATTTGGATGTGGTCCATATCTCTTCTGACAAACAACTTGCTGACATCTTCACCAAACCTTTGTCCACTTCTCGGTTTTCGATTTTGCACACCAATCTTTGCCTCCATGCCAAGGATGCTTAACTTACGGGGGGATGTTATGATATGTTTATTATTGCATATTTCTTTCCATATATAGTAGAGTTTTTTTTTTGGGTATTATTGCTGGCCTATGTTGGTATATATTTGCTGGCTTATGTTGGCATATATTTGCTATATTATTGCTAGCCTATATTGGCATATATTTGCTGTATTATTGCTACATTATTGCTGGCCTATGTTGGCATATATTTGCTGGCCTATGTTGGCATATATTTGCTATACTATTATTGTATTATTGCTGGCCTATATTGCCATTTATGAACATTCTGTATTCTATATATGTTGGTCAATAAAACCCTAGAGGGTAAGCTCTTTTGCCTCTCTTTCAATTATGATGGATTATTGTTACCTAAAATCATTACTAAATAATTGTGATTACCTTCATAGTCATATGATTATTTCAAGGTGGGCCATTATCTTTTGTGAGATCAAAACTTCATCATAGTGATTATGACGAATTTATTCCAAGTTGTATTCCAAACATAATTGATTTTAATAATCAATCCTGCTGTAAGGTTTTTGCATCCAATTGATCCCAACTCAATCTTAAATGAACATGCATTTATCTCAATCTCATAATCTTAGTGCTGATCTTATTGATCAATATCTTAATCTTAAATATGATAGAAAGCTTGATTGCACTAATTTCGATCGAGGACAGACGAGATCTTTAATTTTTATCAAGGGGGCAAAAATTCTAAAATTGACATGGAGGTGCCGAATTGTGAAGCATTCTTGAGAAGAGTCTATGCTTTGGTATAATAATATGCATGAGCATTGTGGTTGACCTGAGGGATGAGATTGCTTGCGGGCATTTTAGTAATGTGATCATGTGTTCATTATGACAGAAATGCCAAGCCAGGATGCATAAGTACATGTAAGTTTTGGATTAAGCATTTTAACTTTGGAAGATCTAGATTTTTCAAATTTCGAGGATAATTTTTTTTTTTAAGGAGAGGAGAATGTGAGAACCGGTCCCTTTGAACCCGATTCAGCATGAAGTCAGTAAGCCTTGCCGACTTCACTAGAGCTCTTCAAAAAAAAAAAAAAATCGGAACAGGGGAACTTGATCTCTATCCAATTGCATGCCTTGGATGAGGATAAGGCCACTCTTGGATGGGTGTTGTACGTGGGTGAAGGTTGATCAAAGATGTTTGGGTTGGTTATGCCGGTGAACAGCTGACCTTATCTGTAGATTGATCGAGCTTATCTCCTTTACAGCCACTTCTTTTTAAGCCCTTCCTCCCTCAGTTGATTCCACCATCATAGCCTCCTGCCTCCCTCTTCCTTCTTCCTCAACTCTGGCAACTGCCGGACTCCGCAATCAAGTTGCCGTCATCCGATAACCCCCCTTCCTCCCTAATCCTTACTATCTTCTCTATTTCGGGTGTTGCTACTGCCGGGATTTTTCCTTTGTTAGCGCTCTGGCCGGACTGCTGCCTCTAACTGCTGTAGTGCCACCATCGCCGTCGACTCCATCCTGTCCTCCCCTCTGTTATCCCTTAGAGATCTTAGGAAGAGACTTGGGTTCGGTTAGGGAAGAGATGAGAAGAAAGAAAGAACAAAAGAGAGAGAAATAAAGAGAAAAATAAGAAGGAAAGAGAGAGAGAGAGAGTCAATGTTATAAACCTACCTATTGATTAGACCCAATCTGAATGAGTCTAGGTCAACCCAATTTGTATAGACTTGATTTAGGAGTCAACCCAAATCTTGACCTAGATCCAGGCTAGCTTGAGAGTTTCTTTTATTTATTTTAATTTTTCTCAGATTGAAGGCTAATAAACCTTGTTGTCTATTTATGCTAGAGCCTTCATCATTGAAAGAATGCCGGATCTTGGGGCGGCTGAGAAGACTATAGATTTTGGATCCGACTGATTGTAATTTCCTTTTGATATCTGGGTATTTTTATTTACGTATTTAAAAATTAGATTTTGTACATAACCATTATTATACTATTAGAAATTATTTGGAAGTATGTATTTATACATGAAAGTGTTATTCAAAATTATAGACCAAGTATAAGATGTCTGAAAGGGTTATTGTAAATTATAAATTTGAAATAAATTGATTTTGAAAAGGATATTATGCATGTTTGCCTTGCATGAATTTTTGAATAGAGATTATTTTGTTACTCCTTTGGGAGATGTGAAAAGTTGAATTGATACCATTATGACAATTTATATGTTTATATTATATGAAATTTATTTGTAAATTGATGAGAAAACTTTTTAATTAGACTACGATTCGGGTCAAGCCAACGGGACTAATCATTGGCTATATGTCAGAAACTAGTTTCTTTCAGACCTAGTCAGTTGGGGCTGATCGCCGGCATTGCTAGTTCTTTCAAGCCTAACCAGTTAGGACTGATCATTAGCATATGCTGATGAGTTGCATGTATATATTTCAGAACTAGTTTCTTTGCCTTGTCATTGGGCTAATCATGACCGCGTAAATCAGAGCTAGTTCCTTTCGGGTCTAGTCAGTCGGGGCTGATTGTTGGCACATGCTTATGCATGGCATGTTTGTTATTCAGGGGCTAGTCTCTTTTGGGCCTTGTCATGGAGCTGATCGTGGCTGTAGTCACCAAAGATTGAGGGAGGATTTTTGGATTTTACTAATATGCATATGTTTTGAAAGAGAATTATGTTGTTACAATTTACTATTAAGCTATTATATTTTGAAAATTAATTATGCTTGATCCCTCAGAGATATTGGTAACTTACTGTGCCCATAAAGCCCACTCCCTCTTTACTATTTTTTTCAGATCCAGAAGATTCTATGGGGTTTGGGACTGAGCAATAAGGAGCATAGGATCTTAGAGAATATTTGCTTAGTTTATTTTTGAATAAATATTGATCTTGATTATGATGAGACATTGGTGAGCTATATTTGAATCAACAAAATTAGATGTTTATTTTTACTACATTACTTGAGTTGGTTGATGTGATGGTTTATTGATTAAAAAAGCAAGCCTTGCATATTCTTTAGGGCCTTGCCCTAAAGAGTGTGTGGCCATCACGTGCCCGATCTAGATGCTGGGTTTCGGGACGTGACAATAAAGGTATAAATTTGTGACTTATGTGGATTTATGCCTCGATCTACCTTGATGAATATATATGTCATCCATGTTCAAGATTGTTAAGAATAAAATATGTTAGAATTATGGTGAATATCATAATGAGTTGTCAAGATCATGACCACTATGGTAAGTATGACCTCAAGGATTCCAAGATCAGAATATCATGACTATTATGGTCAAAATATCATGGCTATTATGGTCGTCAATATCATGGCTATTATGGTAGTGATTACTATAGAGATTCCAGAGTCAAATCTACCATAATTATTTGATTGTTAGATACAATTGCATAGCTTCCATATGTGTTTGGATACAATTGTAAAGCTACCATAGTAGCTATTCCATTTTAGTATATTTAAAGAGTTGTATTCATAAGGTGAATGAGAAAATACAATATTATCTTTTTCATTAACATGGTATTAGAGCCAAAACCCTAACCATAGCCAAAGCAAGTAGGTGCCACCCTCTTTCTCTATCCACCGCCATCTTCTTGCTGCCTCCCATCATCTTCCATCATCTCCTAACCTTCCAACCCTTGCCGACCACCAAGATCTGCATCTTTCCAGCCCTTGCCGACCAGTAGATCTGCCCCAGAACCAGATTTGCTCCAGATCAGTCCTAGAACTAGATCTATAGATTTGCCATACCACCATCCAGGTCAGTCCTTTTATGGCCTACTACTTGTGTCTTTATGTGTTTATTGGTTTGTGCCTTTCAGTACAGATTTTTTGCACTGATTGTGGAGTTTGTTTTTGATGGGATGTAGGTTGTGTGATGATAACCTATGGATTAGGAGTCTTTAGTTGAGATAATTGGGCTGATTCTAGATTGTTTGTGGTAACATGATGCGAGTTGTGGTATGAGGGTGTAGTTTGTTGTGGTATTATTTTAATTGATTGAAATAGTGTAGTGTTTTTGAGTAATGGCGTCAAGAGAGGGCCTTAAGAGTGTTAAAGTGGTGTCCTTACACCAGAAATTAATTGATATGATGCTAGCTGGTGATGGATCCAATTTTGTAGAATGGTGTTTCCTTGTCAAGGTCAATATTGGAGGACTTGGCAAGGAAGAACACCTTATTGAGTTATATTCTAAGGGAGAAAGGGAAGCCAAACTATGGTTGGCTGAAGATAAGAGACTGTTTTCTCAGATTGTCAATTGCATTGATAGAAAAATGGCTCTCTTAATGCAGCATGTTACGATGGTGAAAGAGCTATGGGGGTTGTTGCATCAGTGTTTTTCTGGGATTAGAAATATGAAAAGGTTATATAGTTTGGCTCAAGAGGTGAGTCGTCTAAGTCAAAATGGGCGAAGTATCATGAACTATTATTATGAGTATAAACGAGCCATAGAAGATTTTTGTACGGCAATGCCGATCTCCACTGATGATGAAGGAACAACGTGAGAGACTGTTTGTATTTGGTTGGTTTTTTGGATTGGATACAGAGTACGAAGTGATTCGGTCATAGTTGTTGGCCAACAAGGATGTGGATTCCTTGTTTGATGTTGTCACTACCGTACTCAATGCAGTCCGAGAGAGTACCTTAGGTACTAAGGATATGTTTGGTGGATCTGCCCTTGCATCTCAGAGTAATAGTGGTGGTGGATATAAAGGGAGAGATGGAGGACGTGGTGGTATAGGAGGACGCGGAGGTAAAGGATACAGTGGTCGTGGGAGCCAAAGGGTGTGCTATAACTGTGGAGAACCAGGATAATTTCATCATCAGTATCCTAAACCTCCACAAGCACCGCAGATGCAGTCTCAGTATTAGGCACCCAGATTTGCTCATCCTATATCACATCCAATTGATTCAATTACTCATTACCCCGAGGGTCTCACCATAGTCATGTCCGATGAAGAGTTTGCCAGGTACACCCAGTTTCAGCAATCTCAACAGTCGACATCCTCCTCTAAAGCTACTTCAGTCAAGATAGGTAACCCGTTGCCTACCTTTCATCCTCATCCCGATATTGGGTCTTTGACTCATATGCCACCGACCACATGACAGGTGATCAAGGTATCTTATCCCATTATAAACTGTCTGATGAGTGCTTTAATATAATACTAGCAGATGGATCCACTATCAAAGTCTTAGGTAGTGGAGATACATCCATTATCTCTTCGCTTTCCTTGTCTTCTATTTTGTATCTTTCTAAATTTTCTTTTAACTTGATATCTGTTAGCCAAATCACTAAAGCCTTAAATTGTTGTATTACATTTTTTCCTGGCTACTGTTTGTTTTAGGATCTATCGATTTAGAAGATTCTTGGTAAGGGAAGCGAATCAAATGGATTGTATCTACTGGATGAGATTACTATTACCATCCCATCTAGTATTGCATCTACTGTTAGGTTTGACATCTCTCCATTTCACTTTCATTATCGTCTTGGTCATCCGTCCCTAGAAGTCTTGAAGAAAATGTCCTGAGCTAAGTTCAATAACTAGTTTGTCTTGTGAGTCGTGTGAGTTTGCTAAACACCATCGAGTGTCATATCCCCCAAGAGTGAATAAATGAGCCTTGTCTCCTTTTGATCTTGTTCACTCTGATATCTGGGGTCCGTGTCCTGTCACTTCCAAGTCTGGCTTTCGATATTTTGTAACTTTTGTTAATGATTATTCAAGAAGTACTTGGTTATATCTAATGAAATCTCGATCTAAGTTGTTTTATATTGTCTCTGCTTTTTGTTCCGAGGTTTGTACTCAGTACAATTCCAATGTTCGTATTCTTTATAGTGATAATGCCAAAGAATATTTTTTTGAACAATTTAACACCTAAATGATACAAAATGGCATTATCCATGAATCATCATGTGTTATTACTCAACAAAATAAAATAGCTGAGAGGAAGAACCGTTATCTTATGAAAGTTGCTAGAGCCTTAATATTTCAAATGAGAGTACCTAAAATATTTTGGGCAGATGCAGTTCATATTGCTACATTTCTCATAAACCGCATGCCGTCCTCTATTCTTAATGGTCGTGCACTTTATACGGTTTTGTTCCCTACTCGGTCATTGTTTTCCATTCCTCCAAAGATATTTGGCTGCACTTGTTTTGTATAAGGTATGAGATCCCAGATCAGTAAGTTGGATCCTCGATCACTAAAGTATGTCTTTCTTGGGTATTCCCGTACACAAAAAGGGTACCGATATTATTCTCCTGTGTTAGGTTGATACATTGTGTCTCGAAATGTCATCTTCTTTGAATCGAGTCATTTCTTTGCTAATCCCTCTCCTTCTACTTCTGAGATGGACTCTATGGAGGACTTTCTGATCTACACTATCAGTTATCCCACCTCTACTATTTCATCTGATCCACCTCATCCTCCCATCACTTATGTCTACATTCGTCGAGATAAACCTCCCCAGTCAGATGTTGAAGGTCCTCAACCAGTAGATCCACCAATGGCTATCTCATCCCTACTGGCTTCCGCGTCGTCTGATTCTAATCTTGATCTACCTATTGCTCTCAGGAAAGGTAAGTGCAATTGTACCCATCCTATTTCATCTTTTGTTTCCTATAACCATTTATCACAAGCATCCCGCTCCTTTGTTACCTCTCTTGATTTTATGACTATTCCTAAGACACTAGATGAGGTGTTGTCACACAATGGCTGGAGGACAGCTATGGAGGAAGAAATGTTGGCTCTTGGGGCTAATGGCACTTGGGACTTGGTTTCTCTCCCATCAGGTAAGCATGCTATTGGGTGTAAGTGGGTATATGTGGTGAAGATGAAGGCTGATGGTTCTGTTAATAGATTGAAAGCTTGTTTGGTAGCTAAGGGATATGCCCAGACTTATGGTGTGGATTATACTAATACTCTCTCCTATGCCTAAGATGATATATATTTGCATATTTATTTTCTTAGCTGCTAGTTATTGTTGGCTCTTGTATCAGCTAGATGTCAAGAATGCATTTCTTTATGGTGACTCGCAGGAAGAAGTGTATATGGAGCAACCTCCTAGATTTATTGCTCGGGGGGGTATGGTAGGGTGTGCAAATTAAAAAAATCATTATATGGGTTGAAGCAATCTCCCAGAGTTTGGTTTGGCAGGTTCAGTGATGTGGTGATAGAGTTTGGCATGAAGAGGAGTTCATGTGATCATATTGTGTTTTTCAAACATACTGATAGTGGTTGTATTTTGTTGATTGTGTATGTTGATGATATTGTGATTACAGGACGCGACACACGATATTTCTTCACTAAAGAAGTTTCTTCAGGTAAGATTTCAGACAAGATTTGGGACAACTGAAATACTTCCTTGGGATTGAACTGGCTTACTTGAAGAAAGGTATATTTCTTTCTCAAAGGAAGTATGTTCTAAATCTTTTGACAGATACCGGTCTACTTGGAGCAAAGCCTTGTGAAACTCCTATGGATCCTCATGTCAAACTTGTAGCAGAAGAGGGGAAGATGTTTACTGAACCAGAGAAATACAAAAGACTTGTTGGAAAACTCAACTACCTCACAATCACTTGTCCAGACATTGTATTTCCTGTCAGTGTATTGAGTCAGTTCATGTCGGCACCCACTATTGTACGTTGGGATGCCTTAATCCGTATATTAAGGTACTTGAAAGGTGCCCCAGGAAAGGGTATTGTGTATGGAGATCATGGTGGTATACAGATTGTGGGGTTCACCGATGCTGATTGGGCAGGTTCGCCTAATGATAGGAAGTCTACAACAGGATACTGTGTATTTCTGGGAGGAAATTTAGTATCTTGGAAGAGTAAGAAGCAAAATATAGTACCTTGGTCGAGTGCAGAGTTAGAATACCGGGCCATGGCATATACAACATATGAATTGATGTGGATTCAACATCTTCTAGAAGAAATTAGTTTTACAGATTCTTCTCCTATGAAGCTGTGGTGTGATAATCTGGCAACTATGCATATTGCATCAAACCCAGTGTTTCATGAGAGGATGAAGCACATTGAAGTTGATTGTCACTTTGTGAGGGAAAAGATTCAGCAAAAGCTTATTTCCACCAGTTACATACACTCAAAGGATCAATTAGTCGATTTGTTTACAAAGAGTCTTACCCGGGCTAGGATTGATTACATTTGTGACAAACTGGGCATGATTAATATCTATGTTTTAGCTTGAGGGGGAGTGTTAAGAATAAAATATGTTAGAATTATGGTGAATATTATAATGAGTTGTCAAGATCATGACCACTATGGTAAGTATGACCTCAAGGATTCCAAGATCAGAATATCATGACTATTATGGTCAGAATATCATGGCTATTATGGTTGTCAATATCATGGCTATTATGGTAGTGATTACTATAGAGACTCCAGGGTCAAATCTACCATAATTATTTGATTGTTAGACACACTTGCATAGCTTCCATATATGTTTGGATACAATTGTAAAGCTACCATAGTAGTTATTTCATTTTAGTATATTTAAAGAGTTGTATTCATGAAGAGGTGAATGAGAAAATACAACATTATCTTTTCCATTTACAAAGATCAAAATACCATTCCTGTTACAAAACTTGCAAACACCATCCAAATGAGATTTCCATCCTTTCTCCCTCATCACTTGTAATCATTGCCTAGCCATTCTTACAATTGACATAGCATTTAATATCTTGTTCCTTCCTCTGCAAAACTAAATTTAACTCATTTGTAAGCCCCAATACAGTTTGCATCAAGTATAAGACAAAAGCAGACTGAAATGATTGTAAATAATTAAGAAGCACTTGTGCTCGAACTCTTTGCTCAGGATGTAGCCGTCAGTGGCAATAATTTCAAGTACATCCATAATAGAAAAGAACGTAGCATCTAAATTTAGAGGTGATTTATAATGAAATCCCCAACAAGTATCACCTACTCTTTTAAGACTAATTTCTTGATTCAAACCTTGTCCGCTTTGAAGCTCACCATTACTTAAGACTTCTTCAACTATTTCAACTTGCTTTTTTCGAAGCATATCTCTATATTTGCAAAAAGCTCCAACTACATTCAAAACATGATCAACTGTGTTAAAAAGCCAAGCAACATCATCATGATTTTTGGCAACTGCTACAAGTGTATATTGAAGTTGATGAGCAAAACAATGGATAGAATATGTTGGACTTTCCCTCATAATCAAAGTTTTAAGGCTGTTGATCTCACCTTGCATATTTCTAGCTCCATCGTAGCCTTGCCTATGTATTATGCATAAACTCATTGAATGTTCAGAAAGCAAAGAATCAACTGCTTCCATAAGAGATAAAGCAGAAGTATCAATAACATATACAATGTTAATAAACCGCTCCATTACAATCCCCCTTTTATCACTATAGTGCAAAACAAAAGCCATATGCTCTTTGTGTGATATATCACATGACTCATCAACCAATATTCCAAATAAATCATCACCAAGGTCATCAATAACAGCACTAGTTGTTTCTTTTGCACAAAGCATGCATAATATCTTTTTGAATTGCTAGGGCAATCATTTGTTGATTTTTTCGAGCATTTTGCAACCCAACACTTCTCATATTTTCATTTTGATTAGCAAGCCGTTGTAATAGTTCAGGAAAGGAGAGAGAGATGGAAAGGATTGCGATGGGCATTAAAAGACAAATAGAAAAGTAATTAATGAAGAAAGAGAAAGGAAAGAGAGAGGAAGAGAGATCAAAGTGCTATGAGAGATGGAGAGGAGAGAGGTGGGACATGTGAGTCACTGAAAAGAGAGAATATAAGGTATAATTACTCTTTCGATGTGATCCTTGTAGGATATAAAAAATAAATTGATGTAGGGTTTAATGCTTTGTTTGATACGAAGGATGGATAGAAGGAAGGATGGATGAGAGAGGATGGATGGATGATGGAATCCATCCATCCTTTCATATGTTTGGTGAAATATGGAAGGATGGATAAAAGTGATTCCTTTCTCTGTTTGGTATAGGAGGAATGAAAGGAAGGATGGATGATATTTATATAATATTTTTACCAAACTACCTTTTGAAAAAATTATTACTATTGTCAATTTATAACATTAATTTATACTAAATAAGTAAACAATATATAAACTTATAATCATTATAATTTATAATTATATAAATATTTAATTTTAATTTAGTTTAATTTAATAAATAATTTTATAATTAAATTATTAATGAGTTAGTTATATAAATAATTAGTTAATTTATAATTTAATTTAATAATTAATTTCATTAATAATATAAATAACTAGTTAATTTATAATCTAATTTAGTGATTAATTAATATCATATAAATAATTAATTAAAAATAGTAAGTAAAATAAAAAATTGAAGATAATTCTATATGCATATATACATGTATATATATGCATGTATATATATATATGCATATATATACATGCATGCATGCATATATATATGCATATATATACATGCATGCATGCATATATATATAATATATATACATGCATATTTATGCATGCTTGTACATATACATGTATACATGCATATATATGCATGCATGCATATATATGCATGTATATATATATACATGCATGCATATATATGCATATATATGTATGTATACTTGTATATATACATGCATGCATATATATGCAGGTATATATATATATGCATATATATACATGCATGCATATATATGCATATATATGTATGTATACTTGTATATATATATACATATATATATATATATATATATATATATATAATATATCTAGATATATATATGTGTATATATATACATCATATATTATATATATATAATTATATATATATATATATTATTATGTGTTAGCATATATGTATATGCATATATATATATATATATATATATCTGTAATATATATATATATATATGTATACATATTATGTATACATATGTATATGTATGTATATGTATATATATATCATATGTATATATATAGTACATTACATATACATATATATGTATATGTATGTATGTATGTATACATATAATATTTAATATATATATATATATACATATATACATATAATATGTATTATGTATGTATGTATGTATGTATGTATGTATGTACTTATACTATATTATATGTATATACATATATATAATATATATATATACAATAGATATATATGTATATATACATTATATATACATATGTATATGATATATAATATATATATATGTATATATACATATGCATGTATATATATATGCATGATATATATCCATAATATATATATATGCATGCATATATATATATATGCATCCATATGCATGC
>QRFJ01000075.1:252500-439753 GCA_006176705.1 Cocos nucifera
ACTTGATCCTTTTGATCTACTATTTGCATAGGATACTCTTCATAGCTTAGATCTTCTTTGAGCTGTAAGGATTCATACCCTACAATATGATTGGGATCTGATATATATTTTTTCAATATAGAAACATAGAAGACATTATGCATACTAGCAAGTATAGGAGGTAAAGTCTATAGGCTACTACACCAATTCTTTCCAATACTTCAAATGGATCAACATGTCTAGGGCTCGACTTACCCCGAATCCCAAATCTTATATTTCCTTTGGTAGTTGATACCTTTAGGAATATATGATCACCAATCTAGAACTCTCTTACCTGCTAATATCTGCATAACTTTTTTGTCTACTTATGGAGATGCTTGTTGATCATGTAAATCTTTTCTTCTATTTGTTGTACTAGTTTAGGTCCTAATAATCTCTTCTCACCCATGTCATCCCAACATATTAGGGACCTATATTTCCTTCCATATAATGCCTTATAAGGTGCTATTTGTCTACTAGCCTAATAACTATTATTGTAGGCAAATTCTACTAAGGGTAAATGTTCTTCCCAAGAGCTTTTCAAATCAATGACATAAGCTCTTAACATATCCTCTAATATCTGAATAGTTCTTTCTAACTGTGCATCTGTCTAGAGGTGTAAAGTAGTTTTAAAATTTAATTTAGTTTTCAGAGCTTTATGCAAACTTTTCTAGAACTGAGATACAAACCTAGTATCTTTGTCCGATACAATAGTCACAAGGACACCATGCAATCTCACAATTTCTTTAATATAAAACTTAGCTAGCCTTTCAAGGATGTGACCAACTTTGTATACCAAGAAATGAGCTGATTTGGTTAATCTATCAATAATTACCTATATTGCATCCTTACTATTAGGAGTTTACGGCAAACTGATCACAAAATCCATAGTGATATGCTCCCATTTCCACTCAGGAATGGGTAAAGGCTGCAGTGGTCCTCCTGGTCTTTGGTGCTCAGCTTTCACTAACTGACATGTTGGATATTAGGCAACAAACTATACAATCTCTTTTCATATTATTCCACCAAAAAATTTCTTTCAAATTCTTGTATATTTTGGTACTACCAGGGTGTACGGTATAACTAGTGTTGTTGCTAGTCTTCTGATGGAAGCCGGATCGGTCGAAGAAGGAATGTGGCTGGTGCTCGATGGCGACTTGACATGTAAAATAAGTCCCTGACCGGAGTTGGCTCTGATGGAGACTCTTCGACTCTTAAGTCAGAAAACTAGAGAACATAAGGAAGGAGCGTGTATTGGGAGAGAAATGATTGCATATCTTGAGGGTCCCTTTGGCTATTTATTTATAAGGGCAGAGGTGCTATGAGAAGGAGAATCAGGTTGTTATTTTTGCCTTATTGAGTGAGACACATGTTATATCCTACTTTATTTGGAGAGATATGTCGTTATCTTCTTCCTTATTTGTCCATGGTAGGTTGTCACGTGGATTCTAGGATTTCCCCAGTTGGCGTAAATTAGGCAACAACATCGAGTATAAAATTTTCCCAAAATGTTGGCTCGGGTCGATCACGAAGATACTCTGAGTTGGTCAGGACTAAAGGTCGGCCAACCGAGGCACTCAGTACGTCGGCTTCAAGCAAGGTAAGATTTTTTTCCCTGTATCATATGCCTTCCTGAATTATGTCGGATGAAGGGAGTATCAAACCAGTTCTCTCGGCTCTTAGAGATATTTCTTATAGTCCAGTCCTTCGGAATGGTTTTATTAGCTTTAATTCAGACATCCTATGCTAATCCTAATTTAGACATCCGATGCATGGAGATTGTAGCATCATTTCAAGCAAGCCGCATTCAGATAACTGACCTGACCTTTCTTAGGTCAGATAGCATAGGCCGAGGTGTTTAGGCACCTTCTTTGGGCGATCTCTTGAAGGTAGCATATTCTTTAGCTTGGCTCATCCTCGAGGTGGCTTTGAGTATCTTTGTGTGATTATTCCTTCAAGGATCTCGGGTCAGATTGGCATTGCTGATGAACTTCACTTTCGAGGATCCCCCTTAAGGGTTCTTTTTGCCACTGGTTTCGTAGCTCAGCATGTCTTAGGTTGAGGAGCTACTTTAGATGGGGTCGGCATTGTTGAGGTTTTGAGCTTCAAAGGATCCACTTATGGGGTTACCCTTCACCCCTCGGATGGCCAAGATTTTTAGCTTAGCTCATCTTATGGACGAGGGGCTTTCTGAGGGTTCTTTTATGGGGTTACCCTTCACCCTTTGGATAGCTAAGATTTTCAGCTTAGCTCATTTTGGGATGAGGGGCTTTTCGCTCTTGGTCGCTCGAGGTCTTCAGCCCGAATCGACGTGGCTTTAGGACTTCGAGGGTCCTCTTATGAGGTTATTCCTCACTTCTCGAACGGCCAAGATTTTCAGCTCAGCTCGTCTTAGGGCGAGGGACTTTTCGCTCTTGGGTTCAAGGTCTTTGGTTCGGATCGATATGGCTTTAGGGCTTTGAGGGTCCTCTTATGAAGTTACCCCTTGCTTCTTGAATGGCCAAGGTTTTTAGCTCAACACGTCTGGGGACGAGGGGCTTTTCACTCTTGGTCGCTCGAGATCTTCAGCCCGAATCAATGTAGCTTTAGAGCTTCGAAAGCCCTCTTATGGGGTTACCCCTTGCTTCTTGGATGGCCAAGATTTTCATCTCTGCTCATCTTGGGACGAGAGGCTTTTTGGTCTTAGTCACTTGAAGTCTTTGGTCCGGATTGATGTGGCTTTAGGGCTCTGAGGATCCTCTCATGGGGTTATTCCTTGGTTCTCAAATAGTCAAGCTTTTCAGCTTAGCCATCTTGGGATGAGGGGTTTTTCGCTTGTGGTCGCTCGAGGTCTTTCGTCCGGATCGACGTAGCTTTAGGGCTCTGAGGGTCCTTTTATGGGGTTACCCCTTGCTTCTCAAATAGCCGAGGCTTTCAGCTTAGCTCATCTTAGGATGAGAGGCTTTTCGTTCTTGGTCGCTCGAGGTCTTTGCCCCAATCCAACCTTGCCTTCAAGCCCTACAAAAGTGTTTGGTTATTTATCTTGGCCTCCTTCGATTGGCTTTATCAAGTAGGCCTCCTCAGGTCAGCTATCCACCTTGGCCTTCTCAGATCGGCTTTGTTAGGTTGGCCTCCTTAGGTTGGCTTTGTCAAGTCGGCCTCCTTAGATTGGCTTTCTACCTCGGCCTTCTTAGATCGGCTTTGTCAGGTCGGTTGCTCAGGTCGGCTTCATACCTTGGCCAAGTCGGCTTTGTCACCCTAGCCTCCACAGATCGGCTTTCCACCTTGGCCTTCTCAGATCGATTTTGTTAGGTTGCCTCCTCAGGTTGGCTTTGTCAAGTTGGCCTCCTTAGGTCGTAGGGTTGAAACCGGATCGGATATGGATTGGATACCAGCATATCCATATCCATATTTATTTTATCTGATGAATATAAATACGGATACGGATATTATTTAGTTGCAAAATTTCATATCCATATTTGTTTTAAATGGATACGAATATGATTCGGATACCGGAAGTATGGATATAATTACGGATATAAGTTGGCAAATTAAACTTTATAACTATAGAATTAAAGATATTACTAAATAGATGATAAATCAAGTTAATAACATGTTTATATGGTTGTATATTTCGCTTAAAAAATAATAAATGCTATATAAAATTATATAGGATTATAGGTAGATTCGGATATTCGGATACGGATCGGATAGTTGTCTATCCATATCCATATTTATTTTTCTTTGATGGATATGGATATGGATACGGATATTAGTTGGATACTCAAATTTCTATCCATATGCGGATTGATTCAGATATGAAAATGGATCTAGATGGATATTATCTGTACCACTTTCACCCTTATTAGATCGGCTTTGTCAGTTTGGTTGCTCAGGTTGGCTTCGCACCTTGGCCTCCTCAGGTTGGCTTTGTCACCTTAGCCTCCTCAGGTCGGCTTTCTACCTCAGTCTGCTTAGATCGGCTTTGTTAGGTCGGCCTTCTTAGGTCAGTTTTATCAGGTTAGCCTCCTCAAATCAGCTTTTGGCCTCCTTAGATAGGCTTTGTTAGGTCGGCCTCCTTAGGTCGGCTTTCCATCCTGGCCTTCTCAAATCGGCTTTGTTAGGTCAGCCTCCTCAAGTTGGCTTTGTTAGGTTGGCCTCCTTAGGTTGGCTTTCCACCTTGGCCTTGGGCTTGATAGCTCGGCCTCGGTCTTCATCTCGGCCTTAGTCTTGATAGCTCAGCCTTGGCCTCGGTCTTCACCTTGGCCTCGGTCTTTACCTTGGTTCAGTCTTCACCTCGGCCTTAGTCTTAATAGTTTGGCCTCGATCTTCACCTTGCTGGGTGTTGATAGCTTAGCCTCGATCTTGATCTTCACCTTGGCTCAGTCTTCACCTTAGCTTGGTGTTCACCTTGGCCTTAGCCTCAGCCTCCGATGCTTATAGACCTATGGACCTACAAGAAGGAAAAAAAATAGAATGATGGATGAGGGCTTTAGAGCTTTTCGCCATGAGAGCTTTGAGTTGTTGAAGTCCCTTCTTCTCTGAGTCTGTCCTCTTGAGATCTCCTTGGTCCATGTATATAGATGAGGAAGCACAGATCCATCATGATTTGGAGCTGGAAATTGAGGGATTCCGGTAATCTCCTTCCTTATCTGGATTCTAATATATTGCTATCTCTTTTGTTTGGATCCTGCAAAGAATTCAAATTTTGAATTGAAATCTTTGCTTGCCACATGCCCATTCACGATCAATGGGCTGATTTCATACCATATTATATGCCCCCCACTTCCAAGCCTTACTAAGGTAGCTTGGAGGGTTGATCGATCCGCTCAACTCACGGTGGTGTAAGATGGATCATTAATCTTCCTTAGAGGGATATGGATCCTGATTAATGTCTGGCCATTTTGGAGATGCTCAGCTTGGTTTGAATCTGATTGGTGCCTGACCAATCTGGAGATGCGCATGGGAGGCGAAGATGATCATGCTAGATTTATCCAGCACAACGGAATATCTTGGCCATGTAGTTGGGGTTCATACCCATGGCTCGAATCTATGGCCTGGAGGGAAAGGCCGATGGCCAAGCAATTGAAGTTGGCATCGTTCACCAACTCATGGATCGCTTATAGGACTTTCTTCAAGAAGCTCCCTTTATCCTTATGAGAAAGAAGATAGGGCATAAAACTTTTATGGGAGTTTGGATGCGATGTTAAATAACGGAAAGGATGTGGAGTCCCATCATGAAGGGATGAGAAAGAGGAGGGAACTTAGGATTAGTTCGAAGACTCCCTGCATCTCTCTCTCTCTCTCTTTATTCTCTCTTTCTCCATTGGTCTCTGGAGGGCTTTATTTTATTGAAAGGGAGAGAGAAACCGTGGGAAGAGAGAAAGGCCTTGGAAGTGGGGGAGGCTCAATTTAGAGATGGTAGGATTTGATCGGCATCTGGCCGATTTGGAGATGGTCGGCCTGGATCTAGTCAGTGTTCAGTTGATCTAGAGATGGTTGGTCTTGAGGTAGTAGCGTTGGAGTGGCACAACAAGATTTCTTGGTGTGGTGCCATGGTGATAGATTGTTTACTCCTCGTAACGAGCATGGGCCTTTCCTCTAACACCAATCTATTACCGCTAGTCTTCTGGTGGAGGTCGGATTGGTCAAAAAAGGGATGTGGCTAGCGCCCGACAGTGGCTGTTTGACCTGCAAAATAAGTCCCTGACTAGAGTTGGCTTCCGTGTGGACCCTTCGACACTCAAGTCAGAAAACTAGAGAACAAAGGAAAGGAGCATGTATTGAGAGAGAAATGATTGTGTGCCTTAAGGGTCCCATTGGCCCTCTATTTATAGGTGAGGGTAGAGGTGCCGTAAGAAGGAGAATCAGGTTGTTATTCTTTCCTTATCGAGCAAGATATGCCTCATGTACCCTGCTTTATTTGGAGAGATACGTCGTTATCTTCTTCCTTATCTGCCTACAATAGGCTATCACGTGGATTCTGGGATTTTCCTATGTGGCATAAAACTTTATTAAAATGTTGGCTTGGGTCGATCACGAAGATATGTTGGGTCGGTCAGGACTAAAGGTCAGCCAACCGAGGCATTCAGTATGTCGGCTTCAACCGAGATAAGATTTCCTCCCCGTATCAACTAGTATTTTGAGCCTCTTAAAGATTTCCCTCTTCAATTTTGGAACATTAGATACACATAATCTATTTCTAAACCTCAAGGATCCATCCTAATGAACTTGAAATTCTAGTTGTATATAAGAATCCACGTGTCCTCTAATTCTCTGCAATTCTGAATTACTATTCTAAGTAGCTTTAATTTTTTCAATCAGATTTGGCTGTGCTCTAAAATGTGCTATCTTTGTCCCATGCTCATGCTTCCATACTTCAATATCAAATTTTATTTGATCTAGCAGAATATGCTTCCGAGTGGTGATCAACACTGCCAAATTACCTGAGGATTTTCTATTTATTATATTAGTTACTACATTAGCTTTTCCTAGATGATAATTGATAGATAAGTCATAATCTTTCAATAATTCTAACTATCTTTTCTGTCTCGTATTCAATTCCTTCTAAGTTATACATCAGGTATTTATGATCAGTGAATATTTCATAATGTTTGCCATATAAATAATGTCTCTAGATTTTAAGTGCAAATATTACTGTTGCTAATTTCAAATTATGTGTAGGATAATTTTGTTCATAAAATTTCAATTGCCTAAGGCATATGCTATAACTTTATCATGCTACATTAAAACACATCCTAAACCCTTCTTAGCAGCATCCCTATATATTTTGAAACCTTCACTCCCAGAAGGTATGGCGAGAATAGGGCTTATATCAATCTTTTTTTCAATTTTTCAAAATTTCTTTCACATTCTTCAAACCAAGGTTTTACATATCGGTACCGAACACCGTGCCAGTTGCCGATTGGTATGGTACCATATCAGTCCATACCAACAATAAAAAATTCAAAAAAAATCCTATCCAATGGCCAAAAAAAAGAAAATCGGGCTGAACCAGGATGTACCGTACTCGAACCGATAGAATCGAAAAATCGGCTAAAACCATCTTGGTTCCCCACCAGTCCGGCTCGATTCATTCTGTACCGGCCGGTTCGGTCTGGTACAGTAAACCATGCTTTAAACCATTCAAACTTGACTCCTTTCTGAGTCAAATGGGTAAGAGGTGCAGCAATTTTAGAAAATTGTTCGCCAAATCTTCGATACTATCTAGCCAAACCTAGAAAACTATGGATTTTAGATACATTGGTCAGTCTACTCTAACTCGCAATAGCTTCTACCTTTTCAAGATCCACATAAATACCATCTTTAGATATTACATGCCCAAGAAATGCTACTCTATTTAACCAAAAACTCATATTTGCTTAACTTGGCAAATAACTTCTTTTCTCTTAGGATTGGAGGGGCATGTCTTAGATGCTCTTCAATCTTCATGTTCTTCTTTACTCTTGAAATAGATCAAAATGTCATCAATAAATATCACTACAAACTGATCCAAGAAAGGCTTAAACATCCTATTCATCAAGTCCATGAACGTAGCTGGGGCATTAGTTAATCTAAATGGCATCACTAGAAATTCATAATGTCCATATCGGATTCGAAAAGCAGTTTTAGGCACATCCTCTACTTTGATCTTTAATTGATGATATCTTGATCTAAAGATCAATCTTGGAAAACACTTGGGCTCTCTGTAGCTGATCAAACAAATCATCAATCCTAGGTAATGGATATTTATTTTTAATAGTTACCTTATTCAATTCCCTAAAATCAATACAAAGTCATAGGCTCCCATCCTTCTTCTTTACAAATATAAGTGGAGCTCCTTAAGGTGATACACTAGGTCTAATAAAACCTTTTTCTAGTAATTATTGAAGTTACTCCTTAACTCCAACTTTGTAGGAGCCATTCAGATGGAGCTTTAGAAATTGGCCTTGTATCAGGAACTAAGGTCCTGTTTGGCTAATCTTTTAGTGTTAGAAAGTACTTTCTAATCCTCCAAAAGCACTTTTGGATGGTATAGTGATGTTTGATAAAAAATCGAAAAGTTATTTTGGCTTTGTCAAAAAGTTGAAAAGGTCTACTTGGAAAAAGCTCCATTTTGAAGCTTTTCCTAAAAGTGCTTTCTAGCTAATGTCAGGAAGCTATTTTGATTTAAATGAAACTTTTTCAATGATCGAAATGCCCACTAACAAATCTCATAATTATATCTTGTATCATATCATATTATATTATTATACTATAAATATAATGTAGTATAATAATAAGTATTATCATCCATTATTTTATCTTACATTATATATTACATAATTATAATAATAGTATATTATAGTATAATATCATATGATATTACATTATATGATAATAATATTATACAATAAAATAATATTTACATGATCAACATATAATATAATCTATTATAATATTATTATATTATAATAATAATATAACATGTTGGGGATAAATCTCGCTTTTGCCGAAGTCCAGTCTGATGCTTGACCTAACGCAACTGGCAATCACGGAAGAGCTTCGATCGAAAATTCTCCTCCAACGGTTGGACCCAGCCGAACTCCTCCAGTGGCCAAATCTTAGTCGAACTCCTTCCGAACTTTCTAGTGGCTGAGCCCCCAGCCGAACTCTCCCAGCGGTTGAACTCCTTCCGGACTTCTCCCCCAGTCGGACTCCTACAGGAGCCGAACTTCTTTCGGATCTCTTCTTCAAACAAGTTTCTACAGGAGCCGAACTTCTTCTGGATCTCTCCTTCAGTTGAATTCCTCCAGGAGCCAAACTCCTTCCGGACTTCTGCAGTCGGATTTCTACAGGAGTTGAACTCCTTTCGAATCTATCCTTTAGTCGAATTTCTATAGGAGCCAAAATCCTTCCGGACTCCTTCAGTTGGACTTCTCCAGCGGTCAAACCTTAGCCGAACTCCTTCTGAACTCAGCGGTCGAGCTCCAGCCGAACTCTCCCAGCGGTCGAACTTCCGAATTTCTTTCTCAGTCGGACTCCTACAGGAGCCGAACTCCTTCCGGATCTCTCCTTCAATTGGACTCCTACAGGAGCCGAACTCTTTTCGGATCTCTTTTTCAGACGGATGTCTATAGGAGCCGAACTCCTTCCGGATTTTTCCTTCAATCAGACTCCTCTAGAAGCCGAACTCCTTTCGGACTTCTCCTCAGTCGAACTCCTATAGAAGCCAAACTCCTTCCGGATCTCTCCTTCAGTCAAGTTTCTATAGGAGCCGAACTCCTTCCGGATTTCTCCTTCAGTCAGACTTCTCCAGAAGCCGAACTCCTCTCGGACTTCTTCAGTTAAGTTTCTACAGGAGCTGAACTCCTAGATCTCTCCTTCAGTCAAGTTTCTACAGGATTCGAACTCCTTTCGAACTCCTCCTTCAGTCAAGTTTCTATAGGAGCCGAACTACTTTCGGACTCCTTCAGTCGGATTTCTATAGGAGCCGAACTCCTCCCGGACTTCTTCAGGAGCTGAACTTCCGGACTTCTCCTTCGGTCGAACTTCTCAAGGAGCCGAACTTCTTTCGAACTTTTTCAATCGGATTTCTTTAGTGGATTGCTTCCGGATGATCTCCTCCAAACGTATTTTCTTCAGGAGTCCGAACTCTGGAATTGATATATATCGAAGCCCTTCACCAATCAACGCCTGCTTCCTTCGAGCTACGGCTATTAAATCTCGACGAACGATCGCCATCAGTCTGCTATAGGCGATGCTACAGGCGGCGCCCCCTCCGTGATACTCCATTAGGCCTCGAGTGGTCCGCTATCGGACGGTATGACTGTCACTATCAGCCTGATGACACCTTTCTCTCTGTACCGAATCTCATGCGATCCCGAGCGGTCCAGTATCGGATGGTATGGTCATCACCATCAATCAAGCTCTGTCTATAAAAAGGGATCCTCCAGATATGTTTTCTCTAAGCTCTCTTCTTCTTTTTAAAACTCTGTCAAACTCTTTCCTGAGCACTCTATTTTTGTTGGTCAAAGGAGTTGACTTGATCGTCGGAGGGTCCTGTTGGAGCCACCACCACCGACTTCGGACGAAACTTTGTTTTGTAGATCACCGACGACGACCTCGTCTTCTTCGACTTCAACTCGATCCGGCGTCAACCAGATTCTGCAATAACAGAATTGACGCTAGAGGAAGGGCCTCTATTTTCGAGGTACCTTTGTTCTTAAAGGAGTGCTCAGTTGATCCTATGGAGCTTCTTCTCCAAGGTTCATCTCCATCTTCTCCCTCAATCCCAAGAAATGCCTCCAAAGAAGGCGACTACCAGGAGATCTACCACTTCTGTCGTCAGATTCGAGCAAGATCCGCCTGTCCCGATGCTTCAACCACCACCTCCATCGACGGCCATGGTAGATCCGGAGTAGTTTAATCTGCTGATGCAGTGGATTCAGGGCCTTACCGAAATGGTGCAGGTCATGCGGCAGCCTCCGATAGCGGTTCCGCCAGGAAATCCGTCGTCGAGATGTCAGGAATCGGTCCCAAGAAGGGGCACTTGGGCTAGCATACCTGTCGCCCCAGGAAAGGAGAAACAGAGAGTAGAGAATCCTTGCTTGGATCATGGTTCTTCTCCGAAAGGGACCTTCCCCATCCACGGTCGGAAGTCTTCCAAGATCTGCGATCAAGTTGACATCCTCGATCAGAAACTGTGGGAGATGGATCGATGGATTAAGGAGCTTGACCACGTCGCCCTAGCTCACCATGACAACGTCCGCACCAATCCTCTTTTCTCTTTCCGAATTATGCAAGAGCTCGTTTCTTCGAACTTCAAGCTCTTCCAATTTGAAAGCTATGATGGAACCTCTGATTCGGTTGATCACCTGGAAGCCTTTCGGACTATGATGTTGCTCCATGGTGCACCAGACGTCATATTATGCCGAGCTTTTCCATCTACTTTAAAGGGAGCAGCAAGAAACTAATACTCGACGTTGAAGTCGGGTACGATCTTCTCCTTTGACCAGATGAGCCATCAGTTTGCAGCTTACTTTGTCAGCAGCCGACGTCCGCGCCGAGGTTCGGATTACTTGATGAACATCAAGCAGAAGGAAGAATCTATCCGGGCTTATGTCATCCGGTTTAATGTTGCTGCGTTGGAGGTTCAAAATCTGGATCAGTCAGTTGCGATGGCCATACTTAAGGACGACCTTCAGAAGAATGATTTGCTGTTCTTCCTGGAGAAGAAGTACCTCAGAAACTTTGTCGATCTGCTAGCTCGGGCCGAGGGATATGCCCGTGTGGAAGAAGCCTTCAAGTTGAAGGATGAAGAAGCCGTAGGAGAGCGGTAGGCGGGCGAGTCTAGCAAACCCGCGGTTGATGGAGGGCCGAATGAAATTCGGCCATGCTCACGGGCTTTCCTCAAGCACAAGCGAGGCCGAACTTCCCTCGAGCTCGTCATCAAAGAAGCCCCGACAGAAGGGCACGAAGTTCTCCTCTCTGAAGGTTTCACAACTACGCCCCCTTCAATGCTCCACAGACGCCGGCCTGAAGTAAGCCAATAGCGCTACCGCAGCTAGAACCACTAATGAGGGAGGAACAACAAGGAGATCGGCCACCTTTCGGTATCATCAACGCTATCTCTGGGGGGCTTAGTACTTCGGCGAGCCGCCATCTCTCAGCCTCAGAGCTAGGGGAAGTTTGCCTCGAATTGGGAAGGCTCATATGAAATAGAGGAGGTCGTCTGGCTCGAAACTTATCGTCTGAAGAAGCTCGGAGGAATAACGCTCCCACGACCTTGAGACTCAGAGAATTTGAGAATGTATTGTCGGTAATTTTTCTTCAATAAAACTCCTCCATTTCAATATTATTGTTTTTCGGTGCAAAAATTATCTGATGATAGGAAAGAAGCAATCAATAGTGGCCATGTTAGGAACAGGAGGAGAACCTCATCCTAACATGAGCAAGTCGAAGGCCTCGTTCATTTTAGACGAGATGGGGGGAGAGGCTCTGATAATGGCCCTTATGTGCTCCCACAGTCCATTAGGAACAGGAGGAGAACCTCGTCCTAATACGAGCAAAGTCGAAGGCCTCGTTCATTTTAGACGAGATGGGGGAGAGGCCCTGACAATAACCCTTATGTGCCCCCACAGTCCATTCGGAACAGGAGGAGAAGCTCGTTCTAATGCGAACAAAGTCGAAGGCCTCGTTCATTTTAGACGAGATGGGGGAGAGGCCCTGACAACGGCTCCTTATGTGCCCCCACAGCCCATTAGGAATAGGAGGAGAACCTCGTCCTAACGTGAGCAAAGTCGAAGGCCTCGTTCATTTTAGACGAGATAAGAGGAAAGGTCCCGACAACAGCCCTATTGCGCCCGACAACAACAGGAGAGATCTTCTTGGATCTCGGCTGGAGATAAGATCTCCGAGCCTCAACTTCAGTGTCAATCTTGGCTGGAGACAAGATCTCCCTCGAGCTTCAACGTCAACGTCAATGTCGACCTCGGCTGGAGACAAGATCTCTCACGAGCTTCAACCGCAACATCAACAGGAGACAAGATCTCCCTAGACCTCGGTTGGAGACAAGATCTCCTCCGAGCTTCAACTTCAACGTCACCCACAAGCTTCAACTTCAACATTAACCTCGGCTGGAGATAAGATCTCCCCCGAGCCTCAACTTCAACGTTAACCTTGGCTGGAGATAAGATCTTTCTAGACCTCGGTTGGAGACAAGATCTCCCTTGAGCCTCAACTTCAATGTCCACCTCGGCTGGAGGCAAGATTTTTTCTGAGCCTCAACTTTAACGTCAACCTTGGCTGGAGATAAGGTCTCCTCTGAGCTTCAATCCCAACGGATGCAGAGCCTGAAAAAGGACTTCGGCAATCGTCTTTTTTGTACTCCCTTCGAGTTTCGAACTCGAAAGTGGGGGAACTATTGTTGGGAATAAATCCCGCTTCCGCCGAAGTCCAGTCTGATGCTTGGCCTAACGCAACTGGCAATCACGAAAGAGCTTCGATCGAGAATTTTCCTCCAACGGTCGGACCCCAGTCGAATTCCTCCAGCGGACAAACCTTAGGCGAACTCCTTCCGTACTCAGCGGTCGAGCCCCAGCCAAACTCTCCCAACGGCCGAACTTCTTTCGGACTTCTCCTTCAGTCGGACTCCTCCTTCAGTCGGACTCCTACAGGAGCTGAACTCCTTTCGGATCTCTTCTTCAGACAAGTTTCTATAGGAGCTGAACTCCTTCCGGATCTCTCCTTCAGTCGGATTCTTTCAGGAGTCGAACTTCTTCCGGACTCCTTCAGTCGGATTTCTACAGAAGCCGAACTTCTTCTGGATCTCTCCTTCAGTCGGATTTTTACAGGAGCCAAACTCTTTCTGGACTCCTTCAACGGCCAAACCTTAGCCGAACTCCTTCCAAACTCCTCAGCGACCGAGCCCCAGCCGAACTCTCCCAGCGGTCGAACTCCTCCCGAACTTCTCCCTCAGTCGGACTCCTACAGGAGCCGAACTCCTTTCAGATCTCTCCTTCAGTCAGACTCCTATAGGAGCCGAACTCCTTTTGGATTTTTTCTTCAGTCGGACTCCTCCAGAAGCTGAACTTCTTCCGGACTTCTTCCTCAGTTAGACTCCTATAGGAGCCAAACTCCTTCCAGATCTCTTCTTCAGTCAATTTTTTATAGGAGCCGAACTTCTTCCGGATTCCTCCTTCAGTCGGACTCCTTCAGAAGCCGAACTCCTCCCGGACTCCTCCTTTAGTCAAGTTTCTATAGGAGCCGAACTCCTTCCGGATCTCTCTTTCAGTCAAGTTTCTACAAGATCCGAACTCCTTCCGGACTCTTCCTTCAATCAAGTTTCTATAGGAGCCGAACTTCTTCCGGACTCTTCCTTCAGTCGGATTTCTACAGGAGCCGAACTCCTCCCAGACTCCTTCAGTCGGATTTCTTTAGGAGTCGAACTCCTTCCGGACTTCTCCTTCGGTCGAACTCCTCTAGAAGCCAAACTCCTTTCGGACTTCTTCTTTAGTCGGATTCCTCCAGCGGATTACTCCCGAATGATCCCCTCTAGATGTATTTCCTTCAGGAGTTTGAATTCCTCTGGAGTTGATATATATCGAAATCTTTCACCAACCAACGTATGCTTTCTCCGAGCTACGACTATTAAATCTCGACGAACGGTCGCCATCAGTCTGCTACAGGCGACGTTACAGACGGCGCCCCCCTCCGTGACAGACTCTATCAGGCCTCGAGCGGCTCGCTATCGGACGGTATGGCTGTCACTATCAACTTGACGACACCTTCCTCTCCGTACCGAATTCCACGCGGTTCCGAGCGGCCCACTACTGGACGGTATGGCCATCACCATCAATCAAACTCCGTCTATAAAAAAGGACCCTCCAGATACATTTTCTCTAAGCTCTCTTCTCCTCAAAACTCTGCCGAACTCTTTTCTGAGCAATTCATTTCTGTTGGCTAGAAGAGCTGACTTGATTGTCGGAGGGTCCTACCGGAGCCACCACCACCGACTCCGGACGGACTTTGTTTTGCAGGTCACCGACGGCGACCTCGTCTTTTTCGACTCCAGCTCGATCCGGCGTCAACCAGATTCTGCGACAATACAATATAATATAATAATATTTTAATAATAATATAATATAATTAGATTATAATAATATAATATAATATATTATATTATAAATTATGTTATATTTATAATAATATAATATTATATTACAATATTATGTTATATTATATGATAATAATATTATATAATATAATAATATTTTAATATATAATAATATATAATATAATATTGTATAAATCTCTACTATATAATGCTATGCAATGTCTTTTATTATCATTTTATCATACTAAAAGCACTTTTTTATTTTAGTTACCAAACAATGTTAAACTTCGAAAGCACTTTGTAAATGTGGTTACCAAATAGCATACAACTTTTTATAAAAACTCTACTTCCAAAAGTTTTACTTCTCAAAAGCTCCAAAAGCTCTACTATCAACAGTAATTTCAAATAGGACCTAAGTCAATAGAGTATTCAATCTCTCTATTTGATGGTAACCCTGACAAGTCATCCGGAAAAATATCAGAAAACTCATGTACGATAGAGATGTCTTCTAATTTTTGTTCACGCAATTGCATATCCCTCAGCCAGATATCCTATACAATCCTTCTTTAACATTCGATTAGGTTGCAGGATTGATGCTATCTGTGGAGGGATAGTTCCTGTACTTCCCACAAAACTGAACTCCGACTACTCAGGAATATGAAAATTCAATCTTTTTATGATAGTCAACTAAGGCATAGTAGGTAGGTAACCAATTCATTCCTGGTATAACATCAAAGTTTCTCATTTCTAGCACTATCAAATCTGCCACCATCTCCTTATCTCCAATTTTAACAATACAGGACTTGCAAACATAATCAATGACTAATACATCTCCAACTGGGGTTTCAACATATAATACAGTCTCTAAAGGTTCATATAATGTACTATACTTTTCAACAAATGTAGTGGATATGAAGGAACAAGCGGCATCAGGATCAAACAAAGCAAATGCGCAAGTGTTGAGTATTGGAATGGTACCTGCCACCAACATATTAGAGGCCTGGGCATCTTGCTGAGTAATGGCATATGCCAGCCCCTGAGTGTGAGATTTGTGACTTCCCACTCTGCTCTATCCAATAGGTGTTCTGCTTGCTGGTACTTGAGCTGGCCGAGATACAGAAGGCGTTGAAGTAGTTTGACTCTCAGCTGGCATTGGACAAGTTGCTATCTTATGACCTTCAGTCCATATCTTAAACAAGCACCAGTGTTCAAAGGACAATTTTTATGTAAGTGATTCTTTTCACACCGAGAATAGCGATTTGAACTCACTTGAGGTTGTGTAACCACAGCATGCTGGATTGGTTTTTTCGATTGCCAGGTTGAACTTTGCCCACTCTATCTCATGGCTAGCCTAAACCTCTTTCTTTGACTCTCTCTTTCCTTCTGTTCCTGCTCAATTTCCCTTTCTATTATCAATGTAGTATTCACCATGTCTGCATGGTGGTCAACTGTAAGGGTGCTACTCTTTTTCTGATCTTTGCTCTTAAACCCATATGAAACTTGCGAACTCTGGTCTCCTCATCTTCTACCATTTTATGAGGAAACTTGGCAAGTTGATTAAATTTAACTTTATACCATGCTACACTCATACCTTTCTGTCTTAAAGTAATAAATTCCGCTCCCTTTGGGCTCTAATACCAAAACGAAAATACTTTTCATAAAAACCTTTATAGAATTTCTAGTAGATGAAGAGTTCTACATCAGAGGCATGCTTGTTTGTACCATCCTCCACCAATCAGAGGCTTCTCCCTAGAGCATATAGAAGTTATAGGTTATTTTATCTTCCTCTGGACATTTTGTTATAGCAAAAGCATTTTCCACCTGCTTTAATCAATCCTTAACCTCCAATGGTTCGATAATTCCTCTGGAAACTGGAGGAGCCATCTTCTTAAATTCCACTATGCCACCATGCTACACAGACTGAGGCCCAACACTGGATGACTGTGATTTCTTTTGCTACAGCAATTGCTGTTGTTGTTGCAGCAGAAATTGTTCTTGCATTTGCTTTTGAAATTGAAATTGTTGCTCTTGGAACCACTTCTACTATTCCACTTGTTGATCTCTGAATTGTTGCTGCTGTTGCTGCATCATTCCCATCATGCTCTCGATAATATGAAGCAATGCAAATTGTTGTGGCTGCTCAGTCTGAACCTTTTCAGTGGCCATCCTAGCACCCTTTTGTTGATCATTATTATTACCTTGCTGGTTTGAAAATTCACCGGTTTAGGAGTAATCAACCATGTTGGCAATCTTTTTAACACGGCAGGTTGCCATTCTGATCTACATTGAAAAAATAACAAGTTCAATTGTAAGGTTACAAATAATTCAAGATTTAGAGCTAGCAACCACAATAGGTAGAAAAGTTTCTAAATATCAGATTACTACCCATCTACACTCAATGTGTGTCCAATCATAGGATCTAGGTAAATCCTTGCAAATTTAAATCTACATCTGATACCACTTTAACCATCACACCCCCGCCACCAAAAACATAATTCAAGGGTCTGACAATGCCGCATATGCATAGGATTTACCCTATAAGCATGCAAGGCATTCCATCTTTCAATGAATATAATCTGAAAATTATACAAATCGTATATAGGAGATAGTAAATATTAGAGTAACTAACTATTAACCCGAAAGATCATATATGTTGCCAACACCACCATAAGTCACACCACAAGATTCTTCTTCTAATTTTTTACAATTCAAAACTTCTAGTGTTTAAGATATTTATGTGGATATCGTTTCCTTGATTTTGGGCTTATCGAAAGACATGTGCCAGGTTGGAGATAACGGCAAATCTGTGGTCGGTTTAATTGCATATCTTGAAGATATGGTCTTTGAAACCGATAACCACTCCGGATATGGTCCGTATATCATCCACAAAATTAGGAAAATGCGTATGTCCATGTTTATCATCTCTGGCCATGTTTTGATGAGAGATCTGGGTATGTATATATATGTGATACATGCGTGTAGGGTCCCTAGGCTCAGCAATTTCTAAAAAGTACACCATCTAAGTGAGATTGCTAGAGTTTAGAAGAGCCCTCGTAGGGAGATCGAGTGTCGAGCATCAATGGCTAGAGGTTAGTATCCCATTTGGCATTTATAAAATTTGTTGTGCTATTTGGTTAATTAGCATGTTTATGGGCGTCATCGAGTCTAATAGTTGGTATTAGGGTCATTTTTGGCCTTTGCCATGATGTGCTTGAGTTTCTGCATTTGAATGCAAATGGCCTTTTTTTTTTTTGTAAATTTATCTCATATTTTTCTGGTTTATTTGTTGAAATTGTTTGAGGCGAGCTATTATTGAGATGATTCTGAGCAAAATGGCTTTTGAATCATCAAAAATGGAGTTCTAGAGGCTGAGATAACGTCGGGTTTGTAAAATGGGCCAACTGGTCTGAAGGTTGAAGACGATGGAGACGACGTCGTTTTCGGCCATCGAGTTTCAGGGATGGAAAATGATGTCGTTTCGTTGGTTTTCAAGCCATTTTGCCAGGGATTAAAATGACATCATTTTGACGTGACAGTATGTTGTCGTTTTGTTACCAAAAAAAAATCAAGATTTTTGTTTTTTTGGTTTTTCCTGCTTGATTTTATATGCATAAATTGAATGTCTTGTGATCTATAATTTTAATTAATTGGAGATTAGCCAAAGCATCTCTGATTATGCTAAATTATATATTAAGCCTCCTTGGATCACATATAGAAAAATGACATGAATTGTGATTAATCATATTCAAATGTAATAAATCTTATCCCACAAGAATTTCTATTATATTTATATGATTGATTAGGATGGAATAATAAATTATTTTCTTAATCTACCCATGAGAATTAAGAAAAGGAACATAATTTGATAGTTTCATCATAAAGTTGTATATGAATCCTTTAGATAAAAACTTGGCCTCTAGGTAGTTTTTATATTTTGTTATTTGATTCATATTTAAAGTGTAATTTGCGTGTCTTATATTGGTAAAGCATGATATATGTCTGCCTCAATTTTTGTGACATAAGCATGTATGTTTGATTTTGATTTTTTATGCAGTTATACAACCTGTGAATTTTTCTGATATCAAATGTGATATCCCGAATTAAGTGGTGATAACTATGAAGTTTGAAGGGAGAGGATTCTTCTTCAATTATGGTGAATGGACATTGATTACGCCATTCGGAATGATGAACCACCTACACCTACTGATACTAGCACTCAGACTCAAATTGCTCTATATGAATGTTGGGAGCGATCTAATTGTCTTAGTATGATGTTCATAAAGACAAAAATTTCTGCTAGTATACATGGTTCAATAGGAGAGCATAACAATGTCAGGGATTTACTGAAGGCTATTGATGGATAATTTGAGTCTTCAGATAAGGCCTTAGCCAGCACCCTAATGATAAAGTTATTATCAATGAAGCTCACCAGTGTTAAAGGTGTGCGTGAGAACATCATGCAGATGAGGGATATTGCAGCTCAGCTGAGATCTCTTGAGGTTGAGATGCCTGAATCTTTTCTTGTGCACTTTATTCTAATTCTTTTCCATAGCAATATGGACCTTTCAAAATCTCTTATAACACACATAAGAAAAAATGGTCAATTAATGAACTCCTGACCATGTGTGTTCAAGAGGGAGGCTGATTATGGAATTGGGCAAAAGTGCACATATGGCAACAAAAGAGAAGAAGAAATGGCAAGCCAAACAAAAGGGAAAGGGTAAAATACCCATCCAAGCTGACAGGAAGGAGTCCAAGTGTTTCTTCTGTAAAAAGAAAGGGCACATGAAGGACTACATCAAATATAGCGCTTGGCTTGAAAAGAAAGGTAATCCAACCTCATTTGTTTGTTATGAATCTAATATGGTTGGTATTTGTCATATCACTTGATGGATTGATTCTGGTTCTACAATCCATATTTTGAATACCTTGCAGGGCTTTGAAAGCCAAAGGAAGCCAATGGGCATTGAGCGGTACATCTATTCAGGAAATAAAATGCATTCACATGTGAAGGTGATTGGAACATGTAGATTAATTTTGGATTCTAGCTGTCTTAAATTTAGAAAAGACATTTTATATTCCAAGTTTCTCTAGAAATTTGATTTTAGTTTCCAGACTTGTGCCTTTGGGATATTCCTTTAATTTTTCAGATACATTTTTTAATTTATTTTATAAATTTGATTTTGTTGGGAATGGTACAATGTTTGATGGTCTTTTCCAAATTAATTTACAAGACAATGCCTTTTATAACGCGATGCATGTCCATGGTAATGCTAGCATTAAACGATGTGTTATGAATGAAAGTTCCCTGTATGTTGTGGCACCGAAGATTAGGATATATATCCATAGAAAGGATTAAAAGATTGGTGAATGATGGAGTACTCAATACTCTAGATTTTATTGATTTTGATGCTTGTGTGGACTGCATAAAGGGAAAGCAGACCAACAAGACAAAGAAAGGTGCCAAGAGGAGTTTGGATATATTAGAGATCATACATACAAATATTTGTAGTCTAGAAATGGACTCATATGGTCAGAAATACTTTATCTCTTTCATAGATGATTATTTACGATACATGTATCTCTACTTGCTTCATAATAAGAATGAAGCATCGGATGCCTTTAAGGTTTTTAATGCCTAAGTAGAGACAATGCGGGAAGCAAATTAAGATCATGAGATCAGATAGAGGTTGGGAATATTATAGTAGATATATCGAAGATGGACAAGCCACCTGGTCCATTTGCAAGGTTTCTTGAGGAGCATGGGACCCAATATACCATGCTTGGATCTCCAAATCAGAATGGTGTAGCAAAAAGAAGAAACTGAACATTATTGGACATGGTGCGGAGTATGCTTAGCAGCTCCAAGCTTCCTAAATCCTTGTGGACTGAAGCTCTTAAAACGACAATGTATATATTAAACCGAGTTCCAACCAAGGCCATTCCAAAAATGCCATTTGAATTATGGAAAGGTTGGAAATCTAGTTTGCGACATATACATGTTTGGGGATGCCCATTTGAAGTAAGAGTTTATAACCCACAAGAAAAGAGACTATAAGTGGGTATTTCGTTGGATATGCTGAAAAGTCTAAAGGGTACATGTTTTATTGTCCATCTCATAGCACTAGGATTGTGGAATCAAGAAATGCAAAATTTCTTGAGAATGACTTGATCGGTGGGAGTGATCAATTTTGGAACTTAGTTTCTGAGAAGGATCATTTTGATATTCAAACTCCCACTATCAGTGATGGATTAATTGTCATTCATAACATCCCTCGGGTTCAAATGGGTGTTGAACAACCAATCATTGAAGTTCCACAAGCTGCTGATGTAATCTAGTACTCCAGTTGTTCAGCAATTGCCAGAGAATGTAGAGCAACTAGTTGTGCAACATGCTCCTCAGAAGGATGTTGATACAGCATTAAGAAGATCAACTAGAACGAAGAAATGAGCAATCCCTAGCGATTACGTTGTGTATCTACAGGAAGTTGGCTATAACATTGGAGCTGAAAATGATCTTGAAACATTTTCACAAGCCATGAGTTGCAAAGAATTTGTATCATGGTACAATGCCATGAAAGTTGAGATGAATTTTATGGCTTCTAACGGAGATTGGAGTCTTGTTGAGTTGCCTAATGATGTAAAGGCCATTGGATGTAAATGGATTTCTAAAACCAAGAAGGATTCATCAGGCAACATTGAGAGATACAAAGCAAGACTTGTTGCCAAGGGATTCACTCAAAAGGAGGGAATTAATTACATAGAAACCTTTTCTCCTGTATCTAAGAAAGATTCCTTCGGTGTCATTATGGCATTGGTTGCTCATTTTGATTTGGATTTGCATCAAATGAATGTGAAAACAGCATTCCTCAATGGAAACCTAGAGGAGGAGGTTTATATGAAACAACCAGAAGGATTCTTCTCTAGTGATGGTGAGCATTTGGTGTGCAAGCTCAAGAAATCCATATATGGATTGAAACAAGCCTTCCGTCAATGCTATTTGAAATTCCATGAGGTCATCTTTTCATTTGGTTTTGTAGAGAACTTCATAGATCAATGCATATATTATAAGGTTAGTGGGAGTAAGATTTTTTTTATGTGGATGATATTCTATTTACAACTAATGATAAGGGGTTGCTACATGAGGTAAAGCAATTTCTCTCTAATAATTTTGATGTGAAGGATATGGGTGAGGCATCTTATGTTATTGGCATTAAGATCCATAGGGATAGATCTTGATGCATTTCGGGTCCATCTCAGGAAGCCTATATTAATAAGGTTCTAGAGAGGTTACGGATGAAGGATTGTTCACCGAGTGTAGCACCCATTGTGAAAGATGACAGATTCAATTTGAATCAGTATGTGAAAAATGAGCTTGAAAGGGAACAAATGCAAAACATTCCATATGCTTCAGTTGTAGGAAGTCTTATGTATGCTCAGATTTGTACAAGACCTGATGTTGCTTATGCAGTTGGAATGTTGGGAAGATATCAGAGTAACCTAGGTATGGACCATTGGAGAGCTGCAAAGAAAGTGATGAGGTACCTAAAGGGGACCAAGGATTACATGCTTATATATAAACAAACTGATAACCTGAAGGTAGTTGGTTATTCCAATTCAGACTTCGCTAGGTGTGTTGATTTACGAAAATCAACATCTGGATATAGTTTTATGTTTGCTGGTGGAGCTGTCTTGGAGGAGTGCAAAGCAGAGCTTGACTGCTACTACTATGGAGGCTGAGTTCATTTCTTGTTTTGAGGTTTCCTCACATGGTGTATGATTGAAGAGTTTTATTTTTGGGCTTAGAGTTGTGGATTCTATTTCTAAGCCATTAAGATTATATTATGACAATTTAGTTGCAGTTTTCTTGGCTAAAAATGACAAAAATAGTAGTCGAAGTAAACACATCGACATCAAGTATTTAGCCATAAGGAAACGTGTTAAGGAGAACAAAGTGGTCATTGAACACGTTAGCACTAAATTGATGATTGCCGATCCTTTAACAAAAGGCACGCCACCAATGAATTTTAAGAATCATGTAGCATGAATGGGACTTGGTTTCATTATGTGATTTTGATGTATAGACTTTCATCATTTGTAATGAGACTCTTATTCAGTGAATTGTTTTTCTCATCTTTGTGTGCACATTATATTTTTGAGAATAACAATATTTGTTAGACCCAGAATAAACATAGGGTTTATTCATTAAGTTATGATGGACTAGCATTAAAGAAATAAGTGTATAGTGATACATGGAAGATAATACTCATTCTTAGAGGACCTATCGCCATGATTCATGTATTTTGTTTCTTAAAGAAGGATTCGTGGGCTTGGTTATGAGTAAATATACAGACCAAGTGGGAGAATGTGGATATCGTTTCCTTGATTTTGGGCTTATCGATAGACATGTGCCGTGTTGGAGATAACAACAAATCTATGGTTGGTTAAACTGCATATCTTGAAGATATGGTCTTTGAAATTGATAACCACTTTGGATATGGTCCGTACATCACCTACGAAATCAAGAAAATGCATACGTACATCACCTACGAAATCAAGAAAATGCATAAGCCCATGTTTATCATATCTGGCCAAGTTTTGATGGGAGATGTGGGTATATATATGTGTGTGTGTGTGTGTGTGATACGTGCATGTAGGTTCCCTAAGCTTAGCAATTTCTAAAAAATACACCATCTCTAGGTTCCCTAAGCTTAGCAATTTCTAAAAAATACACCATCTAAGTGAGATCGCTAGAGTTTAGAGGAAACCTCATATGGAGATCGAGCACTGAGTGACAATGGCTGGAGGTTAGTATCCCGTTCTGCATTTACGAAATTTGTTGTGCTATTTGGTTAATAAGCATGTTTATGGGCACCATGGAGTCTAACAATTTATACAATCTAGCAAACACCATAATATACATATATTTGAGCAAATCAATTCTACTGTCTACAAGAATGGCCTTGCTTCTTACTATTTCCCCAAAATGCCGATCGAACTAACCTTGGGACCTTGGATATGAAAAACAATACGGGAAGATTATAAGCTTCAGAACTCAGTAAAGAACAAGTATGCTTTATAAAATTGGTTCAAGCTATATTAATAATGCAATTCAAGTAAATTACATAAGATATAATACATACACCAGTATCATAATCATACAATCAATGGTGTCCCTATCAAAATCACATGCCATCTTCTATAATATCGACATAAAGAATCAATATGCCATATCAGAATCCATTATATGCCCGATATCACAATAGTATATTTAAATTTAGGTACCTAATTCTTTTAGCTCTACAGCCCAGACTACGGAGCATTTATACCCCAACAGTTTAGGTATCGCTATGATTACCATTATGGCAGGGTCACCAAGATATCCCTCATGGTAGGGATCATCACAATCACCCCCATGTCAGGGTTGCCACATTATATCCCGGTGGCTGGGTATCACCATAATTACCCCCTTGGCAGAGATCTCTACATAATCAAGTCCGGACTCATACATAATCGGGCTGAGAGTCAAGTGATACATACATATATACACACACACATACATACATACATATATACATACATGCATACATACATATATATATGTATATACATACGTACATATATCTGTACATACATATATGTACATACGTACATATATGTACATATATACATATATCTGTACATGCATATATGTACATACGTACATATATGTACATATATACATATATCTGTACATACATATATGTGCATACATGTATCTACATATATGTATGTACATATATGTAGATATATGTATGCATGTATGTATGTACATATACATATATATACATACAGCTATATACATACATATGTATATATATGTATGCATGTATATGCATGCATATATATATATATATATATACATATCAATACATACACACATATATATGTGTATATATATATATATGTACATATATACATACATCCACACATATATATATGTATGTACGTACCTATATATATATATATATATATATATATATATATATATATATATATATATATACATAACATACATAACATACATATATATGTACACACATATATATACATACATAACATACATATATATGTACACACATATATATACATACATATATACATATATGTACATATATATACATATATACATACATATGTACACATATGTACATATATATGTACACATATATACATACATACATATATACATATATATGTACATATAATTTAAACATTTTTTTTTCTTTTACCTTTTGTGATACCATTTCGAAACATGCAATCAAAAAGACAATATTTAAAATCTTACATGCCTGATCCAATTGTAATAGGTATCATTAGTTCATAGAACTAAAATCACCAACTAGATATCCATATTTATAGAGAATTCACATATAATTAAATTTAAATTAATTATAACAACTTGTATCATTTTGAAAAATGAGATAATTTTTAGTTAATTCTAGTTAATTAATATAAATTGCAAATGTTAGTTACCACATGGGAATCAGTGGCATAGTGACATTTTATAATTAATTTTTAAAAAATTCCTAACAATTCTAAAATTCTAGTTCTACATTAACTATTGTTGTGACAGGAGAGAGGACGGATGGGAAGAGGAAGTGAGAGAGACTTTCTCTCTTTCTTCTTTCTTGCTTAGTTTGACTAGCGAGGGAGAAGAGCCGAAGCAATAGAGGAAGAGGAGGAAAAAAGAAGAAGAGAAGAAGGAGAGGAAGAAGAGAGGAAAGGAGGAAAAGGGCATGGAAGAGAGAGGATGTGGAAGAGGGAAGAACCCAAGAGAAATAGAGAGAGAAAATGAGGGCATGAGAGAGATGGAGGAGATGAAGGTGGAGGACTGGGGTGAAGGTGTCGAGAGGGTGTCTGGGATGGTGAGAGGTGGGCATGGTGAGCGGGAAAGATGATAGGGAGGGGTTTAGGGCCCCCACCTCTGCCCCTATTCTTGGTTTTAAATGACCACAGGGCACCACCTTAGGGGTGGGCCCTGCTGGATTTGGGCCTGGGCTAGCCCGATTATCACAATAACTGTCAACGAATGAAGTCCTAAACAATCTGTTGGTTGGTTGGTTCCTCCACAAATCAATGTAAGCATAGATGGTGATACTTCTGCATAGAAATCTCACGAGACCTTTGAAGATTTTGAGTAAGATAGCTACTACTCTAGAAACAGAAGTCGTGATGCTTAAAACATGGCTTAGATGTGATTTTTTTTCATAAAAAAGCATTGTGACATGACTTTTTGTAGTCCTCACACTAAAGTATTTAATTGGCTCAAAGGAAATTGGTCCTCACAATGTTACTTAGAACATTTTGAAGAATGTGAACTTGCTAGATCTTCTATCAAACTTAGATGTCACATAAAGGTTTGATGACTTTTGCTGGATATCATGAAGATATATCCACAAAGGGACTTTCTACTATGTTTCACACTATTCTAAAAACAAAAAACATCTAGAAAATGTTAAATAAACTTATAGCAATATGGGTAGGGATGGCAAAATTGACCCAACCCAATGGGTATGCATCCTACCCAAATCCAGTCAAACCCAAAAAATAGGATTTGACCCATGGTTTTCCATACCGACCCGAACCGACTGGATACACCCTGTACCGTAACGTACCGGTAGGGAATCGGAACAGTTCAGGCCGGATTTTTAGAAAATGGCCTGAACCGGACCGAACCGGTTGGTATGGTACGGTACGGGCCGGTACCGGATGGTTTGGTCCAGTATGGGTTGGTACAACATCAATACGGGGGCGGTATGGTCCGGTACGAGATAGTTTTTTATTTTTTTATTTTTTGATCATTGGATGGAATTTTTTTTGTTTTTTTATTGGCGGTATGGGATAGTATGGTACGGTATGGGGTAGTATGATATGGTATAGAACCGTACAGACCGGCAACCGGCATGGGTGCCGGTATCGAGTCTGTGAACCTTGGTTTGATCGGATTTGGAAAAAATTCGAAAACTATAGCACGGGTATGGGTAGTGCTATTTTCTACCCAAATCCGAACTTGACCCCAATCCGAACCTATGGGTATAGGTAATACCCGAACCCATACCCAAAACCATACCCGAATATACATATATATATATATATTCAATTTATAGTTAATACAATAATTATATTAGTTTCATTAATTATTAAATTATATTTATATATTTTTTCTTCATTCTCATTATCTTTTAGTATCTCAAGCTTCTTTTTCACTTAATATTTTTTATTATAGAATAAGATAATTAATATTTTTATATCTTAAAATATTATAATTTTGAATTCTGTCTTTTTGAATAAGTTCTAATAGAGGTAGTCTTAATGTCCTTCTATATTTATTTAAAAATTATTTTGGTTGTTTATGCTTTTTGGGTATGAATGGGTATGGGTTGGGTATGGGGAAATGGGTTACCCGTGGGTATCTCCGAACCCATTGGATATGAGTATAGATATCTTTTTTCTTACCCGATTGGGTATTGGGTAGGATTTGGGTATAGAATATTAAGTTTGGATTTGGGGATGGGTAGTATAATACCCGACCCAAACCCTACCTGTTGCCATCCCTAAATATGGGATAACAAGTATGAGTTGATTTTTGAGGTGAAAGAACGCAAATGGAAGACTTAAAGGGGCTAATTGGTGGAGATGTGGGAAATGAAAAAGAACAACCACAAATATGGGTTTGCGGTGCCCAAAGAATACACCAAGAAGGTTAGGAGCAAGTTAGAGTGCAAACTTACACCTTATAAAGGAAAGAAAAAGCTTTTCATGTTCATTTCAGAACATGTTCCCTTAGTCAACCTTGTTACAGAACTTCCTTATATAATACAAAGCATAATCCAGAACATGTTCCTTCCATTTTCATTCACTTAATATATCCAACATTAAATTCATTCTTTTGGGCAGTTGAGGCTTGCACTGGGGATCAGAATGGACTGCTTCACAGCAAATCCAGTTAATCAATATGTGACTTGTTGCAGTCCACGCCAGATATTTAGAAAGGCCTGTTTACTGATAACAGCTGCTGTTTCAGATGCTTTAGGACTGCGGGGTGAAAGATTTATGGAAGTGGAGGGACAGCAAAAGATAGAAAAAATGAGAAACAGCAAATGCAAGGTGAGAATAATCATGTGAACCTCGTGGTCTCACATGGAATTTTGCAGCTGAGGTTTGAACTAGGACTCGAGGTGGCTTGTTGCTGAAGTGAATGACAGAGATCTTAGATCATGTTGTAATTACCATAGGACTGCAGAACTTACAATTTTCTCAAATTTATTTTTTAGTTGTCAATTTGCTTAGTTTCCTTTTATTCCTGGATATTTTTAGTTTTTAGTAGGTTATTTTGAACCAAGGGACGGGATTAAAAGATCTTAGGTCTTAGATGACAACATGATGGGTATGACTACTCTATAGGTACTGTTCACATAATACCATTCATGATACAATATCTGTGAACCACAACCACTGCTTATGGAGGTTATGATGCAAGTGAAGGATGATATACCTGCCATGCTTTCAAGCACAATGTGAAACAAAAATCATGGAGGATTCAAATAACAAAACAGAGGTTTTTTTCTGAATAATATATGTGATGGCAAATTACCAAAGCTCAAAAAGATATGCAATGTCTACATTACATATGCTTGAACAAGCTTGATGGGCAATTCCTTGAGATTCATGCAAAGATCCGTAAGTGAAATAGAACACACTTTGGAAGACCATCAGACCAATAAGCACTTCTTCTTAAGGAAGGATATAAAGTGGCACTTGACTAGGTATCCAATAAGCTCAAACTTTGAAGTATATATTTAGTTGTATTTAAGAAAAGTAGTCAGTGACCATCAATCCAAATGAAGCTTCATCAGCATCAACTCAGTTAAAATTTTCAGATGAAACTATTTTTATGATATCCGATATCGAGTTAGCTTGCCAATACTTGGATCACCCAAAATGGCAGTTAGATGAGGAAGTATGGATGATTTATCGAAGACATGACAACAGTAATGAACTTCCATATATTTATGAAAATGCCTTACATGGTCTAATAATTTCATGATGATTTTTACTTTGTTTTAGCCAAATTTTCTTGCTTATTTATTCTAGAAACTCATGTTAGATGAGTTCCAAGTCCAACAGCAGTTAAGAAACTATTTTCTAGTACTTATTTTATATTTTCTCTTTATTTTGTTTTAGTAAATTTGTATCCTAAGGGAATTAGGAAAAGCCCAGGAGATCCTCCTATAAATACCCCACCCATGTACTCACGTAATCATCAACCAGATTGAGATACTCCTCAATTTTCTTAGAGTGATGAGAGATTGCTTGAGATCCTGAAATCATGGCTCAAAATAATGGAGATGCTAAACATTATTTCCAATTTCCATCTAATTTAAATTGCAAAAAGAATTCTGAAAAATCCTAAACTATTTCGGTTACCTATTGAATGCACAGATCTACCATTCATGAAAATGTCTATCTCCTTATCTACAACATCTCTTTGCATGGAGACTCATCCCTAAATTTTAGGGTTCTGGGCTCCATGCATGGCATGATGGGGGGAAGAAAGAGGGAGGCATGACTGAAGGGGCTAAGGAAATGGAGTGGGGACTATTTGATGGGGGAATAAAGAGGGGATCTAATAGGTGGGTAGAGAGAGAGAGAGAGAGGCAGGTTGGCAAAGGGAGGACACGATAAGGGAAGTAGTGACCAGAATTTCCATCAGAATTCTGAAAAGAAAAAAAATGCTAATCTGTTTCTTACCTATTTTAATGCACAGAGCTACTGTTCATGAGAATTTGTCTCCTAATCTACAACTTCTCTATGCTTGGAGATTGATCCCTAATTTAGGGTTCTTGGGGTTCCTATGGATGGCATGATGAGGGAAGAAAGAGAGCCTGCGAATGGGCTAAAGAAAGGAAGTGGGACTACTGGGATGGTGGTGATGGGGGGATAAAGAGAGGCGATTTGATGGGGTTGGGAATGGGGGGAGAGAAAGAGTGGTGGATTGGCGAAGGGAGGCAACAATGAAGGATGTGAAGGCAGGATAAAACTATTAAGAGAGAGAAGGGAAAAGAGCTAGCAGTGGTGATGGTGAGAATGGGATGAGGGACATGGTTATGGGAAGGGGGAGAGAGATGGTTCAATGGTCAATCTAAGGAGCCTTTAATCATTTTGGCTTTTGCTTGAACAGGTATTATTCATATTCTAATATGAAACTCTATACATATTCTACTCCCTTTAGTTTATTGGTTGAGAATTTTATTATAATATCCTGATCCAAACGGGCCAATACTGGACTGGATCTGACTATCCTAGCCACCAGGAAAATGGCCCAGAGTCTTGATTCAAGCCCAAACACCAGAAAACAACCCAAGGGAGTCGCATGGTTTTAAAGCATTGGCAAAAAAAGGAGCCAAAATGTGCTGGGCGAAGGACTTGGACTCCCATCAGAGTCCTTTCATGATTGAATTCCGATTAGAGTTGGAAACTGGAGATGTGAGGGAGTGTAACTCATCCCTTCTGGCTCTATTTAAAAAGAAGAGGGCTTCCCGCGACCTTCCCATCGGAGATCGAAGCCCTAAGTTAAAGGATTGCCGACATTTTCGCTTGCCATCACTAGACACAAGCCACCACCACCATGGCCTAAGGACCACCAGAAAAAAGGTAAGGATTCTCTAATCCTTGAGTTTAATTGGTTTGTCATCCCCTTAACCCTCAGAGCCCTTGGTTCCGGCCAACAAATGCCAGATTTTTCTTAGAAACCCAATTCCCTTATTTTCTATGAGGTTTTAAGGATTTTGGCTCTAATTGCTATCACCAATCATCAATTTAACCATCTCCAGCTATGCCACATGGCCAGTGTAGACAATAGCCACCATCGCCGGCGGAGGTTGTTGCATTCTTGGATTGAAGGGCGACCATAAGTCCCCTATTTTGCCTAGAAAATGAGAAGGAAGAAGAGAGAAAAAAAAAAAAAAAGAAAAGAAAAGAAAGAAAGAAAAGCAAAAAAATAGAGAAATAGAGGTTCTCTCTATTCCCTCTCTCTCCTTCTCTCTCTCTTGCTTTCCCTACTTTCTCTCTCCATAATCTCTCTATATTTTCTCTCTATACTTTCTCTCTCTAGAATTTTCTCTCTCTCTATATTGTCTCTCTCCTAAGATTTTCTGGATCTTCAAAATGACATTCTTTCAATGATTTTGATTGACTCTAGTGAAGAGGAATTCTAATCTATGGTTGCCAGGAGGCATACTAGTCCACTTTGGCTAGGTCGGGCGCTATTAGATTTCACAACCAATTACATCCTAGCATGACACTTGTTTATGGTTGATCAATTGAATGCCCTAAATTGAACCAACTGGGATGTCGGACCCGATCTTATGGCTAGTCCTGTAAGGATTTAGAGATTTAGAATTTTTATTTTTAAAATAATCATGGTTAAATTTTGATAAAAGTATGATTTTAGATATTAGGTTTTGAAAGAGAATTTCAGAACTAGTTGGATTTGTCAATGTTCTTTGTGCGAGATGGCTCTATGTCAGATGAAAATGGCTACTCATCCTGCTAGAGAAACAACAAACCAACATACTCCTAAGCAGGTTAGTGGCATCCCTCTGTAGGAAGCAGTCATTAATTCTACTAGGAATGCTTAGACTAAGTAGCAATAACCAAGCATGGCCCAACTAATACAGACATTAGTTGGCTTGATGTAGTCGCAACAACGGTTACAGAATAGTTACTACAATAATGACAAGTCAACAACAAACACCACCACCACAAGGACGTAGAGCAGTAGGAGCAATGGAGTAATATTGTAGAATTTAAGAAATTATCTCCATCGGCTTTTAAGAGGACTACGGAACCTTTGAAAGTTGAAAATTGGCTTATAGAGATGCAGAAAGCATTTACCATTAAAAGATGCCATAATGATGAAAAGATCTTGTATGCATTGTACATGTTGCAAGGTCAAACATTCAATTAGTGGTAGAGATTGGAACAAAAGTATAAATAAGATGGGGAACAACTCACCTAGGAGAGATTTCAAAGGGCATTTTATGATCAATAGTTTTTTTGGAGTGTAAGGACTTAGAAAGAATAGGAATTTATTTATTTGAAACAAAAGAATATGATAGTTATGGAATATAAAGCTAAATTTATAGAGCTTGCTAAGTTTATTCCAAAGTTGATTAAGGATGAGCATAATTGAGTGCATAAATTTGAGATAAGATTGAGGACATAAATTAGAATGCAAGTGATGCCATATGAATTAACTATTTATACTGTCACAGTGAATAAAGCATTGATAATTGAAAAGGAAGTCAACAGGGACCATGCAAAAAAGGAAAGAAATCAGAAGAAGAGAAATAGGTCAAATGAATCTCAAGGATAGAATAGTAAAAATATCGTAAGTTCAAATAAGAGATCAGTAAGTAACAATTCTGGATTGATTGATAGCATCAAGTGTTCTAGATATGGTAAAACCCATGCTGAAAAGAACCATCACTGGAACATTGGTACATGCTTTGGTTATAGTCAAAAGGGTCACAAAATAGCCGAATGCCCATAAGGAATAGAGAGTCAACTTGCCCCAATAACTGAACAGAATAAAGATGGAAGCTTAAAACCCCCCAAGGAAGGGTCTATGCTCTTACACAATAAGATGCACTAAGTTTCCAATGCAATGTTGACAAGCCTTGAGAAAAATTCTTAGAATTAATTTGATTAGTTGATTAATTTCACTTTTAAGGTAAGTAATGCTTCACTTTTTATAGATTTATCAATAAATCATATAGCATTTATATCATTGAACTTGGAGTCATGTTGCTTGTGCTTTATGAATATGAAGCTTGACATATACTTGTTGACTTTATCTTATTGCAAAATATTAGTTGATGCATTATCAAAGGTTTTGATTCTGTTATGGATTATGATCAATTGATTTTAATTTTCAAATGGTTGTGTTTTGTTCGATTGAAATATGAAACTGATTTTATCGAAAAAAGATTTGATTTGAGATGGATTGTGACTCGCAGTCTGATTATGTATCAAAACCCTACTAGTAGAGGTTGTATGCTGGTACATCGACATTCTGCTAGTGGAGATTATGTGTTGGTACATCGATATCTTGCTATTGGGGATTGTATGCTGGTACATCGACATCCTATTAGTGGGGATGGTGCGCTGGTGTATCAACCTTGCTAGTGGGGTTATATGTTGGCACTTTAACTTTGACTATTATGAGCTCATTTTGGCTTAGCCACAAGGTATAAGTATAATTATAGTTCATGGCTATCAAGGTAAATCTGATATTTTGAAAGAAATCGATTTATGAACGAAAATAAATTTTGAAAAGATTGAATTTGCATGCATTTTATTTTACTAGTGTTGTATATTTTGAATTGAATTTCGAATTAATATGCTCGATATACTTATTTTCAGTATCTTATTATTGCTTGATTTATCTAGCTGAAGTATTCATTGTTTACTGAGCTATTAGGTTATTACTCTATATTTTGTTGTTTATACAGATTAAGAGGACAAGCTTGACTCGGGATCTATTATGGGAGAGTTAGAAACAGAATTTGATTTCTTTCCTTTAGATTAGGATTAATTGAAGTTTGATGCGAGACTTTAAAATATTATCATGTAAGACATTTGATTTAGTTATTTAAATTATGAATCTGCTTCCAAGTTTTTCAGTTGACAAATGTGTCTGATGTTCAATATTTCAGTGTTTTGTCTAACTATATGCATGCACATGCAGGCAAGTACTACTGTCTAAAATTTAGGAATGCATGCATTTAGAAATATAGGTAAGATATCATTCCACAAGTTGTCTTCTCAATTGTTTGGTGAAATGCCAAATAGTTAAAGATGATGAGCTGCCATTGGAAAATAATAAGACATAACCATTGTGCCTGAACAAGTTGTATGCATCATTGTTTGCCCATCATTTTAATGCTGCTAATGTTAATATAAGCTTTTCCATCACATTGGTCTTGATGTTCTCATCTCTACTATTGTCTGGTTGGACCTTACAACATTGAGGCCTTATTGTCTCGTCATTTTTACAGAATTTCTGAAGTAATGAATTGGCCACATAAGACCCTGGGGAGATCCCTTCTTTTAATGTACATAACCCTAATTTTGTTGGGTGTGTTTTCATGACTGCATCTATCTCGCCTGTCTTTTTGCATAATAGGCACGTTATAATATTTCTTATCCATCTTTTTGTTTGGTACTGCTTATCCATCAGTTTTGGTTAGGGCCAAAGTTTCATTCTTTTTTCCTATCGAAATTGCATCAATATGCTCTCTGCTTGCTCTATTACTTTTGGCCATGATACGCTATCGATCTTTGTAATTTGAGTTAGCTTTTAATGTTCTTCATTTATCAGTTTAACGTTTTATCATCTGCATTAACATTTGTCATCATTTATCTTCTTGGATATTGTCAGCAAGTTTAAATTTAGACAGTTCTAGGCTTGTAATAGATCCTTAGTGCATACCATTTTGATTACAAATTATGTTAGCTATGTGCATTACCATAACTACTAACATTTGTCACTGCTCTAAAATGCTTTTTAACAATTCGTGTGCAACCTTTATGCTGAAATTTCATTCCAAATGTCCCCAATTACTATTTTTGTTACCCTAGTGTATACATTGTCCTGACTCCTGAGCATGTGATAGCTTCTACTTCTTGGCATACAACTGACTTAGATGTCTGAGATTCTCACAATATTTCTTTTTTAGATTTTTTATTCTATCATTCATTCCCATAATATCATAGAATGGCTTATAATTTAATAAAATTTTCTTTATGGTTTTTGTTACTGCTGAGAATCGTCGGCTTTAGAATTGGAAAAATGGTTCCGCACAGACAAGCTTGAGAATCTGCAAAATAAAGTTCGGACCGAAAGATTTGGTCTCCGATGAGGATCCTTCGACGCTCAAGTCAGAAACAAATATGAGCTAATTTTTTTTTGAGAGGGGTTTCCCTCAGGATTTGTGGTATTCATGAAAAAGTTTTTACACGATAGTTATGCCATTCCGCTGATTTTGGACCGCTAATCTCATCGTGGCGAGATTTCTAGGAATCTTTTGAACGAAATGACGGATGTTGGTGTGATTAGGATTCCTAATTTGTCACCAATGATTTTGGATGAGTAGGTGATAGCCTATTTACGATCTGATTACAATTGTATTGCGGTCAATCCATGGGGGACTTTCTTTATCCTAGGTGATTTAAAGATGACGGGTACCAGTTGGGGTGTTTTCATAAATATTGAATCAGGTCGGTCCTCAAGCATTATTTATCTATTCAGAGGATATTATAATATCTTGATCCACAAGCGCTCGTTAGGATAGATTGAGCTGAGGTGCCTCTGGGGTATATTAGTCGATTTGAGGCATTTTATTATCACCGTAATACTACCTCCTAGTGTTGAGTCTGAGGATCAGGTGAAAAAACTAATCATAGACGACAGCTTAGATCGGATGAGTTACTTTTTCATCTGTAGTTGTATACTAACATTTGATTATTGCTGCTGCCATTCCTTGGGGCGAGAGTAGTTACGATTGAAAGATCCATTTTGTTCGTCGATAGAAAAAATGATAAATTTAATAATAAGTGTCTCCTTGTCTTCTCCCCTCTTGCTATAAAGCGTGTGGAGAGGATAACTGGAGAACGAAAAGCATTTTTGAATATAAAACTTTCATTTTTTACATCCCTTATTTTGAAGCTATCTTATTAGGCTTTTTGCTCCGAATGGATTTTCAAATGACTGCGACATTAAAGAGGCTATCGGCTCAAAGGTTGTGAGCTAAGATTTCACCTGCTCAAACTTAGACTTTCGGAAGTTCCTCTATTGAAGTTCTGAAGGCTCCTTTAACATCTCCCCCTCCTATCCTAGATGATGTGGAAGGGCATAGGTCCTTATCAAGGAGTGATTTACGAAACTCAATGGGTAATGTTAGGATCGAGCCGGTGGATTCAATGGAAGAAAATACGGAGACGGTGACAGAAGCGACAGTGGGAACTTTCATGGAGGTCATCCTCATTTTCTTCTTGGCGCACGTTGTCTTAGAGACGGAAGCAAATCTTCCCAAAGAGTCGGAAGGAGGAGCCATTAAGGCTTCCGACTCCTTCAACTTAATCGATGTGGTTGGGGCTGTCGAACCACAGAGGATAGAGATTCCTGGCTCAGATGCTTTTTCGATGAGGATTCAGAAGGAGGCGCCCTAAACATCGTCGGTTTCTTCCTCTTTTCCTACTGTAAATAATTTGGAAGTCGCCATTGATTTCTTGAGGAGGCAACTCCCTCCTATAGATAGGCTCACTTTAGAAGGTAAAGATGTCCAACATCAGGTATCTGGGGCCTTCAACTCTTTTGCTTTACTCAGTCATTATCTGGTGAGTTTCGCTGGAGCCACTTTCGGATTTTCACCATTAGAACTTGTGGAAGCGAAGAGCGAGCTCGAAAAGCTCAAATATTATCTTGAGCAGGAGAAAGCTGCTAATGCTGATCTGATTAAGGAGATCGACTGCTCCGAGAAAGTCCTTTTCGAAGCTCAAGAAGTAATTGATCGAAAGGACGACGAGTTGAGTAGAGTTTGCCGTAGGATCGAGGTCTTCGAGAAGCAGAGGTCAGAAGCTGACCGTGAATGTCGTCGTGCCTATGACATCATCAGATGCCTGAAGAGGACCTTAGCTGAAAGGGATAGATCTTCGTCTGAGACTGCGCTTCTCTAAGATTCCAATGATCGATCGATGAAGAGATCCAAGACTTCAAGCGAGGGTCATCACGTGGAGGAAGCTTCATAGAGGTCCCAAGTTTCCTCCATGGGAGGACCTACAGCTTGGAGGTCTCCAACTAAATTTCAGATATTAAATAATTCACTTGAAAGGTTAAGGAAAGCTGGGATAAACTCTGTTATTAAGGCTGTAAGATGGGTTTCTATGCAGGCTTTAACGAGTGCAAAGGAATGGTTTTGCCTCATCTTCCTGATGGAGCCATTGAGTCTTTGCATACAGACTGGTTGGATGTTAATCTGCAATTTATAATTCATGTTTGCATCAGCGAATTTTCAAATGTGTTTGATCTTGTTATCAAAGAAGATGAGGCAGATTTCGACGCATAGAGAGCTCAATCTGAGGCTAGGAGGAGGATCTTTCAGAGGCAAATTGTCGAGGATCTCCTGATGACATCCTCGTGCACATACGCTATTCTTCTCTCTTTTTTTTTACTGAAACTTTGTATGAAAGTTTCATATATGAAAGAAATGCTTTTTTGCCGAAGTAGTTTCTTTCTTATTCTTTTCTTATCTTTTTAAGATGTTCTGCATTGTCGAACCCATTTCTCTGCTTAATTGGTTATCTTCTTATCCTTGGCCTGTCCATCCAGCGATTCATGGAAAGCCAAGAGAGATGAAATTTAAACCGCCATTCATGTACCGATTACTGCAGCACATCTTCACAGATTGCCTCATGAGTGGAGCAAGGCACGATTTTGGCTCTCCGTACTGATTTATCGTATTGATGATAAAGATCGTGTCTAATCGCCAGTCGTCATGTGTCCACGCTGCATCGATCTCTGTCACACGTATTTAATATTCTGAGAAGATGAATCACTTGGATCTCCGTCAGTTCTATATACGATTCAGATGGAATAAGGGTTGAATCTTGTCAGCTTCTTCTTATTGTGGATTTTTGTCTATTTTTCTTTCTCTTATGAAAATGGTCCAATCCGAAGATTTCAAGTTCGCCCCTTTGGCCTTTCGATCGAAGGTAATGGAGGATGACCTAATACTGCATGATCAGTTCAACTTTCCTCCGAAGTTTCAAGTCGAAGTTTCCAAATCGGAGGAGCGGGTCTGCAGCCCTCCTCCTGGTCAGATCAAAGTGTACGAGGAGTGTTTCTGGGTTGGGTTGAGGTTTCCTCTTCATCCCTTCTTTATCACTCTTTTTCGCTTTTTGGAGATGACACTTTGTTCAGTGGTGCCAAACTCGTGGCGCTATATTTACTGCTTCACTGTGGCGTGTCTTCTGGTCGGGGTGGAGTCGACTGTAACGCTCTTCCGTTACTATTTCATGGTGAAGAGGCATCTTGAGGCTCATGGTTGGTGGTCGTGACCCCCAGATTGAGAAAAAATATCCCTCCACTGATTCAGGGTGCTCCTTCTACCGTTCATGGATGGAAGATTAGATTTTTGTTTGTTTTTCAAATCTCGAGAGAAGACTGGAGTTTCGTTGATTAGGGGGAGCCGTAGGAGAATCTGTTGAAGAACCCACCGCTTGGTCCATGTTTAGAGCAGGACCTAAAGACCCTATGAAGTTATGAGGTTCTAGAGTTGGAGTTGCTATCCGAGCAAATTCTATTCAATATTGGGATTAACCGATTCAACTCTTTCGGTACGTGTTTGTTTTCTTTTATATCAATAGATTTTTCAAGTATGTAGACTTGGTGCCAGATAGTCAATGCTTTGAATTTCAGGAATCGATCAGAGTCCTCTTAAGGCTGGGGTTCCGAAAGGTCATCGTAAAAGAAAGATTCGTACAGTCAGTGAGAGGTTTACCCGTATTTGAATTGAACCTCTCCCAGTGCAATGATCTCCTGTAGTCGAGGAGCCTAGTCTTCTCAGTGTTGAGGACTTCCAGATTGTCCAAGTTTCGCACGACTTAGAGTTTTCAGTTCCAGAGGAGGGCTATGAGGCTTCCATTGAATGTTTGCTTAGCGAGGCCATTTTAGGCTTATCGGCTCCTGATATTCTCAAGCCTTTTTCAGAGGAAAATTATTCAGGAGAAAGGAAGCCAGTGAGCCTGCAATACTCGGAGTACTTTCTACCAGGGATGTCGATGCTTCAAAAACTCGTGTGGCGGTAAAATTGAAGGCTCCACTAGATGAGCCAAAAATTCTTAAGGAGGCTAGTATTTCTGGGATCACACCGACCGAAGTTTACTATGATGGTTCGACCTTACATGATTATAAGTTGGCCTATGAAGCATTCGCAAATTTTCTTTTCTTGGCTGACGTGTCCGAGATACTGGTTGATCATCTAAAGATGAGGAGGAAAAAAGCTCTGGGCTGCTTTGTCCGAGTAAGTCAAAATCATAGATTGTGGTTCTTTTTGTTTTTGTTTCCTCGCTTTAAAACTTATCCTTATGAACCTCACGCAATTCCTCTATAGCTTGCCCATTACTTAAATGGGTTCATAGAGAATGTCGTTGACCTTTCTAAAAGGATGATGGAACTTGAGATTCAAAGCACGGTCCTCCGGAAGGCAAAGGATCAGCTGTCCAAAGAGGTTGCAGAAACTTCGGACAGAGCTGAAGAGGCTAAGAAGAAAGTTCTGGGCGTCGAGACGGCATTAAAAAAATTTATGAAAGAGAATGTCCGTTTAACCGATATTAATGGAGTCTTGGAGGCTAAGATCGTAGAACTGAGGGATCGAGTCATCAAGGCTGAAGCGTCCGAGGTGGAGGCTTTACTCTTGGCAAAAGTGGCCAAGGAGAAGGCCTTGAAGGCAGTTGATGATTTTAGGGCATTCGATGAATTCAGGGAAGAGAAGGTCTCTTTTGCACTGGACACTTATGACGAAGGAAAACGTACTGTCTATGAGGAAATAGCTTCAAAATATTCTGAGTTGGATTTAAGCTTCTTGAATATTTCTTTGGACGACTTGTCTTGAATTTTTGTTCTCTTCAGCTTTTCAGGAGTTTTTATAAAGAGTCTTGTTATGAATAAAATTTCTTTCTTTTGTTCTTCTTGATTTTCTCATTTTACTTTATTCGTTTTGTTTTACTCTGATTTAAAAAGTTATTTCTTTGGCTCGTGCATTTTTGTACTTCCTAACCTCAGCTCATAAACCTACGAGTTGATCTTTTCGTTTTCCATGCGCATATTCGACGGGATGTGCTTAGCCTTCCATGTGCATGGTTATGGAAGCGATGTAACCACAAATTTGACTCAAAATCTGGTGCTTAGTCGTGGGGCGGCAAATACGCCCACTCCCTGGTTTGCACGTGGTAAGATCGGATATTCGTAATTATGGCGGATCCGCCTATTTATAGAGACATCTCGTTCGCTAGTTGCTCCATCCATGACATTTTTTGTCTTTTAGAGGAATGTCTGTAAATTGGTTGTCTCCTACAAGGAGACAGAGTTCCTTCATCTCTCGATGGAGGTAGTTATCCAATCGAGGAGACGGAGGAGTGTTGGTTGATTTCGATCAACTTGAGGGTGTTGACGGCAAGGGCTTTATCATCCAGATACTTCTGCTCTCGATCTTGAGACCTTTGTCATCCTGCTTCGCCTTTAGGGGATGGTCTTTCACTCGGTCCTTAGAGCTTTGTCACGGTTCTCTGGCTCTGAGAGGGTAGGGTTTTGTGACTTACTCAAAGGGGCTGGTGGTTGTACCACCCTTGTAGGGAAGCAAGAAGAGGTTGAGCCGCCATCCGAGCATTTGAAGTTTAAATCTTATGGCTTAAAGGTTTCCTCAGCCATTATGTTTTCAGAACCAATGACTGAGGCACTAAAGGAGTTCTTCAAAGTCATATTAAGAAGCTTTTTCTGGATTGTCTATCATGCATCAGCATTTGGTGGAAGGGTTCTTTGTTTCGAGTTTGGGGTAGAGTTGAATTCTGAGCAAACTCTACCTTGATTTCATCAGATTCTTCATCGTTGCCACTTTTTGGTGGCTCAGGTGGTGGCGTTTGAGATTGTGCCACCTCCACAGCATGGATGGCGTACGTCCTAGCAGTTGGAAGAGATTTCGAGGCTAAGTCATATAGTCATGGACTTCAAAAATACCTGACTTCAGTATTGGTGGGAAGTCCATCACCTTGGATCTCGCACCTCCACGGACCTGGATACCCTTTATGGGATCCCAAAGCCTCAAGTGTTCAGATGAGCTCCTTCTGCATATCGACGGCTCAGCTTCGTCAGGCTTTTTGACCGTATCTTTGCATCGAAGTTATGCTTTTGTAATTTCATTCGAGTTGTTCACTGTTGTTCTTTGTAAAAGCAATTGGATCATTGCTCTTGTAAAAGTTTTTCCTTTATGCAATAAAATGCTTTTGTTTCCTTCACATTGCACTTTATTTCTATTATGTCTATATTGTTAACTATCGCGATCAAAGGAACCTTGAACCCGTGTGGGTTTCTTTAACTGAGTAGGTCTGAGATGGTTCTGATCTGAGAAACTCATTGTTAAATATTCCGAATAAAGAGATTTTTGTTGAGTATCCTGAACAAAGGGATTTAATCCGAAGTGGTTCTGATCCAAAGAACTCACTGTTAAGTATCCTGAATAAAGAGATTTTTATTGAGTATCCTGAATAAAGGGATTTAATTCGAAGCAATTTCGATCTAAGAAACTCGCTATTAAGTATCTCGAACAAAGGAATTTTATCCGACTTTCTTTTTTAGTTCGATAGCCGCACAAATATTCGTTTGACAAAGGAAGTAGTTGAACTTGGAAAGCTACTCATTTATTCATTTTATTGGTAGTACATCCGGAGGTTAGCTGAATTTTATGGCCTGGGAAGAAATGTCCCATTGAGTTGTTTTAGTCGATGAGTCCCTGATCGCATAATTTCATTGACCTGATAGGGCCCTTCCCAGTTGGGTGAAAGCTTTTCTTGCTCAGTTGGCTTGGATACTTCTGCTCTTTGAAGGACAAGGTCACCAGCTCGGAATTCTTTTGCCTTGATGCGGAAATTATAATATATGACGATCTTTTGCTGATATGCAGCCATCCTCTTCGCTGCTCATTCTCTAGTTTCTTCGATCAGATCAAGATTGGCTCTGAGCCAAATTGAATTAGTATCCTCATCATATTCTTCGACTCTGATGGAGAGGAGTCCGAATTCTACTGGTATGATGGTCTCAGTGCCAAATGCCAAGTTGAAGGACGTTTTGCCTGTTGGGAGCCTTTGAGTGGTTCGATAGGCCCATGGAATGTGGTAGAGTTCTACCCACAACCCCCCAGTTCGGTCTAATCTAGCTTTGAGACCTTGAAGGAGGGTTCTATTGGTCACTTTCACTTCTCCGTTCACTTGTGGATGGCCTACTGAAGTGAAGCGCTACTTTATCTCATGATCTTCACTGAAGTTTTTTAGTCGGGAACCACTGAACTATCTCCCATTGTCTGAAATTAATACTTTCGGAAGTCCATAGTGGCAAATGATTGATTTCCAAATAAAATTTTGGATCTTCATTTCTATAATTTGAGCTAAGGGCTCGGCTTTTACCCATTTGGTAAAGTAGTTAATAGCCATGAGTAGGAATTTTTGCTAGCCAGAAGCTCGAGGAAACGGGCCTAAAATGTCCAATCCCCATTGGGCGAAAGGCCAGGGAGATTCAATGGGAGTCAGGAGAGATGCGGGTTGACGCTGAATCCGTTCGTTGCGTTGATATTGTTTACATCTTCAGACAAAATTTTGAGCGTCCTGTTGCATTATAGGCCAGTAATATCCTTGCCGAATGATTTTGTAAGATAAGGATCGACCCCTCAGATGATTTCTGCAAATCCCTTCTTGAACCTCTCACATAGCGTAATCGATCTTCGAATGGTGCAAACACCTCAGAAGTGGCAAGGAGAAAGATCGCTTGTACAGGTCATTGTTGAGCAATATATACCCGACTGCTTGATTCCTGACCTTTCGAGCTTCTTTTTGATCTAGCGGTATTTCTCCCATCTTCAAGTATTTTATGATGGAGTCTATTCAGTTGAGCTCTTCATTGATTTGCTGAATTATGTGGGGCTCTTTTAAACTTGAAATTTTTAAAACTTCGAAGTAGGTTTCTCTTCCCAGATCGGCGGACAGCAAAGATGCGAGCTTTGATAAAGCGTCCGTCTTAACGTTTTGCATCTAGAGAACCTGTTGGATGTCAAAATATTTGAAGCATGAGGTTAAATCTTTTACCTTTTGGAGGTATTTCCTCATGTTTTTCTCTTGAGCTTCGTATTCTTTCTTTATTTACCCCACCACAAGCAGGGAATCATCGTACACTTTCAGGCATTGGGCTCCAATTTGTTGAGCAATTTTCAATCCAGTGATCAGGGCTTCGTATTCCATCTCATTATTGGTAGCTGAAAATTCAAAGTGGATGGCGTATGCTGCCACATCCCTATCTAGATTGGAAAAGATAATTTCAGCTCCTGATCTTGTTGAGTTCGAGAAGCCATCAATGTGCAAGACCCATGTTTCCTCCGGATCTCTCCGATTTGACTTTGAATCTTCATTGCTTTGTGAGCTTGCAGGGTCTTCATATCTAGTCATCAGGCTTTTTTTCTGGGGGCTTTCCATCCGGTATTGTACATTCGAGGACAAAGTCGGCCAAAATTTGGATCTTAATGGATGGCCTCGACCGATAGTGAATATCCAACTCTGAGAGCTCCAAAGTCCACTTTGCTATTCGTTCGGAAGAATTTGGCTGATGCAGTATCGACTTTAAAGGCTGGTCCGTGAGCACTATCATGGTATGAGCTTGAAAATAGGGTCGGAGTTTTTTTGCAGCAACAATCAGTGTGAAAATCATATTTTTTAACTTTGCATATCAGGTCTCCACATCATGGAGGATCTTGCTGATGTAGTATATAGGCTTCTGAACTCGTCCCTCTTTCCGAACAAGGACCACGCTGATTGCCATGGGTGATATAGCGAGATAGAGATAAAGCTCCTCACTCGGTAATGGTTTGGTGAGCAGAGGCGAGGAACTGAGATATCTTTTCAGCTTCTCGAAGGTCTTTTGGTACTCTGGGGTCCATTAAAAATCCGTCCGTTGCTTGAATGTTTGGAAGAATGGAAGGTATCTTTCAGCTGACCTAGAAACAAAATGGTTAAGAGGTAATTTTTTCAGTCAAGCTCTGTACCTCTTTTATAGTCTTTGGGGGTGGCATTTTCAGGATCGCCTTAATCTTCTCTGGATTCACTTCGATTCCTTTACGAAAAATCATGAACCCGAGGAACTTACCGACAGTGACTCCGAAAGCACATTTCGTGGGATTCAATTTTATTTAGTATCATCGAAGTGTGTCGAATATTTCACAGAGGTCATGCACGTGATCAGGTATTGATCGACTTTTCACTAGCATGTCATCAACATAAGCCTCCATGTTCTTGCCAATCTGATCTTTGAAGATCTTATTGATCAGCTTTTGATATATGGCTCCTGCATTTTTAAGTCCGAAAGGTATCACCCTATAATAATAGAGCCCACAGTCAGTAATAAAGACTATTTTTTTCTCATCTTTTAGAGCCATCTGGATTTGGTTGTAACCGGAGAAGGCATCTATGAAGCTGAGAAGTTCATGCCCAGAAGTGGCATCGACCAGTTGGTCAATTCGCAGTAACGGATAGCTATCTTTAGGATAGGCTTTATTTAGATTGGTGAAGTCGATGCACATATGCTACTTTTCGTTTGCTTTCTTTATCAGAATAACATTCGCCAACCAGTTTGGGTACATAGCTTTTCGGATGAAATTGACCTTCATCAGTTTGTTCGCCTCCTTGGCAATTGCCTTTTGGCATTTAGGGGCGAAGCTTCGCTTCTTCTGCTTTACTGGATGATAGGTCGGGTCCACCTTCAGATAATGAGCCATTATCGATGGGTCAATCTCCGGCATATCAGCGGCTGACTAAGCGAAAAGGTTCGCGTTTGCCTGCAAAAGATCGATCAGTTGGTGTTTTATTATCTGATCAAGGCAAAATTCAATTTTCACAATCTGCTGGAGATTCTTCTTCTCCAGTGGTATATCCTGAAGGTCATCGGATGGTTGAACTCGATTTTCTATGAGGTTGTCTCATGCATCTAGCCCTATTGGAAACTCTGGTTGATTTTCCGTAGGGTCTTTTGTTTGGAGCTTAGCGGTGAAGCATTGTTGGACGGTGGTCTGGTTGCCCCGAATCTTTTCCACGTCGTGAGCTATCAAAAATTTGACCAGGAGATGATAGCTGGAAATGATAGCCCTGAGTTTCCAAAAACTTGATCTTTCGAGGATGGCATTATAGGCAGAGGAAAGTTTGACGATAAGAAAATCCACTTGTATGGTCATCTGCTGAGGTGGAGTGCCCATAGTTACAGGTAGATTGATCATTCTTTTCGGTGTTATAATACTGTCAGAAAATCCTTGGATCGGCACGTCAAATGGAATTAACCGATCAGAAGAGTCCCATGAGAAAAAAGATAGAAAAGTATAAAATGTCGACTGAGCTTCTATTATCGATAAGTATGCGTTGTACATTGAAATCAGAAACATTCAAGAAAACAACCACAGCATCATTGTGCGGTTGTTGTACACCCTCTGCATTCTGCTCAGTGAAAGTTATTTATTGTTCAGGCACGTCATCATGTTTGGGCTTTTTTGATGTTGCCGCTTCAGATGATCCCTCGGTAATCATATGGATTTCTCCACGAAGAGGTCGCTCCTCCGCTATCATCAGGTCTCTTTCCTCCTGCATCGGCATTGGCATTTGTCGCTGTGGCTGAGGAGGTGGCTGGCGAGCCCTCGACTGGGGCCGTCACGGTGGGGTTCTTCCACGAATGAAGCGTTTGAGCATTCCTTCCTGAATTAACCTTTTCATGGCATTGCGAAGGAGGTGGCAATCTTCGATGTCGTGACCGTGGTCACGATGATAGAAGCAAAACCTCATAGTATCTTGGAGTTTCGGGCCGATTCGCATCTTCGAAGGTTGGGAGAGTTGGTCTTAGATCTGCATCAAAACTTTTTCCCGGGTGGCATTTAAATGTGTGTAGTTATTGAAACACCTTGGAGGAGACCGCTGTCGATTACGCCTTGGTGGGCTAGGAGATCGGCGGTTCCAGAAAGAGCTTCTACCTTTATTCTTTCTAGGTGGAGAGCGGGAGTGCCATCGGTAGGACTCCCTTTTCGAGGGAAGGCGCTCCTTATTCGACCTTGTCTGATCACCATTGATAGGAGAGACTTCGGCGAAGGCTTCTTCGATATTGGTATAGTTCCTCACCTTCTCTAGCATACTATTGAAGTCCTTTGGATAAGACTTCACCAATGACCTCTTCAGGTTGTTTCTTTGCAATTCAGCCATAAAAGCGGACATTGCGATCGATTGATCAAGATTGCGGATTTTCAGGATAGCTATATTGAAATGAATCAGATAGCTGCGGATCGACTCGCCATCTCTTTGATGAATGGTGTACAGATAGTCGGATTGCTTCTGCTGCCTACGGCTGCTGACAAAATGCACCACCAAAGATCGGTTCAGCTCGTCAAAAGAATGAATCGAGCCAGGCTTCAGATTTGAGTATACCATTGCCAGGTTGCTCCCTTGAGAGTGGTGGAGAACTTCCGACAAAGAGTAGCATTCGATGCTCCTTGAAAGAACAAAGCTGTCTTGAAAGTTTCAATGTGATCGATGGGACCAGCAGTCCCATCGTAGGTCTCGAGCTGAGGCAGCTTGAATCTAGGGGGCGGCAATTTTCGTAGGATCCTCTCGTTGAATGGAGGCTCGTCGCTAAGACCGTTAAAAGGTCGAGAAGAGGAGGCCTTATTTAGAGCTTTGAGTTTCTTGTCGAACTCTCAAAGTTTTCTTTCAATCATCAAGTCTCGATCGGTGAGGGCCTCGGATTGCTAGGGAGAACGACGGTTGGGAGTAGAACCATGCCTTGATTGTGGGCTAAGAGATCGTGGATGGGGTCGCCCTCGCTCGAAACTTTGTGGAGGTGATAGTGTGGGTGCGACTTGCTGAAAGGATGCCGATGGCTGGATCGGCACCATCGCTGGTGGCGCGAGTGGTACCGTCGGAGGCATCGGTTGCACCGTTGAGGGTGGAGCAGGAGCAATCAAATTTGGCTACGGTGCTATTGAGGAAGGCGTGATCACCGTTTGGACCGCTTGGACAGCGGTCGTCAGAGAGTGGACCTACTGAAGGAATAAGTTGAATTGATCCATGATGACATGGGCCGACTAGATGGATGGAGAGACTTCCACCGCAGGAGGCTGAATATGATCATCAACCCTCAGGTCCGGTTGCTGTGAGGTGGTGGCTCAGCGACATCGTTGAGATGGGACGAGGCCTTTTTCTGAGCCATTGTTATTTGTTGTGGATTGGTCTGATCTTTAAAGATCGGACGATCAGCTTTCAAAAGAAATTATGGTAGGCTAAAAGTTTAGCCTGTCCTTCCTCTAGCGCCAATCTTTTACTGCTGAGAATCATCGGCTTTAGAATTAAAGGAATGGCTCCGCGCAGACAAGTTTGAGAACCTGCAAAATAAAGTCCGGACTGGAGGATTTGGTTTGCGGCGATGATCTTCCGACGCTCAAGGCAGAAACAAGTAGGAGCTAATTTCTTTTGAGAGGAATTTTTTACTTATTTGGATCCTCGGGATTTGTGGTATTTATGAAAAAAATTTTACACGATAGTTACGCCATTTCACTGATTTCGGGCTGCTAATCTCGTCGTGGCGAGATTTTTAGGAACCTTTTGAATGGAATGATGGTTGCTGGTGTGATTAGGATTCCCAATTTATTGTCGATGATTTTGGGCGGATAGATGATAGTCTATTTATGACCTGATTACAGTTGTATTGCAGTCAATCCGCAGAAAACTTTCTTTATCCGAGGTTATTTAAATATGATATGTGCCAGTCGGGATGTTTCCATAAATATTGGGTCAGATCGGCCCTCCGGCATTAGTTATTTATTCAAAGAATATTATAGTAATATCCTTATTCACAAGCGCTCGTCGGGATAGGCTGAGCTGAGGTGCCTCTGGGTATATCAGTCGATCTAAGGCGTTTTATTACCACCATAATAGTTTTCATATATAGATTAGTATTAGATTACTTGTATGATAATTTAGCAATTTCTTCGATCTACATTCTTATTGAAAGACAGTCTTAAATTGATGAGATATTGAATTGAATTTAAGTTCAATATATAGGCTGGGCATTCGCTTCAACATCTGACTTTTGTACATTCTCACATCATTCTTTTGTGTTGCCCTGCAATTCATTGCCGTGTGAAAAATCTGATTAAAAAATTTAAATCAAATGCAAATTTGTAGATCGGTTTTTATATGAACAATTTGCGCAATCTGATTGTTGTTTCTACTCATCTTGGGAAACAGTCCTCAAATGTTTATTTTGTTGGTGTATGTTTGACCGCCTGGCAGTCCTGGACCCGTTAGAAACTTCGCACTATGTGGAGTTGCATTTTACCCAGGAATTGATGTTTAAAGTGCAGCGTATGTAATGTTAATTGGTAAATTTGCTATAAAGCTGCTCTTTCAAGACAGCAAGCATGTTCTAAAAACTAAGGTTATTAAATCCCACTTATCAAGATTTTAGGTAACGCCTAAAGGGGCGTTTGATATTAGGATGATCCATCCAAGATCAAGGATGATGTCGGTGAAAATGATGAGATAATTGTATTTGATTGTACTATGGTGACCCTACGTGATAGTAGTTTTAAGTCACCTTCCAACCCAGTGGTGGGATACTTGTCCTTGAGGTCAGAGATCCAAGATCACCTCCAAGTAGTGATCTTGGGCTAAAATATAAGGATAAAAGGCAAAAAAATTAGTATATCAATATATCGTTAATGTATTATATCAATATTATATATATATATGATATTATATTATATTTAATATTATATATTATATTTCTAATATTATATTATAATATATTATTAATCATATTATTTTCATATTATGATTCAATAATAATTTTAAATTAAAATAAAAATATCTTATTATACTTTATATTTATATAATAAAAAAATTAATATGTTACTTCTATTTGCATCAGTTTTTTAGTCAAAATAAATATTCATATTAATAAATAATTTATTATAAGTATAAATAAAAATGTTAATTCTATAATAATGATTAATATTTTATAATCTATTAATTATTAATATATTAATAGATATTGTAATATTCTTTTATAATATATTATATATGATTAATACATATATTTCTATGGAATATATTATGGGTAAGTTTGGTATTATATAATTATTGATCTTGGATTTTCATAGAATATCAAATAAGTTACTTGTGGATACTTGAAAATCTTTAATCATTGGATCATGATCTACCAAACATTATAATTTTAGATCACTAATGATCAGATCACCATAGGATTTGGATCATTGATGATCTTAAATCATCTTGGTGATCCCATTTGGATTATCAAATACTATCTAAAAGCAAGGTTAAATACGTTAAGATTTTGAATTTTTAAAGTGATCACCAAATTTTCTCTTACTTGTATCCATCATTTTAGCCCTAACCTCTACTCAAATTCTTCTAGTTCTTTTATTCTTCTTCGTAGTTGTTACAACTTCTATTTTATGTTTATGAAGAAACTTTTATTTTATGTTGTTTGCTCAACTCTAATCATCCATTTCCACTCCAAATTTCCTGAAAATAAGGATTTAAGAAAGCTTTAAGATCCATAACTTATGGCAGCAAAATAAATTTCTAAATACACTAATTATTAACAAGCTCCTCACATATTTGAAAAACTTGATGGAAGGATCATAAGATAGAACTATAACAACTAATGCAATATGTGCAAACAAAACCAATTGTCGTTTATTCCAAATAATTGTAAATATGCAAAAGTTAAAACATTTGGATAGGCAGTATGGGATGATTGTATTATGAAAATCATGTTTTTAAAAAGATAGTACTACTAAGATTTTGTTTATATCTAGACTTTCTTGAATTGTTGGTTCAAATCCATCTTTCCGAATTCCATTCCTCTCATGTGCTTTTCTAAAATATAAAAATAGCAAGTCTCACATATTCAATTTATACTACGCATAATATGGTTGGATGTGGCCCATGACAACGCATGCTTCAATGGAATCCACGTTCACATGTTTCGGCTCGAGGGCAAGGAGTGGCGGCAACTTAATTATTCCCACCACTGCCACATGACATTGGATCAAATATCTGTAAATATTTGTAAATAAATGATCAAGTGTTGAGAACTATAGGCTTGGTATATTAAATTATCCTCATAAAATTGTATTGAGTAGAAAGTTTGTTCCGAGTCTTGCTGTGCTTTCTTTATCTAAAAGTTCAAGAAACTCAAACAGTAAGAATAACTTGAACCGTAAGGCAAAAATATTTTGACTAGATTCGCTTATGAGTAACATTGCTCCACAGTGGAAGATTATTAAGACTAAAGTAATTAACTAACTAGACCGAAGCAAATAAAGAAATTTAGGATTTGAAAAAAGAAGGTAAGATTTCAAAATCTAAACAAGATATTGGATATGAGATAGCTAAGGTTGACTAGTAGCTTTAATCTCCCTAGTAGCACTCTGTAGTTGCCGAGGACTCCAACACCTGCCTTCGATGCACGCTTTTGCCAAGGGCTTCACCAACTGGCCATATCGCCATCCCCGTACGGAATCTACCCCGTAGGGGAAGTGCACTCAGAAAGAAGAGAAGTTTTATTCAATATTTGATGTCTAAAGCTATGTACATAGAGGATTATATAGTGGGATGGGTTCCTAAGACCTATAAAAATACTGGTTCTATGCATAAACAATATTCTTAAAAGAAAAATAAAGGATAACAACAAAAATAAAAAAAATTCTAGGTCCCGTAGGATTTGTGAATCAATTAACAAGTATCTCTACAAGAGGAAAGCAACACATGTTGACCAAAAATTAAAGAACGTCCTTGTGATCGTGGTTGCGGAATGGCATTTTAATAATTCACTTGAATTTCGTTAGCAACACGTCAGCATCATAGATATTCAATAAAATGGCTATTTTTCCCGTCTAAGCAGATGCTTCAACTTGAAATTCATCTTACATTCGTTACAGCGATGCCTTATTTGAGATTAATATATGTTAGACTCACTACAATAAAAAAAGATATTTATGGTGTAAAAAAAAATAATATAAATACTAAATTTCTATCATAAAATGGGATCACAGATGATATTTTATAATTGATTAAAAAATTTTTGTTACTTATAATACTTTTTTGTGATGAAATATTTTAGTCGAAAAGAAGTATTTTTTATTTTCTAAATTATTTATTATGAAAAAAAATTATTAAAAATAAAAGATTTTACAACGAAAATAGATTTTTGTCGTAAATAAAATTATTTACGATGAAAATTTTCATCACCAATAATTTAAAAAATAAATTTAATATTTTTTTAAAAACAAAGTAAATTATTTATGATAAAAATTTCTATCGCAATAACTGTATTTAAGATAAAATTTTATTTCCATCAGAAATAAAATTATTCATGATGAAATTTTACATCGCAAATAATTAAGAAAAAAATTATTTTTTTAAAAAATAAAATAAATTATTTATGTTGAAAATTTTTGTCATAAATAAAAATATTAGCAATGAATTTATTTTCATCTCTAATAAGATTATTTGTGATAAAAAAAATTTATTGCAAATAATTTTAAAATATATTTTAATTTTTTTAAAAAATAAAATAAAATATTTGCATGAAAAAATTTGCATCATAAATATTTTCATTACAAAAAATATTATTTGTGATGAACATATTCTATCGCAAATAATTTTAAAAAGGATTTTTAAGTTAAAAAAATAAATTATTTATGACAGAAATCTTCCATCATAAAGGATATTCTGTCATAAATAATTCCATCACTAATTAAAATATAATATTTTTTAATAAAATAATTTATAAATATATATCTTTAATTTTTTATATTTATAATCTATAAAATTAAAATAAAAAATTCACACAATAAATCCACAAACAAAATTTATGCATCTAAATTTGATCATTTCATTATATTAAAATATAATTATAGAAAAATAAATTGAATAATAATAGGAGGTCCAAATAAAAATAAAAAAATATAAAAACAAGTTGTGGGTCATCAAGCATCAGCATCTGGAGAAGAAAAATGGGTGAGGTATGACGGACCGACTTATTGCTGCCTCATCAGCTCCATCATCTGTTTCATCTGTGCCATCCACTTCATCATTTATATCTGGAATAACTAGTATGAGTTGATGCGTGCAGCCAACTCATCAACTTATTATCGATCCTCAGTAGCTTGTCTCTGTATCTCCACTAACCGAGCATCACAGGCAGCATGGACGTCAGCCTTGAACGAGCGTGAGGTTGGAGGAGCTCTGATCTCATGTCCTAGCCTCCTAACATAATAGGATCTCATACCAAGCACCTGATCATAGATCTAGTCATTTATGGGTGCGGTCGAGCTTTCAGGGTAGACTAAAATCTAATCTTTATCATACGATCCTGAAAATTAAAGTTATAGCTATCAAGTTTGAATTGAAAAACAAAATGCCAATAAATAGTTGAAAAAACTTACATAAGCTTTTGGCTCCCCGCTGTCCACTTTCCTGATCGTCATTGGTAGGTCTATTGGTAGATCTCGATCCTACCAGAAAACTTGCCACTTCTATATTTTTTTGTAATTTGAGAATAATTAATAAAAAAAATTTAAATAGTTGAAGAGTTAAAATATGCTAAATAAAAATTACTTACCATTTGCTCTATATGGCGAGCAAATGGCTTCGAACCCTCGTAATGTAAGATAGTCTGTCTCATCTGATTTGTGGCATTTCGGGCACATTGATCTTGTACAGTTAACAGTCAAACTAGTAACTAAATAAATTTAAGAATAAATGATTCAATTATTATGCTTTTAAAAAAAAATTGGATGCTTAACCTGATATGTCGGATCCTCATAGCCGCGGTATATGTAGCCCAGTCCTCGATATTAATGTTGTCATATGGCCACTACCGTGCTGCCTCCATCCCTTGGTCCTGCATTACAACATACCGGTGGCGATGAATGCGATGCCGATAATCCTTGAAATATGAGCATAGATGATCATCCATAGCTCGCTATACGTAATTATGCTGAAATCAATAATATCAAATATAACCTACCAATAATAAATATTATAAAAATATAATGCTAATTAAATATTTTACTAAATATTATTTTATCTATAAGTGGTTACAGAAGACCTCTTTCTAAGCCATTGTAATGGCATGCCAATCGAAGAGCATCATGGGGTATGGTTGTAGCATATGACGTCTAGCTCAGTTTGCCATGGCTCACACCATCTCCTAATGGGCGTAGTAAAGCCGGACAGAATCTTGATATGAAGATGCTGGCTCTCGTGCTCGCATCTCTAATGCTCCAGGGCGAGGTTCTTCGATGGACCTTGTCCTCATCTCACCACTTATGAAGAATGGCTTGAAACAACAATGAATAAATCATTAGTATGATAGCTATCTATAAACCTAATAGATATAATTAAAATTAAATTTTATTATGTAAAAAATATTAAAATACCATTCGGACCTTCCTCTGTAGCATCCTCTGGCAGCTTTGATGGTGTGGCAGTGGAAATGAGGGAAGGCTCATTCTCAAGGATAGGCTGGGAACTTGAACGTGATCGTCTCTCTCTTGATGCTGTACCTACAATGCTTAAATCATGCATATAACTAACTTAACATATAAATAAATATAATAATGAATAATAATAGCAAAAAATATATAAATGCTAACGAATAAAATTGTATTGCATACCATTGTTGTAAGAGAAAATTTAACAAAGAATATAGATCTACTCATCACTATCCTCGATTTGTATGTCCTCCAAATTATAATAATCGACTAATATATCATCTTCTATCTCATCGTCATTTATGAACTGATCGTCGCCCTTTGAATCATCAAGATTAAATACAATATCAGCTTCAACTTCGTTGGATAGTAGATCTGCCCTATTCAAAGGAGTTGTTATAAGTTTTTCGTCAACAAGGAGCTCGGTCAATGTTTGTTCTTCCTCTTGAAAAGCTTTCTCTTCATGTAGATCTGAATTTTCGTCCATCTCTAGTTGGGTTGGTATATCATATATGTTTCTACGTATTATTTTTTGTACAACATGCTAATCATCTTGATACTTCCGATCCTTCAAATATATTACTTGTTTTACTTGAGTTGCTAATATATACGGCTCATTTTGGTACCATGTTCATGCAAAATTTATACTGATAAAGTATGGATCGATATGAATACTGATCTTTTTATTGCAAGATCTACCATTTACACTGAAATAAAAGTACCAAATTATTGGACCCATACTTCGGTTCTATGATATTTATCAATACATCAAGATATTCAATCTCCTCTTCTTCTTCATATCCTATCGTAACAATCCCACTATTCTGGATCTATTTTTGCATCTCAAGCTTTCTTATATAATTCATTCCTCCAATGATACAGGATACGTAGTGGTTAACTCTTCAATTGGAGCCATATGCTAAATCATACAACTCATTGGTAGCTCCCTCTTCTTTATTGAAATGCTTAGATTTCATATCTACAACATAACATAAAAAATTATGTTGGTTCAAATAATTAATTTTATAATTATTAAAATATAATATAATACTAGTGGAACTTACATAGTCTCCAAACTATTTTACAAATTTTTTTTATGTCGATCATTAGTATCTGTATTATTCTTCTTGAATAGTATATTCTTATGCTTACTACAATAAGTCATGATTTTTAGTTTTACATCGACATGCACTACAAAAAAGCTGAGATACACCTATGTGAAACATACATGAGCAAGAGCCTAAAAAATATGGGGATACGCCTACACCCACATTGGTACATACGTTTAGTTAAATGTGGATATGTTCGACATGGGTGTAGCTTATACCCACGTTATTTCTTTTTGTGTGTGTATCCCCTACTTTACCCACGTAATATTTAACGTAGATAAGAGTATATACGTGGGTATAGATCTAGTATACATCCTTTTTATTAAATGTGGATAACTAAATATGCACGAATCAGAATTCATGAGAGTTACCAAAGCGTGGGTATAAATGGATCTCTACTATCAATAATAAAACATAGGTATATAATCAACTTTTAGACATTATTGTTCTATCCAATTTTAAAATATGAATTATATATAATAATAAATAAAAATAAAAATTATGCATTAGTAACTTATTTAACATCCTGTACTACTGAATAATATATAAAGATTAGTAACTTTAACGAGATGAAATAACTAAAAATAAGAAATGATCTTCACCATTGTATTAAAAAAAATTGAACATACATAGTGATAGTCTCAAAAAAATTATTTCAACAACTTTTTTAGTTTTATCAAAATTCAAAGAACAAAGCCATACACCATCAAATTTCTGAATATAAAAAAAAAGTAAACACTAGAACTCAAAACATAGAATAAATAAGTTCCAGCTAATCTCCTATACTTTATACATAAGTTCTAAGCTCATTTTTGCTATATCAAAATGAGAATAAAGTAGACTTGAATTGATGATACAAAATAGTTAACTTTGCAAAATCTAAGAGTTCATTAACCTATGAGCCATCAGTAAGACAATTCTTATCTTTTCTTGACACCATCCATCATATCCCCAACCTGAATCTGCAATATATATATGTGTATATATATATATATATATATATATCATTTTAGAGCTTAAGTCACTATTAAAAATATATGTATATAGATACATAATCTTTCAACCAAATAATGCCCACAGCATGTTTCATGTAAAAGATGAAATGACACAAGTGATTCAGATTTCCATTCAGAAAAAAAAAAAAGACAAGTAATTCAGAGACCTGCTATAGTTGTAAGAAAACAATGTTCCCTGTTCTTGGCATATATGAAAAATATTCTCCCGATTAACTAAAAGAAATAGACGGTTTGATAGATCATGAAAGGATATACTAATTAGATGGTTAGCATCATCCCATTCAGTATTCAAGTTATTTAGATCTCAACCCATGCTGTTTATATGGTTTGTATGTAAGCACTTGCACCCTTATTGGTGAATCAAAATTGTAGTTTAAAGCCTATAACAATCATTTGAACATGGGTTTCATAAAGCATAACTGACATCAATTATTGAATTCAACTTCTATTATATAACAGAAGTTTTCAAATTTGAATAACTAATCACATGAAAAAGTACAGAAAAGAATACATGGTATAGTCATATAGGATTCAAAGTCTAGTAACATTTGGGGCGTTTGAAGTTCCATGGATTGGTTAAGCGAAACAAAAAAAAAAAGTTATGTAGTTGCAAAACCACTAGCTTTTAGGTGGGGTTTTTGGATCAGAAATCCAGTAGACTCGTTCAAAAACATTTGATATACACTCAAAATATGGCAAGTATAATTATTCAAATAACATAAGGCAACAATAAAAGAACAGTAATGCATTATCACTCAAACATGCTGAAATGGATAACTACAACCTCCTTTGAGAAATAGTATTTCATGTATAGATTTATTGCCTTTGTTTTAGGGATACGGTGGAATAAAAAGGCAGGGAACAATCAGTTATTGCTAAGCCCACCTGCCTGACTACTAAATCGCAACAGGATAATGACTAAACCTTGGACTACTAAGATGAATTGTTGGAGGAAAAACAAAGAACAACCAATGAAATTCCCATCCGTAAACCTATATCCAACCTAATTAAGCATCATAAGGTTTACCATTTCCATTTAAATTTCCATATCAAGTTAGGAGAAATAGAAAAGATCGATCTGAGCTCGTTAATTCAAACAACAAACCATAAAGGGATAGATTGGGAGATGGGGGTACCTGTAGGGGAGGACCAGGCAGCGTGGAGGACCTTGGAGTAGAACCCGATGGTGATTTTGTTGAGCTCGCCGTGGAGGATGGAGGCACCATCGTAGATGGTGACCTCGCCGACGAGAACGACGTTGGGGGCGACGTAGGCATTGATGGCAATCTTGGGCACCCATTGTCCTAGGGGGAAGCCAACGGAGGTTTCTTGGCCCTCAGATGGATCGTAGTGATGGCTCAACATTTGGGAAGAGGACGCTACAAGAAATAAGAGCTTTAGCAGCAATCAAAATTACTGGTAAAAATTAAAAAAAATCGTTGATAAATTTTTTTCTAGCGGTTTTTTCAATGGCTACTATGCCGCTGGAGAAGTTGCTGTTGCTATTGTATGTCAAGTTTTTATCAGTTGCTGATGAAAAAAACAATATTTCACGAAGAAAAAGTGAATTTTTGCCGATGGTTTTTGCGTCGACCGCTGGAAAAATAAAACGTATCCCATTAGCACATACGCCGCCTTCTCCTGGCACCCGGGGGCGTCCGACCAGTTGAGGACGTCCACCAACATCGGGAACGCATCCTGCAATCGGCTCACTACCTGTCGTCCCTCGGGCGCAGCGACGAGGTTGGAGATCACCGAGAGCACCCGCTCGCTCACCTCCATGTCGCTGACTGCCGCCAGGAGGCAGGGGACGATGATGGCGTCGATGAGGTAGCAGCGGCAATGGAGAGGTTGAACAGTGCATGAATGCATCATGCCTCGCCTGAGAGGAGCCTCCACCCCTAGCGGTGGCGCTAGGGTTCTTGAAAGCACCCACGAGGAATGGTATCGCGCCGGAGGAGCCGATGATCGGCTTGTTGGAATCCAGAGTGGTGAGGCCAAGGAAATTCGCGATGATCGCTTCAGAGACCGAGAGGGAGCTTCCCGATTCGATCAGGCACTGCTCCGGCCTTCACTACAGCCGCCTTGTTCCTGAAATCAAAACCTCTAATGAGAAACAACAAGCTTATAGACTCCTGGAGAAGGAAATGAGAGCTCTTACAAGTCATTTATGATCCCTAGAATGAGAAGGGCATAGAGCGCCGAGATCTGGAGGTCAATATCCGAGGAATCGAGCATTCCCACCAGGGGAGGGATGGCGCCGAGCATCGCGAGCGTCCATCCTTGGCGAGCCGCCACACCTCCCCTGCGACCTCCTTCCTTCGATCCTCTCCCACATTGTCCCACCGCCGAACTGGAGCCTCCCCACCATGCGCTGGAGTTCCTCAAAGACCACGATCCTCCACCTCGTCTTCGCCTCGGCCTCGTCGGAGCCGGCCACCGAGACCTCCGCTTGTAGTAGCTCTGCTAGCCGCTCCGACCAGTTCGTTGGCCGCTGCTTCGGCGAACTGAAGGCGGCGCCTCTCTTCCGCCGGTGCGTGGAGACCCCGCACGGCCTCCAGCAGCTTCCGGCGGAATACGGCCGCGGAGAAGACCAGCCACAGGCGGAATCCTCCGGCCACGGCCAGGGATCCGGCAAGGGAAGAGGAAGGATGAGAAAAAAAAATCCGTGAGCGGAAGGGGAAACTAAGGGGTGCGTGCTGATTTTTTTGGGTTGGTTACTTGGTATATATCTAGCCATGTCCCACGGTTTAAAGGATCGTCCGACAAATTAGAATCTTTCCCGATAGTTTAATTTGACTGCTGATAAAATTAATATTTTTCAATAATATAGCATGATCATATTTTGATTTAATATTTTATTATTAATATTTTATTTTTTTCCAGTTGTTTGGTTGAATCGCTGAAAAATTAAAATCTTTTCCGGCGTTTGATCTAACCATCGAAAAAAATAAAATTTTTCTCAGTAAATTTGAAAAATTACCGTCTAAAATCATTTTTACCAGTAATTTTTTTTATCTACCTATAAAAAAATTTCGATAAATCACTCTTTCCTTGTAGTGGAACAGCGGCGATCGTCGATGGATTTGGAAGAAATCCTCTGAAACGTAAGACGAGGAGCCACTGAAGAGAAAGGTTGTGAATAAAAAAGGGCCTACGATCGGAGAGGAGAAAGGGTCCAGAAAAAAAAATTCCACACTAAAGAAAAAGTTAAGAGGGCGCATGGATATTTCGGCTTATATTTTTTTTGGCGGTTTACAAAATAGGATCTTTTCTAGCAATTTGATTTGATCGTTAGTTAAATCAAAATTTATTTTAATAATAAAATATGGTTACTAGTAAATTTTTTTTAATGATTTAATTAAATCATTAAAAAATATAAGATTTCTCTTAATGATGGATTATCAAAAAAAAAATTTATCCAATATCACTTTTATAGCTACAAATAATTTTTAGATTTTGACAATCAAATAATTATATATATATATATATAAATATTCTAAATAATTTTTGAATTAAAAATATAATTTTTGTCAAAAATTATTTTTTGATTAAAAGCTATAGCATTTCAAACAGACCTAAAGAGTCGGACACAGCACAGAAGAACAATTCCCCTTTCTTCGCTTGAATTCATTATTTAATACACACCATACAAATCTTAAAGCATTTTGAATTTTGCCATTCACCCTAAACTTTTATAATGAAGTCAGTAGTTTATGCTAACTTTATATGGAACTTTTATGCTTGTCTTGAACTTGCCAAATTAAAATTGATCAAATTTTTTGAATAATAAAGCATGGACATAATTTGGGTATGATATAAATTAGTCAAAATTAGATTTTTTTCTAGTGGTTATACCTGGAAAAAATAAGATACTTCTACAAAAAAATAAGACTTTTCCAATAGTTTGACTTGATTGCTGGTAAACATAAGGCTTTTTTTAGTTGTTGGACGTGAATGCTGGTATTAATAAAACTTTTCCCAGTGGTCAAGCGTGACCACTAGTAAAAATAAGACTTTTTTCGATAGTTTTACTTGATCATTGAAAAAAATTTGACTTTTCCAGTGGTTTGATTTGATCATTGAAAAAAATAAGATATTTTCCAGCAGTTTAACCAGACCACCAAAAAAATAAGACTTTGCTCCACGGATTTGAGAAAATACTGCTTAAAGTCTATTTTACTAATGGTCTTCTATATTCGCTGGTAAAAAGTGCTGCTAAATCTTCTTTTTTTTATAGTGTGGAGAGCGGAGCTCCTGGATCAGACGATGTGGAGGAAGGTTGTGGTAGTGGTAGGACCAAATCGTGCTATGCAGCAGCTGGTCGGAGCACCGATAAGAAACCTCCATAGCTGGAAAGGAACCCTAGGCGGTGGAGAGGGCTTTCTCCCTCCATGCAGTCTGATCTAGCAGATGGGGCATCAGGGTTCCTGTTGATGGGGTGGGCAATAATTTTATTATTTTACTTAATCAAGAAAGATGGAGACTGCGCTTTTTTTTTGGCACTCCTCTCTTAGCGCCAGTCACTTTCTATCAATATTTAGTATATTTTTTAGCAGATTTAGATTACCTATATTTATCCATTAGCAGATTTGATTTATTCATGTTTAATTATTAAAATGTAAGTTAAAAATTAATTATAGCATTTTCATGTTTGATAAACGTAGGTATATACAATCTTTTTTTTAGAATTTGACCTTTTATCCATGTATGTACTTCACGTGAGTAAAAAGCATGGGTGTATGTGATTTTTCTTATAGTGATGAAAAAATTAGTTAGAATACTGGTATGCTAAGATGGTACTTAATGAAATCTTCAATTTTTTTATAATTATTTAGAATATAGAAATGTGCCTTGGATAGCTCAATCACGTCCATAAACTCATATCTCCTTCATCCATAGGTCGAACCATTTATTTGAATATGAACAATGTCGGCTCATTGTCATCCCATTCATGATCTACATTACGATCTGCATGATTGAATCTTATTTCGATATTATCAAGATATATCGCGCAGAACATGACATAATCCATAGCTATGTATGTTGGAAATTATATCCTAAAATCAATCATGTAGGTTGTAGATGGTTGAGCTGAGTTGTAAAATGTACTTGAATTATAAATAATAAAATTATTTTTTCTGACTTTTCATCACTCTTATGCATCTTTCTGTAATGAACTCTACTGTGATGAAGTCCTTAGAACTATTTAGACTCAACAAAGGAGGATTTATCGTTTAGACCTTAAACCAGTTCACGATCAAATGATTCGTTATTACCCAGGACGACAACGTATTGAGTGTAGGTCGTTGTGTGCCATAAGTATTGGTTATCTTCTTAACCAAGAAGTATGAAGATACTATTATGGCATGCAGGTAAAGTATAGGGATACATTTCACTGAACGTGATCCAACTATGGAGCTCTCTACTCTCAAGAGTTGCTCACGAAGGATATGGGTATAAGAGTCCCTTAGACCTGAGATCATCATAGTGGCTTGCAAGCAACTCACTATACTTAGATACGGGACTACCTGAATTTCTAATTCAGTGATGAAAGGCTACTGGGTGCAGTTAAGTACTTGTGAAGTCGGTATGTGAGTTAAGAAGGGATTGACCCCTTCAAGTGTTGGAGTATGTGCATCACTATATTTCAATTTAGCAAAATCTCAGTCGGATGATCCATTTGATGGATACTGAATTTTCAAATATACTGTAGATGATTTCGCAGGGTTGACAGTTAAATCCTAGGCCACATTTTGAGGATTGAGGTCAAGAAGATGAATTATACGGTAACCATATACTGTAGGTTTATCGATGTTGCATTGCAATTATTCGATCTGTCCGGACGTCGGATACCATTGTTAGATGATCATATTGATTGGTACAGAAAATTAGTTTTTGTACTACCGATTTAGGGTTCAAACCTATGGGGTCACACACAATAGGAGTTTCTACTTGATCTGATGGCTAATCAAAAGTTTCAATGGTCTGGGACTCTATGATCAAGAGTCCTACTGGATTGAAACTTTATGGTCAAGAGTCCCATTGGACCGAAACTCTACCTTTATGGGTCCCACAGGATTGAGACTCTGAGTCCTACTCAGTTGAAACTCTCTGATCAAGTGTTCCACTGGTCTGAAACTCTATGATCGTGAGTTTCATTCATTTGGACCACTGGGTTTAAGAGTCCCATTGGTTTGGAACTCTTCAAGAGTTTCATATAGATGAAACTTTATTGCCCAGACATCCATCCGATTGGGACTCTATATTTATTGGAGGATTAATTAGCAATTTGATTACTGGTTAGCTTAATTTGATTGAGCAATAAGAATTTGATCAAGTTCGATTGAATTTGATTCAATTGGATTTAACCCGATTAGGTCATGAGATGACCTAATCGCTATGAGAGATTTGATCATGATTTGATGAGGACCTGGACCTAATTAATTTTTTATTTGATTAGAGTTTTATTGGATTGGATTAATTTTAATTTGGTTGGATTTAACCTGATCTAATTAGGTCCAGATAAATTAATTTGGTTGAAACCAATTTGGACCAAGTCAAATATAATTTGAATTTCAAATCCTTTATTCTCCCTGCGCCACCTACTTTGACCCATGCCCCATCTGAAATTTATGTGAGTTTTTTCTCATGAAAAAAGAGATGTGCGCCTCCTCTCTTATCTCCCTTTGACATGGTCTAATGGTTGGATTAGGTTAAAGTTAAACTTGAATTTTGAATTCAAGTTTTGGTTGGTAGTTCAAACCTCCTAACCCACTCAAGACTTATCCATATCCCATGCCCCATAGTGGCTTCTCACGCATATTTTTTGTGCATTCTTAGAGTGTAGGTACACAGAAGGAGAGTCCTTCTGCATGTCAATCATCTATTGTGGTCGTTAGAAATGTATTGAGTGACCACTTGAATTTTGAATTCAAGTGGTTGGTGAAACCTCTTAAACTCTCTCACCCTTATCCCTCCACATGCATTTTACATCAGATGTCTCCCATTTAAAATAGTTTTTCTTAGGTGTGCATGAGGATGAGCATGGGATATCTGAGTGGGGATGCAAAAGGTTTTTGAGAGAGAGAAAATCAGAGAGGGGACTTTCCTGTGCATGGAAAAATCCAGGAAGAGAGGGTTAATTAGTTTCTCATGCACCTAATTTTGTTTCGCACGCCAACTATTTTATTTTTCCATCTTGGACACCCACTTTAGATGTGATCTAAGTGGGATTTCTATAGAAAGGAAAGTCTTCTATTCATGAAAATTTATTTCATGATAAAATTCTAAACAGAGAAGGTGTGAAAGCATTTTCGAGGCGTCAGGATTTTTCGGATGTATGAAACCTTAGAATTAGGTTTCTAGGTTCGGGTGGAGAAATAGAGTACTATGAGTGTCCGATCACCACCAAATTTCAGACATCACCTCGTCATCCTTCGAGTCACACCATCTGATCTTCTGGAGTATCTAGGAGATCAGGAGAAAGACAATTGATTAGATCGAGCGATATCAATCGTTAAAGGCCAAAGTGAGGAGCTAGCACTCCAGTAGAGCTGATCGGGACTAGGAGCTTCATGTGGATCAATTGTAGAGGTCGGACAAGTGTGCGGCTGCAGTGCAATGCCAGAGCTTCTTTCGATGAATTCAGATCATGGAGATCAGCTACCTACATACAAGTATCGTATTCTGAACATGAGTAGGTTAGTTGATATGATTTACTAACCATCTGTATTTAATTTTCTTTTACATATTAACATGTCTAGATCCAGATATAGGATTTCTGATATGATCAATGCATGCATAGTATTAATTTTAGATTAATATTTGCTTCCACTATAATAAAATTTTGACAAAGTTTCAAAAAGCATGCTAAAAATCCTGTACGATTTCCTTCAAATGGTAACAAAGCAAGGGTTGCTTGACATGTTTTAATATATAATTAAAAAATTAAATATTTACATAATTAGTATGTTAGATCCAAATAACTTAGTAATCGAGGATAAATAAGCCACCAAGCCATCCGATCATAAGGGATAAGTATGATTTAAAGGCCATCTCCTTCCATTCAGTGGGGATCCCTTATGACGGTAGGAGTTCCACTGTGAACTCATTCATTAAGATGAATAGTAAAAAAAATTATATGATTAAAATTATTTTAATTAGAAAGTTAAACATAAATATGTTTAGATTAGATCTAAAAGGTAATTCATGATTTAATTTTTATTATACTTTATTTTTTGAAACTAGCAATAGGTTGCTGTTTATTAAATGTGCTGATCTGTTTGTGAAATAAGTCAACACATTTGGTGAACAAAAAATAAAACCTTTCAAAATTTAAAAATTATTTTTGAAATGTCGAATCCTAATCTATCAGCCCAAAAACTTAATTAAAAGAATTGAGTATTGTACATAGAATCTAGAATTATGAATTAAAGATTCTAAGACATATGCATAAGCTATGGGTTAAAGGTTAGATGAATTAGATCCATTAATTGAGTTAGACCTAAGGTTAGTTAAGGAATGAACTTAACTAGAGTAATTGATCAAATCTAACCAAGTATTGAATTAGATTAGATCAAGGACACTCTAGATTCAACTTCAATAGTTGTAGTTGATGAGTCCATATCTTTAACGAGATCAAGATGGACTTGATTCATGGCTAAGCGGTTTAGTCCAAAATTGCTAGATTGATCATATTAAACCTAATTAATCGATTATTATCTAAGATAAGTTTGACAGTCTAGATCAGTGATTTTTAATTGGAAGGTACTAGCACTGATTCGATCTTTGATGAGTTAATAGCATATGCCTTCCACTGATCTCACTTATCTGGCCGACATAGTCGATTAGGATTTGATTAGATCACTTGGTGATTCAAGCTGACTCATGTCGCTAAAAATCAGTTTGATTGATTTTAATCAGTAAGACTGAATTAGGTGCCTATGAACTTAAATTAATCATAGTCCCAACCTATTGACTTGGTGAAGTCAGTGGGAGGATTTGACTTGGTGAAGTCAGTGGGAGTAAATTGGTCCATATCCTTTCTATCCTTAAATCATATGTAAGCTAAATCCTCTAAATTATTAGGTTCTTAAAATGATTAAGTTATGGAGATAACTGAGTCATAACCTTTCATTAAGGTAAATAGTAATGAGTCCAATTTTTTGGATGGACATTGGAGGTACCTTACACCTGGTGTTCATCTAGATATTGAAATTACTGTCCATCATATGATGATTAAGTCGCACTCTTTTAATGATGATCAGATTGGCCAGAGCTTTTTTTGGATCTGATCATCATTGGTTTGATGCACCAAACTCAATCATGTTAATGGTTGGACCTAACCAGACTTTTTCAGTAGAGGCCATAGCCTATTGATTTGACTTCTAGGGCAAAACCTAAATACTAAAAATTATTTGAAGAAATAATTAATTATGAACCTATCTATAGATGCACACGGATTGGCCAGAGCTTTTCTTAGGCTCATCTATAGTTTATGTGAATTTTAGTACCCACTAAGGAGTTAGTGTAATTTTTCGAATTGAAGGTAGAGGCTATCAATTCATTAAAAATAGTGGAAAAATCTTTAGACTAAAGTTCAAATCTTTAGGATTAATTAATTCAAGTATAATAAGGTTTCATATTTTTCTTTCAGATAAATAGAATGGCTAGTTTAAGTCCACTCCATTCACTGTTAGTCAGTGGCAAGCATTTAGGACCCGATGATGAGAAGTCTAGTGTTAACCCTAATCAGGCAGACTCGAAGAGGAATGGTCCTCTTGACTCGAATAGCACTATAACAAAATAGATCTTTTGCGATGCATTTATTTATGATGAAAAAATATCATTGCAAATAAGATTATTAGTGACGAAAAAAAAATTTCATCATAAAAAATTATTATTTGCGATGGAGAAATTTTTCATTACAACTAATCAATAATTTATGATGAAATTTTTTTTTTATCATAAATAATTGATTATTTATAATAAAAAATTTTCATCACTAATAAGCTATCATTAATAAATAAATTTTAAAAAATAAAAAGATGGAATACTAGCAATGAAAACTTTTCATCATAAATAATAGATTATTAGCAACGAAAAAAATATTTTCATCATAAATGATCAATTATTTGCAACAAAAAATTTTCATCCATAATAAGTTATCATTAATAAATAATTTTTTAAAAGTAAAAATATGAAATATTAGCGATAAAAATTTTTCATCGTAAATAATAGATCATTAGTGACGAAAAATAAATTTTCATCGCTAATAAGCTACCATTAATAAATAATTTTTGTAAAATAAAAAGATAAAATATTAGTGATGAAAATATTTTAACGTAAATAATAGATCATTAGCGATGAAAAGCTTTCTATCATAAATAATCTATTATTTATGATGATAATTTTTCATCATAAATAACCTATCATTAATAAATAATTTTTAAAAATAAAAAAGATGGATTATTAGCGATGAAAACTTTCTATCATAAATAATAAATCATTTATGATGTAAAAAAATTTTCATCATAAATAATCTATTATTTACGATAAAAATTTTTCATCGTTAATAATCTATCATTAATAAATAATTTTTAAAAAATAAAAAAGATAGATTGTTAGTGACAGAAACTGTCCATTATAAATAATAGATTATTAGTGATGGAAAAATAAATTCCATCGCAAATGATCAATTATTTACGATGGAAAGTTTCTATCACTAATAAGCTGCCATTAATAAATATTGTTTGAAAAATAAAAAGATGGATTAATGCTCATTCATTTGTGATGGAAACTTTTCATCGCTAATACTCCATCGCAAATAGGTCGAGCAAAGTTTTAAATTAAAGAAATATGGACTACTTTAAAAATAAAGAAAGAGCAAAAATACGTCATGCATGATTGATGCGATGAGGTCGAGGGGTCCAAGCACGTCCACTGTTAGCTCGCCAGCAAGCAAAAGAAGTATATTTTTTTTATAATTTTTAAAAAATTAGTATTCTTTTAAAAAAATTATTTTTCTTAAAATATTATATAATTTTATAATTTAAAGTCCATCTTCATAGTTTATTATTTAAGTAGTTATCGTATAAGTACCATCACAAAATATCACCTCGATCTAGTAGCTCTAGCTATATAGATCGATAAAATTTGATTTCGATGGTTACAAACGATTATATAATGATTTGATAGATAGAAACCACTGATGGATCTGAAAACTTACAACGATGATCTCTTTAATATTTATAGTATACTATCAATATTTCACTTTAATTGGATATAATTACGATAGTCAATTTAGCATGGGATGATTTATACCGTTAAATAAAAAATGAGTGATCAAAAGGCCAAACGATGTCTGATTAGAAGATAATTTTTTGATAAATAATCTTTGCTAATATTTTAATCATCTGTACGGTGGTAATTGTAAAACCTAAACTTTGTATATATGAATCATCCATGTTAAGTACATTTTACAAAAGTAAAAGTATAATGGCTTAAGAACTTTAAGAATATGTATTAGGAGACGTGTAGTTTTAGATAGTTTATATATACATAGTTTATTTTTTATGGTCATCATCATAGAAATGATCAAACTATTAGCAAAGATCATTTATTTTAAAAAATAATCTAATAAATATATGTCAATTGGCATTTTAATCACTCATTTATCATTTAACGATCTAAATCATCCCGTGCTAAATTGACTATGATAATTATATTTGATTGAAGTAAATTTTTGCTAGTACGCTATAAATATCACAAAAATTATCATTATAAATTTTTAAACTAATCAATGGTTTCTATCTATTAGATCATCATGCAGTCATTCATGACCGTTGAAATCAAATTTTTTTGTTCGGCATTGCTAAAGCAACCTGATCGAGGTGATATTTTGTGATGGTGCTTGCACATTAATTACTTAAATAATGAATGGTGAAGATGGACTTTAAAATTTAAAATCATATAATATTCAAAAAAATAAAAATTAATTTTAAAAAATACTAATTCTTTAAAATTTAAAAAAAATATTAATTTGCTTGTGGGCTAGCTAATAGTTGATGCGCTCGCACCCCTCAACCTCGTCGCATTAGCCAGGCATCGTGCATTTTTATCTTTTCTTAGTTTTTAAAATAATTCATATTTTTTTTAATTTAAAATTTTGATCAGAGTATTTATGATGGATTATTTACGATGAAAAAATTTCATCATAAAAAATTAAATTATTTATGATGAAAATATTTTTATGTCGTAAATAATTAATTTTTTTGATGAAAAATATTTTTCTTCATAAATAATAAGTATTTATGATGGAAATATTATATCATAAATGCATAGAGTTTTTTATGATTTATTTTGATAGATTAATAATGATGAAATTATTTGCAATAGAAAATGTCATCATAAATAATTAACTATTAGCGACGTAAATTCGGTTCCATCATAAATAACTTATTTTATTATTTTTTGGAGAGGAAAAAAATTTTTAGTAAAATATTTGGTAGAAATTATTAGCGATAAAATTATTTATGATAAAAATTTTTATCACAAATAACTAATATTAGTGATGAAAATATTTGTTCCATCGCTAATAAGAGTATTAGCGATGAAAATTATGTCGCAAATATTTCGTCGTTAAAATCCTTTAAATATTTGGCCCCCACTCCCGCAAAACCTACTCTCTCTCAGCCTGAAACCCAAAAATTACATCACAAATATTTCAATGTTAAAACCCTTTAAATATCTCCCCCCCACTCCAGCAAAACCCATTCTCTCTCAGCCCGAAACCCTCTCCTCTCCTCTCTCTCCCCCCTCATCCTCTCTCCCCCTCCACCTGGGCTTCCATCGGTCGGTGACTGTGTTTCCCACTATCGCTCCTATTACCACCATCGTTGTCGATGCCATTGCCGCCACCATTGTACTTTAACCAATCGAAGGTAACTTAATTCGATCCAAGCGAGCACTAGGTTAGATTTTTTTTGTTTTTAATTTGTTCTTTCGATCTGGGGTCACGTGTATTGCCGTGTGGTGGTCGATTGTGGGCGGCAAGGCACGGAGGGTCGGTGCCAGCTGCAAGCCATGCATGGCAGTTGATGGGCTTGGTGAAGGATGCTGGTGGTGGGAGGCGGAGGGTCGATGCCGCAGGGGTTGGGGGGCCGCCAGGGGTGGGGTGCTGAGGGGCGGTGGTGATGGAATGGGTGGTGTGAGGTGGATGGGGTATTGGAAATATGTCCCAAAGCCAATCGTCAGTCTGTTGATAGTTATGCTACTTGTTGTACTTGTATATGAATTATCAAATAATAAAAATTATTTTGATATTTTTCATCATAAATTCTGTTGTCTTCTAATGAACTCCTATGTTGTGATCAAGTCTTTAGGACTATCTAGATTTGACAAAGAAGGATTTGTTATTTAGTTCTTAAATTATTCACGATCAAAAATACGTTGTTATTTAGGATGACAAAGTTTATTGAGTATAGGTCATTGTGTGCCATATAGGTTGGTTGTCCTCATAACCAAGGAGTGTTGAGATATTGTCATGGCATGTAAGTGAGATGTATGGATATATTTGCACTGAACGTGAGAAACTTTGAAGCTTTTCTTCTATCAAAATTAGCCTCGAAGAATATGGGTATAAGTGTCTCTTAGACCTGAGACCACCACGGTGACTTGCAAGCAACTCACTATACTTAGATACCAAACTATTTGAATTTCTAATTCAGTGACAGAAGGCTACTGGGTGCAGTCAAGTATTTAACTTATTGGTGTGTGAGTGAAGATGGAATTGATCCCTCCAAGTATTGGAGCAAGTGTATTGTTGTATTTCAATTTAGCAAATCCTCGGTCGGGGTAGTCCATATGATGGACGCTAAATTTTGAAATACAATGTGAATGAATTATAAGATTGACAGTAAATCCTTGATCATCCTTTTAAGCATCGTGATCAAGGGGATGAATTATACAGTAACCATATTCCACAGGTTCGTCATTGTTGCGTTACGACTTTTTGACCTATCAAGACGTCGGATATCATTGCTAGATGATCACATCGATTGGTATAGAAAATTGATTTCTGCACTACCGACTTAGGATTTGAATCTATGGGGTCACACACATAAGAAGTTCCTACTTGATCTGATGGCTGATCATGAGTCTTGATGATCTAGGATACTATGGTCAAGAGTCCCACTAGACTGGGACTCTATGACCAAGAGTTTTACTGAATTGGAACTTTGAGTTCTACTCATCTAGGACTCTCTGATCAGAAATTCCATTAGTCTGGGACTCTAAGATCATGAGTTTCATTCATTTGGGACATTGGGTTCAAGAGTCCCACTGGATTGGAACTCTTCAGGAGTTTCATGTTGATGGAACTCTGTTGTCCGGTAATCCATCCGATTTGGACTTAAATATTTTTGAAGGTTTAATTAGCAATTCAATTGTCGATTAGCTCAATTTGATTGAGCGATGAGGATTCAATCAAGTTCAATTAAATTTGATTCGATTGGATTTGATCGGATCAGGTCATGAGATGACCTAATCGCTATGCGAGTTTTGATCCTGATTTGATCAGGATCTGGATCTAATTAATTTTTAATTTGATTAAGATTTATTAGATTAGGCTAAGCCTAATTTGTTTGGATTTAATCTGATCTAATTGGATCTAGATTAATTGGTTTGGTTGAAACCAATTAGGACCAAGTCAAATGAAGTTCGAATTCAAACTCTCCCATGCGCCCACCATTTTTGACTTTTCCACTCTTGTTCCACGTCCAAAATTTTTTGTACATAACTTTTCTCTCACCCAGAAGGTTTCTATGCCTCCTCTCTTATCTGCTTTTGACCTGGTCCAAGGGTTGGACCGGTTCAAAGTAAGTTGAGTTTTGAATTCAACTCAGTTTGTTGGAGGTTAGAACCAATCTAATCTTATCTGCTTCCCACACCCTCCTTTTTATTTATCGAATATTTTTAGAGAAATAAAAAATATGTGCACATAGAAAGAGAGTCCTTCTATGTGTTAAACACATGGGAGGAGACGTTTGATAAAGATAAGAGGCTCATTTGATTTTTGAAATAAAGTGAGTGGTTAAAACCTCCCAACCACTCAACTCTTATCTTTTTCTATATGCTTTTCCCATGGTATTCATGTCAATAAATTATGAGAATTTTTGTGAGTATAGAAGAAGGGGTTAAAATTACATGGTAAAAATTTTAGAGTGATTGAGCATTAGTTTTGGGCGAAAAAAATCTCAAAGTGAAGATGAGCAGGGTCCTATAGCACTTTACTTTTTCCTCATGCCTCTCTTTTCTTCTTATTTTCATCTCTAAGAATACTCAATTTTTAGATATGATCTCAATAGAGTTTATAGATCTAGAAGTAATATTTTCACAAAACTTATTTCATAGAAAAACTCTACACAGAGGGCGTGATAGGATTTGTAGTGTGTCAGGATTTTTGGATCGAGTGAAACTTTAGTTTTGGGAATCTGAGTTCGGGTGGAGAGATCGAGTGCTGTGAGCATAAAATCACCATCAAATTTGAAATACCTCTTCATCATCTTTCAATATTTATGTTTTAATTTTTGGAGTATCTAAAAAATTAGAAAGTATACGATCGATCGGATCGATCGTGATCAGCCGTCGAAGGCCCTGACGAGGTGCTAGCCCTCTGGTGGAGCTGGTCGAAACTAGGAGCTTCGTGTGGACCATCCATAGAGACTGGATGAGTGTGCAGCTGTAGCATAACACCAAAGCTTCTTTCAATGGATTTAGATCATGGAGATCAGCTATCCGCGAAAAGATATCGAGTTCTAAAATCATATCAATCAGTAGATTCAATTTGCTGATCGAATGAATTTTATTTTTCTATCACATATTAGCATGTTTAGATCCTAAGTAGGATTTATTTTATATGATCAATGAATGCATAGTATTAATTTTAGATTAATATTTACTTTCATTGATATTTTATTCGAAAAAGTTTCGAAAATGCATGCTTAAACCTTGCACGATTGTCTTCAAATGGTATCAGAGCAGGCTCGCTAAACATGATATACTTACATATTTTAGATTAATAATTTAGATTTAATTTAAATATTAATCTAATAATCTAATTAATTAGATCTAAAAATTAAAATCTAGATCGTATGAACTATAGATTATCTTGCTGTAGGGTTTATCCTATACAGTGAAAAGGTTGTCCTAGTACATTGCTGATCTATATCATTAATCATAAAATCTTAGATTTGATCTAATATTTTTATAATCTGATTATATTAGACTTTAATCTAATTTATGATCATGAATGTATAATTAGATAAAGTTTGATTCATGGTTTAGTATTATGTAGTGTACATAGTTTTAGATTAAATCCTACAACTAGTATTATTTGTGAATTAAGCTAATTCAATTTTAAAGTAAGTCAACTCAATTGATGAATAATACTAAGTTATAAAAAATCTTTCAAAAATTTAAAAAATATTTTTAAAATATCGAATCCCAATCCACAGCCCATAAACTTAATTAAATATTAAGTATAATGATTTAGTATCTAGAATTATGAATTAAGACTCTAAGTTATTAATAATAAAATATGGATTATTGGGTTAGTTGAATTAGATCCATAAATTGGATTAGACCTAAGGTTAGTTAAAGAGTGGACTAAATTAGAGTAATTGATCAAATCTAATTAAATATTAATTTAGATTACGTCAAAGATTCTATAGACTCAATTATAATAGTTGTAGTTAGTTAAGTCCATGCCTTTAACGAGGACCAAATGGACTTGATTCATGGCTGTGGTTGAACCTGAAATTACTAGGTTGGTCAAATTAAAACTAATAAATCGGATGGTGTCTAAGATAAGTTTTGTAGGTTGACCAGTGATTTTTAATTGGGAGCTACTCGCACTGATTCAATCTTTGACGAGTTAAAGGCATATCCCTTCTACTGATCTCAATTACCTGGCCATCTTGGTGAGTTAGATTTTGATTAGATCACTTGATGATTCAGACTCACCCATGTCAATTAGGTAAATCAGTCTGACTGATTTAGGTGCTCCTAATGCCAGCTTAGATTAGATCCTTTTTTAACTGACTTAGTGAAGTCAGAGGGAGGATCAAAATTGGCTTGCTTTTTTTAAATATGTTAACTAAATTTTCTAAAATTATTAGATCCTTAAAAATAAAATAGTTATATAGATAACTAAATCATAGCCTTCCATTAAGTTGAGTGATAGATTCATTAATTTGATAATCACTGAAGGCCTAAAGGCCTGGTGCTTATTGACTAATTAAATTATCATTCATAAAATGATGATTTGATTAAGTCTTTCTGATGGTGGTTAGGTTGGCCGACCAAAGTCGGACCTGATCATTTATTGGTTAGATAAGACCAAATATGGTCATGTTAATAGTTGGACCTAATCGAACTTTTTAAGTGGAGGCCAAAGCCTACTAATTAGGTCTCCCGGGCAAAATTGATATTACTAAAAATTATTTAGAGAAGTAATTGATTTTGAACCTATCCATAGGTGCACATGGATTGACCAACCAAAGTTGGACTCGTGTGTAGTCTACATGAATTCTAGTACCCACTAAGAAATTAAAGTAATTCCTCGAATTAGAGGGAGAGGCTATCAATTCGTATAAAATAGTGGAAGAACCTTTAGATTAAAGTCCAAGTCTTTAGGATAATTGATTCATATACTAATTAGATTTGATTTTTCTTATTATGCAGAAATAGCCACTAAACTGTCACTTTGGTCATTGTTAGACAATGACAAATTAATGGGACCCAACTATGATAGCTAGTATCGTAAGTTGAAAATCATCCTGGAGTATGAGCGGATCCTTTATATCGTAATGGATCCTGCACCTGAGGAGCCAACCCTAAATGCTAGGGGAGCGGTCTGAGACACTTATTAGAAGTAGCTCAATGACCGCACCACCGTTCGATATATAATGTTGGTGGCAATGAACGATGAGTTCAGCTACAGATTTGAAAATGCCCAGCCACAGGACATATTTCAAATGTTGAACGACTCCTTTGGCACGTCTGACGATATTGAAAGGTACAAAATAAGTTGTACTATTTTTAACGCTCGGATAAGGGATGGGGCCTCAGTCACCGATCATGTATTGTATATGATCGAGATGATTGAGCACCTTAGCAAGCTGGGCTTTTCCCTGCATGAGCAGCTCGGTAAGAATGTGATCCTTAATTCCTTACCTAAGTCCTTCCTCTCCTTCCTAACTCATTTCAGAATGACAAAACCTGCAGTCAACTACCATGGATTATTAGAGTTGCTACAGAACTTTGAGAAGGATCACCAACTCCATAAGAAGATGGTAAATGTAATGGGAGGGTCTTCTTCTAATTGTTGACTCTTTAAGAAAGAAAAGAAGAACAAGAACAAGAAGGTGCAGCCAAACACCAGGACGACTGCACAGGGTTGGACCAAGAAGTACAAGCCTAACCAAAGCCAAGCAGAGTGCTTCTTTTACAAAAAGCAGGAGCACAAAAAGAGGAACTATCCTCTATACATTGCCTCCTTGGATCCGAACAAGCCGAGGAAGAAGCAAGTGGTTGTTGGGCAAGATAATTATATGATAACATCTTGCAATTTTTTCTTATTTGATTTTACTGCCTGGCTATTAGATACTAAAAGCCCTTATCATATTTATAATTCTATGCAGGGCTTACAGGTCAGTAGGAGATTTGATCAAGGCAAGAGGTTTTTGAACATTGGAGATGGAAGATAAGTTCCAATTCTAGCTTTAAGAATCATGAACCTTGTAATCAATTCAAATAAAGTTATTCTTAATGAATGTCATTATTGTCCAACTTTTTTATTGAATATCATTTCTGTAGGCCTTTTGGCCATGAATGGTTTTGAAAAATCAATAAATTTTTTTTTTTGTAATGTCATTTTAAATGGTGTTACAATTTTGATTGGATAATTGAATAACGTAATTTATTTACTTTCTATGCCTGTTAATGTGGTTCAATCCTCCGGTAAACACCCTAGAATTAGTAATGTGTCTGATGTCTACCTTAGGCACTATAGGCTAGGTCATATTAGCAAGAATAGAATTAACAGGTTAGCTCAAGAAGAAATTCTTGAGGTTTGTGATTGTGAATCACTTCCGACCTATGAGTCATGTCTTCTTGGTAAGATAACCAAGTCATCTTTTACTGGAAGAGGTGAACGAGCCATTGAACTCCTGAGTTTAGTACATTTGGATGTATGTGGACTCATGAGCTCAAGTGTCAGAGATGGATATTTCTACTTCATAACCTTCACAGACGATCAATCGAGGTATGGGTACATCTACTTAATGAAGCATAAGTTAGAGTCATTTGAAATGTTCAAACTATTTCGAAATGAGGTAGAAAAGCAAACTGGAAAAAGTATTAAAACTATTCGATCTGACCGAGGGGGTGAGTACCTTTCCAATGAGTTTCTAATATATCTTAGGGAGAATGGAATTTTCTCCCAATGAACCCTCCTGGAACACCACAACATAATGGTGTGTTGGAAAGGAGAAATCAGATCCTATTGGACATAGTTCGATCTATGATGGGGTTTGCTGATTTGCCGATCTCCCTATGGGGATATGCATTTGAGTTAGCTTATTACGTTCCTAAATAGGATTTCGAGTAAATCTATTAATAAAACACCATATGAGATATGGACAGGGCGTAAGCAAATGCTTTCACACCTTAGGGTTTTGGGGTGTCCGACATATGTCAAATATTTAATGATAGACAAGCTTAAACCTAGGTCTGATAAGTATAGTTTTATAGGTTACCCAAAAAAAATCAAAAGGTACTACTTCTACCTTGCTAATGAGTAAAAGTGTTTGTCAGCCTTAAGACAGTCTTTTTAGAAAAAGAAGTTCCTTGGTGAAGAAACTAATGCCTCTAAGATCGAACTTGATGAAGTACGATAAGTGGAAGAACAGACTCAGAACCCATTGTAGATGCACCCTTAAGACGATTTGGTAGTATACCATGTCAATCGGATAGATACTATGATTTTTTTATCCAAGACGGGGATCCTATCGAACTCGATGAGAACGATCAGAACCCAATCACCTATATGGATGCAATGCAGAGATCCGACTCTAAGAAATGGCTTGAGGCCATGAAATCTGAAATGGAATCTATGAAGGTCAATGATGTATGGACATTGGTTGACCTACCCGAAGGGATAAAATCCATAGGGTGTAAGTGAGTCTTCAAAAGAAAAAATGGCGCAGATGGAAAGGTGGAGACCTATAAAGTCCATCTGATTGCCAAGAGATATCATCAACGTTATGGTATTGACTATAACGAGATGTTCTCTCCTATGGCAATGCTTAAATTCATTCAGATTATGCTTGCTATTACTGTCCATCTAGACTATGAAATCTGGCAGATGGATATGAAAATGGCTTTCCTAAATGGAAAGCTGGATGAAGAGGTATATATGATACTGCTTGAAGGATTCACATCCATAGATGAGTCTAAGGTGTGTAAGCTTCAAAGATCCATTTATGGACTTAAGCAGGCATCTTAGAGCTGGAACATACAATTTGATAGAACAATCAAAACGTATGACTTCATTAAGAACGAAGAGGAGCCCTGTATATACAAGTGGGCTAATGGTTCATCAATAGTATTCCTAGTATTGTATGTGGATGATACTCTCTTAATCGAGAATGATGTCTCTGGATTACAATAAAGATCTGGCTGTCATCATAGTTCTCCATGAAAGATTTGGGAGAAGCTTCCTACATCCTAAGGATGAAGATTTATAGAGATAGTTCTAAAATATTGCTTGGATTATCCCAATCTACATACATTAACATTGTGCTAAAATGGTTCAGCATGGAGAATTCCAAGAAAAGCTATTTATCGATAGGCCATGAAATTTTTCTTTCAAAGAGGGTTGTTCGACAACACCTCTAGAAAGAGAGCATATGAGTAGAATACCATATGCTTCGACGATGGATTCTATCATGTATGCCATGACATGTACATGGTCAGATGTGACATACTCACTAGGGATAGTGAAGTAGATACGCAATTTGATCCCAGGGGAGACAAACCTAAAAGAATTATTAAAGCCATCCTGAAGGTATTTAAGAAAAATAACTAAGGAATCAGTGGCTTGTATATGGTGAATCTGAAATTGCTTAACACAGAGCTAACACACACTTCTGAACTAGCGTAGAGTAATAAAATAATCCCTAATGAGAGATAACATAGTACTTCCACCCTCACACTATTCTAATCATCTACATCTATCAATCAATAGAATGATCAATCATACCGATATACTCATCTGATCACACTAATAAACTCGATATCGATAATACATCACATATCTATACTCAACCCAAATATCACATCAATACATACACCTAGATACTACTCACGACCAATATAGTTCAACCTTAATGGTAGGTGAAGAAGAAGAGATTCTGCTGGAAAGTTTCAAAACAGCACACTGTGGTTGATTCAGTTGTAAGCGCAGAGTATGTCATCGTGCATCAGATATACCAATAAGTGGTGTGGTCTGATGAAAATTTCATCCCAAAGCTTGGAAGTACGCACCATCCTTGATGGGGACTCCAATTTTTGCTTTATTGGGCGATAGCTCTGGAGCCATTGCCAGCGAAGGAACCTAAAGGCACACCAGCATAACGAAGCATATTCCTGCTTCCGCTTTCACCTTATCCGAGAAATTATGGTCCCTGAAGGTAGATGTTCGACCTTAGAAAGATTGACGAAAAGGAGAATCTGACCCGATCCCATTCAACTAAAAGCTGTTGCGGTTAAGGAGTTCAACGACTTCAAGTCAAAGATAGGTATTAGATAACCGATTGGCTTTAGTCCAAGTGGAAGATTGTTGGAAATATGTTTCAAAGCCAATTATCAGTCTATTGACGGTTGTGCTACTTGTTGTACTTATATATGAATTATCAAATAATAAAAATTATTTTGATATTTTTCATCATAAATTCTATTGTCTTCTAATAAACTTCTGTATTGTGATGAAGTTCTTGGGACTATCTAGATTTGACAAAGGAGGATTTATCATTTAGTCCTTAAATTATTCATGACTAAAAGATACGTTGTTATTTAGGATGATAACGTTTATCAAGTATAGGTCATTATGTGCCATATAAGTTGGTTGTCCTTATAACCAAGGATTGTTGAGACACTGACATAGCATGCAAGTGAGATGTATAGATATATCTGCACTGAACGTGACCAACTCTGAAGCTTTTCTTCTATCAACATTAGCCCCGAAGAATATGGGTATAAGTGTTCCTTAGACCTGAAACCACCACGGTGACTTGCAAGCAACTCACTGTACTTAGGTATCCTACTATCTAAATTTCTAATTCAGTGATGGAAGGCTACTGGGTGTAGTCAAGTACTTGACTTATCGGTATGTGAGTCATGATGGGATTGATCCCTCCAAGTATTGGAGCAAGTGCATCGCTGTATTTCAATTTAGCAAATTCTCGGCTGGGATGGTCCATATGATGGATGCTAAATTTTGAAATATAATGTGGATGAATTATAGGGTTGATAGTAAATTCTAGATCATCCTTTTATGCATCATGATCAAGGGGATGAATTATACGGTAACCATATTCCATAGGTTTGTCATTATTGCATTGCGACTTTTCGACCTATCTGGATGTCGGATATCATTGCTAGATGGTCACATTAATTGGTACAAAAAATTAATTCCTATGCTACCAGCTTAGGATTCAAACCTATGGGGTCACACACATAAGGAGTTTCTATCTGATCTGATGGCTGATCATGTGTCTTGATGACCTAGGACACTATGGTCAAGAGTCCCACTGAACTGCGACTCTATGATCAAGAGTTTCACTGGACTGAAACTCTGAGTCCTACTCATCTAGAACTCTCTGATCAGGAGTTCCATTGGTTTGGAACTCTAAGATCATGAGTTTCATTCATTTGGGATACTAGGTTCAAGACTCCCATTAGATTGGGACTCTTCAGGAGTTTCATATTGATGGGACTCTATTGCTTGGTAACCCATCCGATTTGAACTCAGATATTTTTGAAGGATTAATTAGCAATTTAATTGCTAATTAGCTTAATTTGATTGAGCAATGAGGATTCAATCAAATTTGATTGAATTTGATTCGATTGGATTTGATCGGATCAGGTCATGAGATGACCTAATCGCTATAGGAGTTTTAACCCTGATTTGATCAGGACTTGGATCTAATTAATTTTTAATTTGATTAGGATTTTATTAGATTAGGCTAAGCCTAATTTGGTTGGATTTAACCTAGTCTAATTAGATCTAGATTAATTGGTTTGGTTGAAATAATTTAGGACCAAGTCAAATGAAGTTTGAATTCAAACTCTTCCATGCGCCCACAATTTTTAACTTTTCCACTCTTGTTCCACGCCCAAAATTTTTTGTACATAACTTTTCTCTCACCTAGAAGGTTTTTGTGCCCCCTCTCTTATCTGCTTTTGACCTGATCTAAGGGTTGGACTGGTTCAAAGTAAATTGAGTTTTGAATTCAACTCAGTTTATTGAAGGTTAGAACCAATCCAACCTTATCTGCTTCGCACGCCCTCTCTTTTGTTTGTCGAATATTTTTGAAGAAATAAAAATATGCACACGTAGAAGGAGAGACTTTTGAATTTAATAAAAATGTCTGAGTCATTGGGACTTACAACAGACTCAAATATTCAGCTCCTCCCAACTGGACTTTAATATCTCTGGGTCTCTTTATATCTTTGGATACCCCCGTATCTGCAGCTAAATGCCTGCAATCTGATACCACTCATACCAGAAGCCAACACAATGATAACGTCGACCTTTGACTTAGCCAACCTAGCTCTGATACCATTTTTGAGTCCTTCTGCATGTTAAACACATGGGAGGAGGCATTGGATAAAGATAAGAGGCTCATTTGATTTTTGAAATAAAGTGAGTGGTTAAAACCTCCCAATCACTCAATCCTTATCTTTTTCCATATACTTTTCCCATGGTATTCATATCAATAAATTATGAGAATTTTTGTGTGTATAGAAGAAGAGGTTATCATTGCATGATAAAAAATTTAGAGTAATTAGGCATTAGTTTTAGGCAAAAAAAAATCTTGGAGTGAAGGTGAGTAGGGTCCTGCAGCACTTTACTTTTCCCTCATGCCTCTCTTCTCTTTTGATTTTTATCTCTATGGATACCTAATTTTTAGATATGATCTAAATAGGTTTTATAGATATAAAAGTCATATTTCCATAAAAGCTTATTTCATAGAAAAACTCCATACAGAGAGGATGTGATAGGATTTTTAGTGTGTCAGGGTTTTTGGGCTGAGTGAAACCCTAGTTTTGGGAATCTTAGTTTGGGTGGAGAGATCGAGTGCTGTGAGCATTGGATCACCACCAAATTTGAAACATCTCTTCATCATGCTCTAATATTTATGTTTTGATTTTTTAGACTATTAGAAAAATCAAAAAGTATAAGATCGATCAGATCGATCATGATCAATCATCGAAGGCCTCGACGAGGAGCTAGCACTCCGGTGGAGCTGGTTGGGATTAGGAGCTCCGTGTAGACCATCCATAAAGGTTGAACTAGTGTGTGGCTATAGTGTGACACCACAGCTTCTTTTGATGAATTCAGATCATGAAGATCAGCTACCCGCAAAAAGATATTGAATTTTGAACTCATATCGGTCAGCAGATTCGATTTGCTGATCGAATGTATTTTATTTTTCTATCACATATTAGCATGTTTAGATTCTGAGTAGGATTTATTTGATATGATCAATATATGCATAGTATTAATTTTAGATTAATATTTACTTTTGCTACTATTTTATTCAAAAAAATTTCGAAAATGCATGCTTAAATCCAATGCGATTTCCTTTATGGGGTGCATGGGGCATGGAGGGGCGGCGGCGATGATGGGTCGGATGGAGGGCTATGGGTGGTAGGCAGCGGAGGGGAGTCCACAGCATGTAGGGGGCCCAACAATTGGGTACATAGCTGGCGTAGGGCCGGGAGGGCCGCGATGGTGTTGGGCGGATGGGGGTGCATGGGGCGTGGAGGGGTGACGGTGATGGCTCGGGTGGGGTCTATGGGTGGTAGGCGGTGGAGGGTAGCCGCAGGGTGTGGGGGGTCATGACAGTCGGGTACGTGGATGGTGCAGGGGCTGGAGGGCCATGGGGTCCGCAACGGATGGGGCATGGATGGGGGTGCGTGGGGCATGGAGGGGAGCCGTGGGTGGTGGGCAGCAGAGAGGAGCCACAGGTGGTTGGGGGCTTCGACAGGTGGGGGGCTTTCGATGGGTTTAGTCTTTAGTAAATTTTTAAATTTTAATAATTCATAAAAATAATAATAAGCATTATAATAATATAATATTTATGATGATGATGATAATAGTAAAAGCGGTAATTATAATAATAATAATAGTAATAGCAATAATAATAATAGTAGTAATAATAAAAATAGTAATATTAATAATGGTAAAAGAAAATTAGTACTAATAATAATAATAATAGAAATAATATAGTAATAATAATAATAATAGTAGTAATAATAATAATAGTAACAGTAATAATAGTAGTAGTAGTAATAATAATAGTAGTAGTGGTAATAGTAATAATAATCATAATTTAATTGATAAATAAATTTTTAAGATAAATTGATAAAATATTTAAAAATTAGATATTTTTTATAATTAAAATAGTTAGATTTTTAATTATATTTTTATGCTTTTACTTATTATAGTTTAATCTTATTATTTGTTTAGTTCCTATATTTCATTATGATTATGATTTAATATTTTAATTTACATTAACCGAAGGTTTTAATTTCTAATGCATATGAACTATCCGATTTGGGATTCGAATCGAGTTTCAATCAGGGATGTGAGTCGGGATCCTAGCTATTTTGGATTCGGATCATGATCTAAGTTGGATCTCAGTCTGGGATCTAGATCGAGTTTCGATCAGGGATATGAGTCGGGATCCTGTCTGAGATTCAGGTTATGATTCGAATCGAATCTCGATCTAGGATCCTATCTGGTAATGATTTAATGCATGCAATAATGGTATGCAATACAAATCTATTCATTATCATTTATGCATTTTTCACTATTATTGTTGATTATTACATTCATTTATATGTCAAGTTAATTATATGCATAGTTTAAGTATTGCAGGTATGGCGCCAGGAGAGATACGATGACGTTCAACTTCTTAGCCTATCCCTGAGCCTTCCTCCATTTTCACTGCTGCACCATTAGAGTCATCGGAGGGCTCTATACAGGCGAGTTCGATTGAGGTAGGTTTGAGTCATCAGGCAGGCTCGAGTGATATTTTAATATTTTTTATATAATAAAATTTGATTTTAATTTATCTATTAGATTTATAGATGGCTATTATACTAATAATTTATTCATTATTTTTTTAAGTCATTCTCTTTCAATGGTGAGGCAAGGGCGAGGTCCATCGAAGAACCTCACCCTTGAGCATTGGAGATGCAAGCACGAGGGACAGCATCTCCGCATCGAGATTTTGCCAGGCTATACCAGGCCTATTAGAAGAGGTGCGAGCCATGGCAGATTAAGCTGAGCATCATGACGCTCTTTGAATGGCATCAGGTTACACGACCTCAGAGGAAGATCTTTTATAGCCACTTATAGATATAATAATATTTATTTAAATATTTAATTAGTACTATATTCTTATAATATTTGTTATTCATAGGCTATTTTTGATATTATTGATTTTGAGCATGATCGTGTGCGGTAAGCTGTAGATGATCATTTATGCTTACATTTCAAGAAGTACCAACATTGCATTCATCGCCAATGGTATGCTGTAACGCATGATTAGGAGGTGGAGGCAGCGTGATAGTGGCCATATAATAGCATCACTATGGACGATTGGGCTATCATATGCCGCACGTACGAGAATTCGGCATATCAGGTAACTTTAAATTATTTAAAATTTAATAATTAAATATTATTTATTTTTAAATTTAGTTATTTACTGACTAATTTGAATGTTAACTATGCAGGATCGATGCCAAAAATGCCATCAATCGGATGAGATAGACAGTCTCGCATTGTGGGGGTTCGAGGCCATTCGTTTGCTATATGGAGTAGATGGTAAGTAATTTTTATTTATCATATATTAACTTTTTAACTATTTAAAATTTTTTTATTAATTATTCTTAAATTGTAGAGAGATGTAGAGAGTGACGATCTTCCTGGTAGGATCGAGATCTACCGACGGATACATCAACGATGGTCAGGGGGCTGGACGATCGGAAGTCAGGAGCTTTATGTAAGTTTTTTCAACTATTTTTTCATTTATATTTTAATTTTTAGTATAATCTTAGAATAGCTATAAATTTAATTTCAAGATCGTATGATAGACATTAGATCCCAGCCTACCCTAGAGGGCTCGACCGCACCCACAGATGATGAGATCTATGATCGAATGCTTGGTATGAGACCTTATTATGTTAGGAGGCTAGGGCATGGGATCAGAGCTCCTCCATCTTCACGTCCGTCTAGGACTGACATCCATGCTGTCTGTGATGTCCAACTGGTGGAGATACAGAAATAGATTGTTGAGGATCAACAGTGGGTTGCTGAGTTGACTGTATGCATCGATGAATATCAGCTATTTCAAAAGCAAATGATGGAGCGAATGGCATAGATAGAGCAGATGATGCACATGATGAGGAAGCAGCAGACCAGTCTGAGCTTTTCTGAGCACTCTCCTCCTTCTTTGGCCTATTCTTCTTCAAATATTATCGATGCTTGATGGCCGACTGTCTATTTCTATATATTTTTATTTTTATTTTAGATATTTTATATTTACAAAAAAATACTTTCTATAATTATATTTTTATATAATAAAATAAAATTTATTTATGAATGAAATGATAAAATTTATATATAAATTTTTTATTTTATTTTTACAAAGTTATTATAGTTAATATAAAAAATATAAAAATATATTTTTTATATTTTCTTAAAAATTTAATTTATGATGAAATTATTTATGATGGTTATTTTTTCATCGTAAATAAGTAATTATCTGCGACGAAGATAATCCATCATAGATAATGGATTATCTACGATGAAAATTTTTCATCATAAATAATAAATTATCTACTATGAAAATTTTTCATCATAAATAATTATTTATCTATGACAAAAATAATCTATTATAAATAATAAATTATCTATAATGAAAATAATCCATCGTAGATAATTACTTATTTATGATGGATTATTTCATCAAAAAAAATTATTAGTGATGGAAAATAAAAAATTTTCATCATAAATAATTTCATTGTAGATAAATTTGATGAATAAAAAAAAATTTGGTGAAAATTTTTCATCATAAAAAATAGATATTAGTGATAAAAATCCTATTTTCATTGCTAATTATTATCTGTAATCCTATTTTTTGCGACGAACTATTAGAGATGGAAATTTCATCACTAATAATTATTAGTGATGAAAATTTATTATTTGCAACAAAATTTTTACGCCACAAAAAAATTATTTTGCTGTAGTGTAGGCTTAACAGGAAAAACCAGTAAGGAGTAATGTTATATGATAACACCTTATAATTTCTCAGTTTGTGATACATCTATCTGGGTATTAGATATCAGAAGTTCAGTTTACATATGCAATTCATTGCATGGACTTCAAATTGATAGAAAATTTAAAAATGATGATAGATTTCTTAATATTAGGGATGGAAGTAAAATTTTAGTTCTAGCATTGAAAACTCTTGAGCTGATTTTCAAAAATAAAAATATCATTTTAAGTGACTATCACTATTGTTCATCTTTTATGATAAACATAATATCTATTGGGCTTTTGACCCAAGATGATTATTGTTTGTTAATAAAAAAAATTATTATGATATCATTATGAATGATGTTATATTAATGCAAGAATAATTAAGAAATGATATTTATATTTTATCATATCCTATTAATGTAATGTACACATCAAATAAATGCATGAAACTAGATAATGTCACCAATGCTGTCATATAAATAAGAATAGGATCAATAGGGTAGTTAAGGAGCATATCCTTGATATTGATGATTGTGAATTATTGAATACTTATGAGTCCTACATTCTTGGTAAGATGACTAAATCATCTTTTACTAGAAAAGATGAACGAGCCACTGAGCTTCTAGATCTAGTACATACTAATATATATGAACCTATGAACACATATGCCAGAGGTGGGTATTACTACTTCATTATATTTACTGATGATCTATCTAGGTATGGGTATATCTATCTTATGAAGAGTAAATCTGATTCATTTGAAATATTCAAATGATATCAAAATGAGGTAGACAAATAACTTGGGAAGAGTATTAAAACTCTTTGGTTTCATTGAGGAGATGAATACCTTTTCAATGAGTTTTTAACATATCTAGGAGAGAATGAGATTCTCTTATAATGGACACCTCCTGAAATACCACAGCATAATAGTATGTTTGAAAGGAAGAATCGGATCCTGTTAGATATGGTTTGATCCATGATGGAGTTTGCGAGTCTGTCGATTTCTTTCTAGGGTTATCCACTTAAGACTGCTTGTTATATTTTGAATAGTATTTTGAGCAAGTCTGCTGTAAAGACTCCATATGAGATATGAACTAGGCGTAGGTCAACACTCTCTTAGCTTAGGGTTTGAGAATATCCAGCTTATATGAAATATTTGCAGCTAGAAAAGCTTGGACTTAGGTCCAATAAATACTTATTTATAAGACATCTCAAGAAAACTAGGGGTTATTACTTCTACCTTGCTGAGAAACAAAAAATGTTTGTCAGCAATAGGGCAGTCTTTTTGGAAAAGGAGTTTCTTAGAAAAGAAACTATTACCTCTAATGTTGAAGTTAATGAAGTTCAATAGGTGGAAGAACCAACACATTCTAGTAAACCTGCAGAACTAGATTTGATAAGATCAAACCTAGAGCCCATTGAAGAGGCACTTTTAAGAAGATCCAGTAGAGTACCCATCAATTGGATAGATATTATGATTTCTTAGTCCGAGATGGTGATCCTATTAAACTTGATGAGAATGACGAGAATTTGATCATCTATATGAATGTCATGCAGAGGTCTGACTTCAATAAGTGGCTAGAAGCTATGAAGTCCAAAATGAAGTTCATGAAGGTCAACAGTATATGGACATTGGTTGATCCACCTGAAGAGGTAAAATCTATTGGGTGTAAATAGATTTTCAAAAGAAAAAGGAGCACAGACGGAAAGATGGAGATCTATAAATCTCATCTGATTGCCAAGAAATATCGTCAGCATTATAGTATTGACTATAATGAGATATTTTCTCTGGTGGCAATGCTCAAGTCCATTCAGATTATGCTTGTGATAGCGGTATACCTAGATTATGAGATCTGACAAATAGATGTGAAAATAGCTTTTCTAAATTGAGAGCTGGATGAAGAGGTGTATATGATATAGCTTGAAGGTTTCACATCCACAGACAAGTCTAAGGTGTGCAAGATTTAGAGATCAATCTATTGATTAAAATAGACATCTTCAAGTTGGAACATGCATTTTGATAAAATGATCAGAGCGTATGATTTCATTAAAAACAGAGAAGAATCCTACGTGTATAAATGGGCTAATGGTTCTGTAGTGGTATTTCTTGTACTGTATGTGGATGATATTCTCTTAATCAAAAATGACATCCCTGCACTACAGGGAATAAAGTTTGGCTGTCCTCATAATTCTCCATGAAGAATTTAGGAGAAGCTTTCTACATCCTAGGAATGAAGATCTATAGAGATAGATGTAAAAGATTGCTTGGATTGTCCCAATCCACGTATATCGATACCATGTTGAAAAGGTTCAGCATGTAGAATTTCAAGAAGAACTATCTTCCAATAGGCCATGAGATTACTCTCTCTAAGAGGGATTGTCCGATAACTCCTCAAGAGAGAGAGCATATGAGTAGAATACTATATATTTCAGTAGTAGATTCTATTATATATACTATGACGTATACGACACCAGATTGGCATACTCACTAGGGATAGTGAGTAGATACCAATCTGATCCAAATGAGAATCACTGAAAAATTGTAAAAAAAATCTTAAAGTATTTAAAAAATACTAAGAACCAATGACTCATCTATGGAGATACTGACTTGAAAGTTGTAGGATATACTGATTTTAGTTTTCAGTTAGATTATAATGACAGTAAGAGTATGTTAGGTTATATTTTTATCCTAAATGGTAGAGCTATTTGTTGGAAGAGTTTCAAGCAGCACACCATGGCCAATTCTGTGTGCAAGATAGAGTATGTCGTGGCATCCGATGCTACAAAGAAAGCTGTATGGTTGTAAAAGTTCATCGACGAGCTGGAAGTGGCATCCTCTTTGGATGATCCGATTCTGCTATACTATGACAGCACTGGAGCCATAGCTCAAGTGAAGGAGTCGAAAGCACATCAGCGCACCAAGCATATTTTGCGTCGCTACTATCTTATATGAGAGATCATGGAATGAGGTGACGTCTAGCTTCAGAAGATCGATGGAAAGAAAAACGTGACCGACACATTTATTAAAGCTTTCGAAATCAAAGAATTCAACAATCACAAATGGAAGATGGGTATTCGATACTATTCTGAGTGGCTTTAGTATAAGTGGGAGTTGTTGAAAATTGTATCATAAAGTCAATCATCTAGATTATAGATGGTTGAGCTGAGTTATAAAATATATTTGAATTATAAATAAATAAAATTATTTTTTGAGTTTTCATCACTCCTGTGCATCTTCCTATAATATTCTCTACTATGATGAAGTCTTTAGGATTATTTAGATTCGACAAAGGAGAATTTGTCGTTTAGTCTTTAAACTAGTTCGCGACCAAATGATTTATTATTACCCAAGATGATCATGTATCGAGTGTAGATCATTGTATGCCATAAGTATTTGTTGTCCTCTTAACCAAGAAGTATGAAGATACTGTTATGGCATTTAAGTAAAGTGTAGGGATATATATATTTTACTGAACGTGATCCAACTACGGAGCTCTCTACTGTCAAGAGTTGCTCGCGAAGGATATGGGTATAAGTATCCCTTAGACCTGAGATCACCACGGTGGATTGCAAGTAACTCACTGTACTTAGGTACCGGACTACTTGAATTTCTAATTCTTGTAAATCACCTGAATTGTATGAAACCCTAGAATTAGGTTTCTAGGTTCGGATGGAGAGATAAAGTACTGTGAGTGCCCGATCACCATCAAATTTCAGACACCACCTCATCATCCTCTGAATCACACCATCTGATCTTTTGAAGTATTTGAGAGATCAAGAGAAAGATGATCAATTGGATCGATCGAGATCAGTCATCAAAGGCCCTGATAAGAAGCTAGCACTCCAGTGGAGCTGATCGAGACTAGGGTTTCCATGTGGACTAATCATAGAGGTCGGACAAGTGTGCGGCTATAGTGCAATGCTAGAGCTTCTTTTGGTGGATTTAGATCACGAAGATCAACTACCCACACATAGGTATCGTATTCTGAACATGAGTAGGTTAGTTGATATGATTTACTAACCATATGCATTTAATTTTCTATTACATATTAACATGTCTAGATCCAGATGTAGGATTTTGATATGATCAATGCATGCATAGTATTAATTTTAGATTAATATTTGCTTCCGCTACAATAAAATTTTGAAAAATTTTGAAAAGCATGCTAAAAATCCTATGCAATTTCCTTCAATGTATACTTCCGCTATAGTTCCTTCAGGCCATGCCTTATTATGCATATACTTTTTTAGGATACACAAGAATCTATAAATAAAAATAAATTTAAATTTAACTAATAATTTACATCTTATAACTAATATGATAAAGAAATTATAATTTCTTTATTTTTCAATAGGATACATCCATCGATAATATACCGGTCCGACCAAAAGAGCTTTCTTTGGGAGATGAACACTTAGGTGTACCATAACATCAAAAAATAATGGTGAAAAATTTTTTTCTAACTTACAAAAAATAAACACAATATCCTTCTCAAACTTCTCATGTAAGTTAATTTTTAATTTTTGGCAACACAGTTCTTAGAAGAACATTCCCAACTTAATCAATGTAGTTTAAACATCACAACTCAAATAGCTACACATGACCACAGGAAGTAAGCGTTGCATCATTATATGGGAGTCATGACTTTTCATACCAGAGATATTACCATCATTGTTGCCAACACACTGCAATACATTTGAAGTGTAAGCATTAGAAAACTTAATAGTTTTGAACAATCTATAGAAACTCTTTTTCTTCTCATCAAATAGTGAATAATATGCAGGGGGCATAAAAAATTTATCATCTCCATGAACTAAATGCAACTCCGATCGGATTCTCATTTCTTGTAAATCAAAATGAGTTTTTGAATTATCTTATATTTTTTCTACGATGTTCAATACTGTACTGATAACATTATCATAAATATTCTTCTTAATGTATATTACATCCATGTTATGATGAAATAGTAGCTACTTCCAATATGGTAGTTTGAAAAATATGCTTCACTTCATCCAATTCAGCTTTGCTTCATTATGCTTCTGCTTGTGAGTACCTGATGTTTTTCCAAATTTCATATTTTCAATGGCTTCAAGTTGTTCTAAAACTTCTACTCTACTTAACTCCTTAGATGGCGGACGCCAGTCAAACTTACTATCAAAGTATTAGTTATAATGGGTTCTCCAAAAGTGATTAGCAGGTAGAAACTGTTGATGACCTATGAAGCAGATTATTCGTTCATATTTTAAATATAAGGAGGACGTATCCTTGTTGCATATTGGATATGCCAGATATCCTTTGATACTCCATCCAGATAAGTTTTCATATGTAGAAAAATTATTTATGGTCCATAAAATCGAAGCATGCAACTTAAAATTTTTTTGACTAATAAAATCATATGTATGTACTCCATTTTCTCATTACTCCTTTAGATCATCGATTAAAGATTGTAGATGTACATCAATTTCATTATCTAATGCTTTTGGAAGCGAAATTAATAGTGATATAAAAATAGATGGTTCTTTCATACACTTTCAAGGTGACATATTACATGGTATTAGCATCACAAGCCACATGCTATAGGAAATACTCAAATTACCAAAGAGATTAAATCCATCTATTGCTAGACCAAGCCAAATATTATGCAGGTCACTCGCAAAGTGCGAATGCTTTGTATCGAAGTCTTTCCACACTATAGAATTGACTAGGTGGCTAAGTATGTTCTCCTTTGGAACCTACTACTTATAATGCCTTCTCATTTCTTTAGTTGTCTTTATGGACGTATACAATCTTTGAAGTCTTAGAATCAATGAAAAATATCTCAAAATCTTATGAAATATCTTTTTTCTTTTTCTATTACCAATTTTAGATATTTTGGATATTCACTTGCTTGTTGGTTCTTCTTATAAAATAATATACAGTCATTTTTGTAGGCATGTATAGAAATATAGCCAAGTGCCAATTTCTGCATGCATGTTTTTGCTTCATAATTTGATTTTGAAAGTCTCTTTCCATCAAGAAGAGCTATTTTAATTAATGCCAAATTTTGATCAAATAACTTTTGTTTCCATCGGTTCATGATTTTAATATAAAATAATTTGATCAAAAACTCTAACTTGGAGAACTTTACATAATTTGGATAAAATGGCTCTTATGCATCCCTTACAAACTTTGCAAACTATTCAAAAGTCCCTTCTATCTCATTAATATTATATTCATGATTAAAACTACCTTCAGGTGCACTAGTATTTATGGATACATTTGAGCGAACATCCTAATATAAATCATCCAATAGTGAACCTATACCACCATATTTGATAAGTTCAGTAGTGTCACTATCATCTTTAATATTATCATCGTCGTACATAACTTCATTCGGATCACCCTCCCCATGCCATATTAGACTATTGGGTCAGGTTCGGGTCGAAACATGAATATCTAGATCCAAATCCGATTTTAGTTACTAGTATTAGATGCAAACCTAAATACCCAATGAGTTTAGCCTTGAAGTACCAGATCCAAATCCTAATAGATCTTGGGTATCTAGATCCAGTTTCAAGATTCAAAACTTATATTCAAATATCAAAAAAAAAGCCAAACCTTGGTGTCAAGGTCCAGCCACTGGTGAGTAAGATCGAGTAGATCTAGCCGAAGAGGAGGGGAAGGAGAGACAGAGGGAGAGAGGGAGACAGAGATAGAGAGGGAGAGAGGGAGGGGGTTCGATCGCCGACGAGTGGGAGAGGAGGGGGGAGAGAGATTGAGAGAGAGAGAGAGAGACTGGAAACTGAGAGAGGAAGAGAGGGAGGGTGTCCGGCCACCGACGAGTGAGATTGAGAGAGGAAGAAATAGAGAGAGGGAGACTAAGAGACAGAGGGAGAGAGGAAGGGGGTCCAGCCACCGATGAGCAGGAGAGGAGGAGAGGGAGAGATTGAGAGAGGGAGAGAGGTAGACTGAGAGATTACGAGAGGGAGAGAGGAAGGGGGTCCGACCATCGATGAGCGAGAGAGGAGGGGAGGGTCCGGAGGGAGAGACTAGGAGAGGAAGAAAGGGAGATTGAGAGACTAAGATAGGGAGGGAGGGGTCCAACTGCCAGTGAGCGAGATCGAGAGAGGGAGACCAAGAGATTGAGAGAGGAAGAGAGGGAGGGGGTTTGATAGCTTGTCGGCTGTCAGCGAGCGAGATCGAGAGAGGGAGAGACTGAGAGAGGAAGAGAGGGAGATCGAGAGACTAAGAGAGGGAGAGGGGGTCCAACTGTCGACGAAGGAGATCAAGAGAGGAAGAGACTGAGAGAGGGAGAGAGGGAGGGGGTCCAGTCGCTCGTCGGGCATTGGCAAGCAAGATCGAGAGAGGAAGAGACTGAGAGAGGGAGAAAGCGAGGGGGTTCGGCCATCGGCGAGGAAGGTCGAGAGAGGGAGAGACTTAGAGAGGGAGAGAGGAGATCGAGAGACTGAGAGAGGGAGAAAGGGAGGGGTCCGGTCACTTACCGACGCCAACGAGCGAGATCGAGAGAGGGAGACCAAAAGACTGAGAGAGGGAGAGAGAGAGGAGATCTGGTTGCTCACTTGCCATCGACAAGCGAGATCGAGAGAGGAAGACACTGAGAGAGGGAGACTAAGAGATTGAGAGAGAAAGAGAGGAAGGGGGTCCAATCGTCGATGAGGGAGATCGAACGGGAGAGGAGGGGAGGCTGAGAGAGGGAGAGAGGGAGACCAAGAGAGATCTTAGATCTAGGGCAAAAGCTGGATATTTTATTATTTATAAATATATAATTATTATATTATATTATTTAGATCTCGGGTCTATCAGGTCTGGGTATTAAATATCTGGACCCTACCCTTTTATATTATGGTTTATTAGGTCTGGATCTGGATTTGAGTAAATAGGTTTGATGCTAATACTAGATCCAAACCTGTCAGATAAATACCCACGGGTCTTGGGCCTAGACCCGGCTTGTTGATAGCTCTATGTCATATCCAACGAGTATACTTCTTATCCATACAATAATGTAGCAGATGCACCTCAACAAGTGACATGTGATGATATACCATATTAATACATCTCTTGCATGGACACTTTATTCTATTGGCACCATCAGCCTTATGCTGTGCAAACTCCATAAAATTTTGAATATTTTTTCAATATTCAAACAAGAAAATATCCCTTGCATTCATTCAACTTTTGTTGATATCCATCTAAAAACAAAGCAAATCGTTAACAACAAAAAAAACATCCCTAGCATTCATCCAACGATTATTATATGGACTTTCATCAATAAGCAGATCAAACCCAGCAAATGTGTTAATCATCTACTCAAGCGTGTCACCATTAAGCTCTTGCACATTAGCAAGCTCTTGGACAAGTAGAGCCTCCAAAGCCCCTGCAATTATCTTTCATATCTTCCCATGCAGGTACCAATGCTTGTAACTTGGCATAAATCTACTCTTATATAAATAGCCAGCTATTGTAGCCCTATCAAGCATTTCTCTATTGACACATCTCTTACGAGAACAATGAGCCAACCCATCCTTAAACTAAGAGTGTAACATTTCTAAAAGCATAATTATAAAAATAAAGTACATTATTATAAATGGGGACTGTCAAGATGCGCATCCCGTGCATGCGAAAAAGAAGCATGCCAGACGACTAGGTCGCGTGAGTACACCAGTATAGCATCCAGGCAAATCACATCTTGAAGGTTCTAAAGTATCGAGCGAGATTGCAAATAGGACTGAAAATGCATCGGACTGGGCCAGGCCACACCCCTCCTTGAGTTTGGCTTGAAAATTTAAAACTAATTAAATTAAATATTATTAATTTAAATTAATTTAAAATTATTTATTTAAATTAATTAAATATTATTAATTTAAAACTAACTTAACTAAATTAGAATTTGTACATTAATCAAAAGATGGGATTATGGTTCCATGCAATGCAAATTTTTTTAAAAATTAACACCTTCGACCTGAGTGCGCAAGGTGCACGGGGGTTGGATGCCTTGGACACTAGCGAGACCTAAGGCTTAAGCATGCAGGACATGCCCTAGCTCATGCAGGGTGGGCAAGAGTCTAGAGAGAGATTGATGGAGGTGATGTATTTCTATTCTTGTTGCTATAGTTGTAGGGCGAACTTGGATGGTCTGTTACATCGCAGACAATTGCTTACAGCCACCTCATGATTAAAAGTGTAGAGAAACTTGCAATATCTTATTTTTTAATGATAGATCTGAGCCTCCTTCACATTTCATATACTGAGATGATCATGTACCGCTGGATGAGAATTAAATAATGCCTAAATTAGAGGACCAGCAGACCAACATATTATCATATACTATTAGATAAGAATAATTTTTCTGCGATACATTATAAATGCTAACTAATAATCTTTGTTATACATGAGTTAAATTTTGATCATCTTATTATATTTTGATAGATATTTTATTTGGATCAATTTTTAGATTATCTGCTTATTTTAGTTTTTTTATTTTTATCGAGAACTTGCTTCATATAAGCTTTATTGGCCAACAAAATATGTTATTTTAAATCTTGCATTGCCATCCATAATTGTATAATTAATTTGATGAATCTATTTATTTTTATTTTTAGATATTATACATCATGTCTTTCAAAGCTCGGAGCCATGCCAGTCGAGGATAGAGCTCTCGAGCAAAGAGCGATTATGCAGCTGGCTCGCATGGTTCTACACCTGTCACATCAGACAGTAAACTTTAATACTTTAGATATTCTTGTTTATGTTATTTTATCCTTTGCCAACTAATATAATATTTTTTATATTAGATTTTTTGTGATCAAGTTCGAATGATAGCGGATCACTAGTGACCCCACAGTCATATGCAGTATTGATCGGCTTTCAGATATAGAGTTATGGTTGAAGACTTGCCCAACTTACGATACCTTCAACTCAGCAGGGGGATAAAGAGCTCATTCATATTCAGAGCTACTCGTAAGTACTACAACTTTAATTAATATATTTAAAAATTAGTCATTCTAGAGTTAATATTTATTTTTCAAAATCAATTTTATAGCACGTTTAGAGAGTCTGGAGTATCTCGTATTGTTACCGACATCATCTGATGCTTGATGTCGGAGCCGATGAATGAGTTCTTTAACTGATCGTCTAGAGCTAATGATGCAGCTTGAGGGATATTTTAAGTAAGTCATAAATGTTTAATTTTTAAATTTACTATAGATTTATATTCTATTTATTAATACACAATTGCTTCTACTTATAGGAGTACTATCAATTCGAGACTTCTCATAATGAGGAGGTTGGCCATCGGACCTTCGAGGAGATGGCCATGCAGAGGTTCCAAGATGGTCTGTACAGCCTTTAGCAGTCTACCATCGAGCATTCCAATTCCTAGTCACCATTAGACTGGAGGTCCTATAGGGATCACTAGATACGGATAGATGTATAGAAGATCATTTATGATCAGTGGAGCAGCGTGGAGTACTATAGTAAGCAATAGAGGATCCAACAGAACTGAATCATCTAGTAGTATCTAATCAGGCACATAGACGGCTCCATCGGTACATATGTTATGACCGATAGACTGATAAAAAATCTATACCAAAACTTTTTATTAGAACTATAAAAACTCTTATATATATACTTTAATTAATTTAATTTTATTATTTACTTATTATAGATATGACAATTGGGTCATCCATCAGGCCAGCTGTAGTTGTGGAAGGCCACACACCAGTTTAGGAGGACTAGTGATTACTTAGATTTTAGGTCACGATAGATCACATAAAAATTTTAAACTATATTTATTAAGTTGTTACAGGATCTGATATATATTATAATGAATATATTTTTGAATTGCATAGGCGGATTATATGGAGTACGTCATTGTGTGATACGGAGATGACCCATCCACTCAACCCCTCATTGATCTTGAGGGATGGCTTAGGGTGATCGAAGGGGTGAGTAGGAGCCGAGTCATAGGTTTTGGCTATAGCTTCAGTCCTCCAGTGGCTCGATATACTCTTCAATGTCCTTACAGGCCTTAACATCCTAGACTTGGAGCGATGCACACATGAAGAAAGTCATGCAGAGACTTCTGAGTCAGCGATCTCAAAGCTTCTAGGATGCTATCCATGATATGTTTGTGGAGATTCTTCGGGTTGCACAGCTGTGTGATCAGCTAGACTCGTTGTTCTAGCCATCACATCAGATAATTCTATTAGTAAACTTTTTTATTTTTTTTAAATTTTCAAATTTAAAAGCTTCACATATTTAGGCTTGAGTTATAAAAGGTGATGTAGAGACTAAAAATTTAATCTAACCATCCAATTGATGGGTCAGGATATTTATAGCTTCGTATCATTGAATGGAATGTGTAAAAAATAATTTATTCGAGAATCGAAAGAGTATATTGAAAGATATGCCTCCATATTAAAACTTATTAATAATATTTTATTTTTCTTCATTTTAGAATGCTGAGACATCTGGCTCTCATCAGATAATTAGCCATCGCTAATAGTCAAATTTTTTATAGTGAGCTTGATTTTTTCTTTATTTTTTTCATCTCGGAGTGTCAATCGGATAAGAGTGGGTGGGGGGGAGTGGATTTTGATGTAAAGGAGAGAGAGAGAGAAGGGGGCCGGGTGGAGGGTAGTGGTGATGCACCGGCCATCGTGGGCAAGGGGGGATGTAAACAAGAGAGAGAGGGGGGGGGGGGGAGTGGGGACCTGCCAGCCGCTGGGCTGTCATGGGGTAGGGGGATGTAAATGAGTGAGAGAGAGAGTGGGGGGAGGGGAGTTTCAATCGGGTGGGAGGGGGTGAGGGGGAGTGGGTTTTGATGTGTGTGTGTGTGTGTGAGAGAGAGAGAGAGAGAGAGAGAGAGAGAGAGAGAGAGAGAGAGAGAAGGGGGTGGGGGGGTGGGACCCGTAGATCGTTGTGTGCCACTGTGAGGGTGGGGGAATGTAAATGAGAGAGAGATAGGGAGGGAGAAGGAGGTGGGTTTTGATGTAAATGAGAGAAAGAGAGAGGAGAGGGGCAGGTTTTGAATCTTGATGTAAGATAGAGAGATTTAAATTTATTTAAGTAAAAGATATTATTGGAGCGAGTTTGGGGCAATGAATAACATTAGTTGTATCCGATCTGAATTCACTTCAAATATTTTTCTAAAATCTATATCCATCCCGTCTCTTAATCGGATTGGATAAAACCTGCCCATTCAGGTCAGATTGGATCGAATACCCACTAGGTTGAAAAAATTGCCACCCTATTTGGTAGAATAAATAAATCCCAGATTAGGGCTTTTATGTAGAAAAGAGCAGTTAATTAGAAATTTTAGTTTTAGAATTTTAAGGAGTTTTATAGATTATTACAAGGAAATAATATATTATTGATTTTAGATATATGTGTGTTTCATATTATTAGGTATCGAGGAGTACCGGTGAAGTATTAGATAACTTGATAGTGAATAACTAAGTTAAGTAACCACTACTTAATCAAAGCAATTGCATAAAATGAGAAAAAATTTATAACCTGAGAATGTTCATTGATTTAATTGCTGTCAAATACTTTAAAAATTACACCATTTGTTTGTTATATTGGTCATATTGAGCCAAGCATGAATCATAGGGTTATGAGTATTTCAAGTATTGAGTATTCATGGTAGTTTGCAAATTAATAATTATAGGTTTATTAGAATGATTTCTATTTAATAGAATTCTGGAAAAACTTGGTATGAATCTCGGAATTTATATAAACAAATGTGAATATATTGATTTAAAAGAAAATCATATTTGCATATGGATTATTGAACATTTAATGATTATTCATCTTTATAGATTTTATGTATTGATTCAAAATTTTAGATGTTGCAATTATATATATATATATATATATATATATATATATATATATATATATATATATATATATATATATATATATATATATATATATATATATATATATATGTATGTATGTATGTATGTATGTATGTATGTATGTATGTATGCATGTATGTATGTATATGTATATAATATTAATGATTGTTGAATTGAGTTTGTGTATATGTATGGAAGTCTACCTACATTATAGACTATGCCATGCAGAGGTTATACGTTGGCAATTGATATTGATTATTTTGGAACTTGGCACTATGAACCAATTCTGCAAGAGTTAAATACAATTTATAGACCTACTCTGCATGTGTTAAATGCGGTATACTAGGTTCTATCACAAGGATTATATATGGCCATAATTATTGCATAGACTGATGAGTTAATATAATACTTTTGAAAGATGCAATCTTATGATACTATCAAAAATTTTGGTGTAATCATCTTATTTCCATGTAGATTCTAAAATACTTTTAATTTATATATGAGTTTTTGGTATACATGGTTATATCTATGTTGTAGAGCTGTATGTTTAATTCTAACCATAAATATTAAAGTGTTATACTAGTTATTGTATCAAGTGCTTATTTAGTTATAGCAGCTTGATTTCTTTAATTATATTTTGGTTACTTACTATGCTATTAGATCATTCTTTTAATTCTTATATTTTTCAAAGTCTGAAGCATGATGAGGATGGATAGAGGTTGAATTGTGAGATTAGAGCGAGAATTTAGTTAGCTATCTTAGATCAACATTTCAAATTTTATAGAACCCTCTTTATGCTACTTTATACATAAATATGTAAATTATGTGACTGAAGTTATTTATGTATAGCTGCTATGAATATTTTATTTTAGAATTTGAGTTAATGAAAATTAATTATAAGTATTACTTGTTAGTTTAATATGTTATATTGACAACTTATCGCCTTGCATGCTCGTGGGACCCTATCTTGCTGGTGTGCAGTGGATGTCACACTCCTAGTCATGTGCGTTCGATTGGAGGTGTGACAGTTGGAGATAGTAGCGAAAGACATGAGAAGGAGAGTAGATCAATGGATGTAAATTAATGGAGGCATGGAGTTAGGGGAGCAAAGGTGTAAAGGAGTTCACCCCTTTTATCTCAATGGTCAATAAATTTAGTTTTATATAATTTTATTAATTTTTTTCTCATCTAGAATAATTATTTTTTCTGTGTCTTTCTATATGTTTTTTCACTATAAGAAAAACAATATTTTCATTGATGTTCTACTTGTTGTAAGTAAAATTGTAATCTAAGTTATAGCTTCAACATATTCAAGAAATTCATAAAAAAGTGCCTTTTACTAAAAGCTTATGCAGGGCTAGGAATGGCAATTTTAGTTGACCCTCTAGGTATCCAACCTAAATAGAGCATATTTTATCCAACTTGATTAAAATCCTAGGTAGATGTATGGGTTCTAGAATAAATATTCTAAGTAGATTCAGATCGGGTATAGATAATGGTATGTCCCATCTCGAACCCAACTTGATATAATCTTAATCTAAATCTTATTTACAAAATTATAATATTTTATAATATTTAGGTGATGAGTTCCTTATCCAATCCATATCTTTACTTGACTCTACCCAATCCGACTTGAGGTGGGTATGGATATGAAATTTTTTAATTATAGGATGAGTATGGGTATTAGCCGACTTGACTCATACTTAATCTGTTGTCATCTCCATGCAGGGCTTTGCCAAAACTTATTATCAAGAGCTTTTTTCTTGCACTAAATATTATATTCAATATTATAGTTGGAGAACAAGATTTTTCTCACAATGTCATGAACTTCTAGAATCATTAGAGAATCTAGATAGCAATTGTATATTATACTTTAACTTTTTATTAATTTATATAAATTTTCATATAATACATGATTTGTATAATAAATTGCTTTTCAAATGCTAACATGAATGTCTAAATATTATATATGTATTTTGGATATTGCGTGATATATATATCTTCTATCAAAAAAATGCATGTTTCTAACATGCATATGAAACCATAACTTCTAAAGTTAATACATAGACCTTTTCTCTTGTAAAAATATAGCATTTATACAAGAAAACATCATATGAAATCTAAAAGTAGAATCTAGACTTTAAGAAAAACCATATCAAGAACTTTTTGTTATATCCATGAATACTGATGGATTCCTCTCATTAAGTGGGTTCTAGGTTCAGCACATGCCATACCCATCATTGGTTAATAAGAGGTTGATTCTCAATTTTTCAAATCTTTGCTCGTTAATCAAGGACTTCATGTTCTCCTTCTCATGAGTCTTGGAAGGATACGAAGGTTGCCACTTGCCTCCATCCCTAAGTTTACTCAAGATCAACTTCGATGATAGTGTGATACACATGGATGATATATAGAGGGGGTGCTAGTTTTATGATCAAGGGTTTGGACTCGAGATTTCTTATAGTGGGTGGATCAATGATCTTCAATATCACCATCCCCATGATAGAGTTGAGGGATGCTTGGGTGTGCTACATTTATGCCTGGCTCATCCTAAGGGTTTACTCCATTTTGATGGAGGATGATTTAACCATAGTGATTAGTTGGATTGAGAAATAGCATAGACATTTCGGTACCTACTTGTTCCTGAGGGACATCTAGTGGATGGCGAGAGAGAGGACCTCATTCCTTGCCATACCTACCATGAGATGAATGGTGCTACTAATTAGGTATCATCCTAAGTTGCACAGCACTCCATCAACATTATGTAGACTAATATTGTGGTTGCCTTAATAGCTCTTAGAGATATTTTTTTCTAATTTTTTGAATGTATTTATACTACACTAGTGTGAATCACCTGTTCTATCCAAAAGAAAAATGTTGCTCATTGATCTTTGTGGTAGTGTAGAATTTGGATTGGGCCTTCAATCTTTTTATAGCACAACTTTTGATGTATCATGACATACTGTTCATCCTTCAAGAGTTTTGACCTCTTATTTTGCTCTTTTGAGACATCAGATCATCAAATTTAATGCCATAGGATACAAAGCCAAAAAACATAAGATTAACATGTCATTTGGCATCATTTTTATTTTTTTAGAAATAGAAAAATTAAAATTCTATTTCCATTTTTCTACTTTGTAAAAAATACAAATATTTATGTTTGGTATAGTCAATTTATTAAAAATAAATATTTCAATAATGATGGACAAGATAGTAGTTACCGTGGAGACAGTCACAATAATGATAATATTGCTAGTAGGTATGATAGTGATATAGCAAAGATAGGGATGATAGCAGTGGTGGTGTGGTGGAGGTGAGGTAGTGGTGCTTATGATGGCATCAATGATACGTTGGAGATGATGGCTATGGTGGTGGTGTGTTGGATGCAATGATGAAAGTTATGGTGATGATGATGATAATAGTGGCGGAGGTGGCAAGAATAATGGTAGCAACGTTAGCAGCAAAAATAATGGTAATGAGAGCTGTAGTGATAGCTAAGGTGATGGCGATGGTAGTGGAGGAGATGTTGGTGGTTATGGTCAAAATTATGAGTTTCTTATTTTTAAAAATATTAAAAGAAAGAATTTTTACTTTTAAATTTTTTAGAAATAATAGAAGTTATTTTTAAAAAATAAAAGCACAAGTACCAAATATGTCTTTTATCTTTTTCTATAATTTTATTTTTAAACTAAAAAATAAAAGTGATGCCATAGAGGCCTTAAGCATTTCCAACATGCATCAAAGGGGTTGAAAGGATAGTGAGGCATCTAAAAATTAGAAATAATTGATGAAATACTACTACATATTAAATTTCTATTTTCTTATCAATTGTCATCTTCTTGTATGTGAATATGTGAATGTGATTATTGTTTAAGATCAATTAGCATCCAAAGACCTTCAAATTTTGATCTAAATATCTTACCATAGTGCAATTATTTATAATAGATTTGTATGCTTTTGTCCTAGTTTGTACTACATGGAAACACGGAATTTCATGCAAATCAAAATTATCATCTTTTTTCCCTTTTTTTTTTTTTTAATATTTTTTTTGCAGTCTCAATGAAAACAAAATGCTCAAAACTATGGGCGACGGACAAAGCTTTCAATTGTTTATCAAAATTATTCGTAAATTCCAAATGATCAATATTACATGTAAAACATGAGATAGCACAGCCATGGATTGCATGAACTATAATTTTTCAATTGTAATAAAAGAGAAAAATAAAACTCTCTTATATGCATCAAAATTGAACAAGAGAATATATAAGAAAATCTAAAATATGATATAAATCACTCACCTTATCAATTAAAGAAGAAAAAAAAAAAGAAGAAAAAGATCCGCCGGGGACGTCATGAACATGACATGGATTGCCAAGTTTAGGTGGATGGTGGAGTAGTTGGGAAAGGACTATGTTCCTGGAGAGAGGATAGAAGAAAAAGGCAAAAGGATACGTGGGTGAGGGTGGATGCTTATCCTTCTCGATCGTTGGAAACGGAGATACGAGGATAGAAGAGGCGAAGTAGCCTCTCTACTACTGGATAAAAATGGGAGAGAGGAGGATGAGATAAAAAGGTGCACCTATTTGATGTTTGTTTCCCCTCCCATGTTATTTTCCATGTCAATCTACGTAGAGGGCTCTAGCACATAGAAATGGGTGGGTGATGGAAACAAGTTATAATATATAGCATTATTCTTATTAGAATGGAACTCAAGAAAATGGTGCGACTTACAAGGACATTAAATCGCACTCCTCATCCCTCATCTACTTCCCCAATGCTACTTATGATTGTGTTCTGCAGTCGTATTCTAAGTAGGAACTAGGTCATGTCCTACGGTTTGATGTTCTAGGCCTCCACAGGTATTAGTGGTTGTTGATAAAGCCTCTCAACCTTTAGAACTAGCGACAGGGTCCTCATGGTGTGCCACCATAACTGCTTTAATGGCCAAAATTATCTATATTCCGATGTAGGAAGAACATGTTAACTCCATTTGTCAATAAGAGCTGCAATAAAAGCATGTTGGCTACATATAATTAATATCCTGTGTTTAGGTCGGATTGAGTCAAGATTTCATGTACATGGGCTAGGCTTGGGCTCGAAAATCTCAATGCAACCCCAAGTTGGGTTAGGATAAATTTGAGCTAAACGATGATTTAAATCTAGCAAAATCCTTATCTAAATTCAAGCAAATTGGATAGATAAGTACATTATATTTATGTTTTGTAGACAATTATGCTTTATGGTATAGAAACCTGATTAGTTAGCAAACAATATAAGCACAACATTAGTATTGCTCAAACAAGAATATTGAAATGCATGTATGGTAATGCCCTAAAAGATAGAATATAAATGAAACCATCAATGAAAGGTAAAGGTAGCAGTAGTGGAGATTAAATTGAAAGAGTAACTATTAAGAAAGTTTGAATGTGTACAAAATAGATTAAGAGATGCATAGATAGGAAGGAGTGATGATTTGACATATATATAAAAAAAAAAAAGGATACAAATCGCATGGGATGATTATGAAATAAAAAGATTTACATAGCAGACTCCAACTAGTTTGAAATTAAGGCTCAATTCAGTTTTTGAGTTATATAACATATTTTGTTTCATTTAACTACATCCTTACGTGTTTCATCTAACTGTGTTTTTAATCCTATGGTTATAGAACCAAACACATGCACCAAATAGTATCCCAACCAAAAAAAAGGAAAAAAGAAGAGAAATGACTTGTACAATTTGGCCAAACACAATATTTCAATCCAGCATGAATATAAATATAGCTTTAGATGCAGCTAGATAGGGTTGGAGAAAATCTAACCCAAGATCAGATTGGATTAAAGAATTGTAAGCTATAATTATTAGACCGAGTTAGGAATAGCCATCAACCCAGCCCAAACTCCAAACTGCAGCCATAAGTCTAGATTTCTGATTCAGGTGAGACCAAGTCCACCTGACCCACTTGCATCCAACCTTCTTGACTCCTTAATTGCGTCAATGAATCTCTCACGTCTCTTGCACGGGTCAATCTACAATGGACGTGCACCATAGACTCTTCTCAAGTCATCCTACCGACCAAACCATCAGTCCAGAGAACTAGCGGCGTCTGCAAGCCAAAACGGACATCTCACCAAATTCCCACCAATCTCGCAATTCCACCGCTCCCTCCAAACCGATTCAATGGCTTCAGTCCATACACAAGGCGAGGAATTCCTTCAAATCTTTCCAACGTTGCAACAAATGGTAGAGTATTGTATCGTATAAGCGAATGAGTCGACAATTCCATTTGGAAATTAACATGGTTCCGAAAGAAACGTAAATTGTGAAGACTTGAAAATTAAAATATATATATTTTTTACTTGCCCGTACTAATTAAGATTTTCTCTTTCAGCTTTTGATTTAGAAGGTAGATCCTAAAACTGTCCATATCTCAACCACGTTAAGAAATAAAAAAATAATCTAAACCTTTCCTAGAAGGTGAAATTTGTGAGTGTTTTCAGTTATATATTTTTTATTATCATATGGCTTTTTGCACAAGTTTGGTTGGAAAGGAGAAGAGCTGAGCTACGTTGTTTGAAGAAGGGGGCACGTCTCCCATCTTAGAAGCTAGAGTTGTGCGCTTCTTCTGACCTAAAATTGCCTCTAACCGGGTCGTCGTTAGAGGCCAACTTGTTCGCGTCCATTCAACTTTGCTCAATCATTGCTTACTCCCGAAACATACCGCCATCTTTCTCGATTCCATGTGGGGTCCAATTTGTTGGCTTCGGTGTCAATTATTTTGGTGGGAGCTTGCACCAATGTTTCCTGCCGAGCGTATCTCATTTGATCTGCTGCTTGGCTTGGACAGGTACCTGTCAACCTGTCATTAATTAGCTTTTCATATTCTCTAGATACGTGCTTATCTTTTCTCCTGGTTTTGATTAGAAAAATAATTGACAAATATACTTCCTTCTATGAAGAATAAAAAAAAAAAGAAAAAAAATCCCTTCAACGTACGTGGCCATTTGATACAAAAACACGCTAATTCTTATAAACATATTTACTCAAAAATAAAATAATATAATATATTTGATTTTACTAAAAAAAAAAAAAATTATTTCATGCTGAGTCCTCTTATCTTCATCATGTTAGAGATCGCTGCAACAAGTGAGATATTGATAAGTATCATGTACGAATTTAGCTATTTATCTGGTGTTATATTGGACAAAAAAATAGAATAGAAACACTAATGATGCTTGTTTTTAATATAATTTATTTTTTATATGGTAAATAGAAATCTCAAGAAAAAAAAAATACACGCATTCTTTCCGGTTGGTCAAGATATTAGATGGTTATGGCAAGAGTTTACATCCATTATGTATCCTCTTTATGGGGATTTTCATGTAACATGTATACTGTTTTCTTTCGTAAAAATGTACTCCAGCTCTTACAGGTAAGGATCACAGATGTTTGATATAGTGTGTCCATTTGGAAGTCCATTGAAAGAGATTCAGAAGGAAGGCATAACGTTTGTTGCCTAACAAATATTTCACCACCATTTTAATCTAGAATCAAGTGGACCTAAAAGTTCATTTAGGACAGGAAGCACCAGATACCTACCATTTCAAAATCTAATGCCCCAAAAGTTATAATCCATAAGCTTAAAATGCACTTTTATTCTTCATAGTTAATGATAAGATATGCTACCATTACTGAGACCATAAGAATATATCCCTTCACACTTTCTCAACATGTTACATGTAGCTTAGTTTGATGTCTGATTGAACTGTAAAATGGGAAAAGATAAGTTACAGAAGTGTATAGCGTGCCGACCAAACTATAATGAGAAAGAAAATGATCATAATCGTCCATTCCATTCTAAGCTCATCATGGTGTATCTGCAGTATGGACCACATACACCTTTGCCATAAAATAAGCAAACGTTCATGTTGAATACCAGGCTGGCTATGAATCAAAAGAAAAAGAAATATGACCCTCCAGTAACCCTCTGGCTGCTTCGAAAGGTTTGTTTGTTGCCAGTCGAGGACTGGAATATATGAGAGTTTGATTAGAGGATGATTTGTGATTAAATGGATCGATTAATATCGGCAAAAATGATTCAGTTACAGATTCTTACAACCACTCTCTTTTTTTTTTTTTGGATATTTTTTATTGTGTTGCTTCTTTAGATTTTTTTTCATGGTAACTATGCTTTCAGAGAAGTGAATGGTTTGGCAAAACCTTTCGAATCTATGATTTTTCGGTTGCATCTTATTTATCTTTTGGAAATAAGATCTCTAGCTGCGTGCCGATATGGCTGGAGTCCCCCTTTTTTGTTTTTAATCTTAATTTTTTTTTTTTTTATATCATAATTTTATCCCTTTGATATACTAAAAATAATTGATGAACCTCTTGATTAACACCTTCTATCATCCATCTCCATGGGAAGCACTTTCATTTTTGGACCATTAAACTAGCATTCTAAAAATGGACATCACGGTGGATGTATTTGCTTCAATCTAGGGTAAACTTATTTGGTGAATTTATTCATCCTAGTGTGAAATTATTAGATGAATTTATTGCACCATCAGATACAATTAATAATTTCTCTACCAGAGAGAGTACCACAACAACGACATGCCATCATGGCATCGGGTAACTGGTGCAAAGGGTGGGTCATGGCGTGAATCCACAGTCTATCGCCGTTCCGCGTGGCGGTGGGCAATTTGGTACTATTCTTCGGCTTCCTAAGAATTGTCTTTCTATTTGTGGAATATTATTCTTAGGAATCAGTTGCTATATATCACCGCAGAGTTGCTGACTTATGTGGCAGAAGACTATTGGTGGAGAGAAGAGATCGACCAGCTTACAACCAATCACCAACTTCCTTGTAGACCCTCCTCCTTGTGCGGTGATGGAGGAGAATGATCTCTGCCTTATCTTCGTTTTAAAATAGGCTCGCGAGGAAATGGCGAGGAAACAATCGCGAATTCCATGCGAACCGGGCTTGGAGTCGGCGATCCATTTTACATAGTCGGCCACGAATCTTTTCTTCTTTTTTCCCGTTATTAATCTCCCGTTTTTTTATATTTTTCTGCTTTGGGGCGGTTTCCAATCTTGACCCACTATCACCACCTCCTCTTCTTCGCTCCCCTCTTCTTTTCGTTCCCCAAAAAATCCGGTCACGAGTTCGGAGCGGCGGCGAGAGTCCAAACTCCACGCGAATTCTTCCTGTATAAATAGAGGAGGAGATACAGAGAGAAAAGTCCTTGAGGAGTCCCAGTCCCCTGGTTCTTTGGAGGTCCTTGATCGGTTCTAGGGCTTCTATCTCGGTAGATCTACTGTTCCTGATCTCATCGAGACGGGTTTTATGGGGTATTTCTTTTTGATTTGAATGATTCTGCTCGTTTTTATGAAATCTTAGATGAGATTTGCCTACCAAGTCTTACCCCCAAAAAAACCCTTTTTGTTCCTTTTGTTAAAGAAAAGTATATATGCATTTATTTATGTTCTTTGGAGTCGATTTTATTTGTTCTTTGATCGATCAAGGCATTTCTTTATTCCTGTATTTATTTATTTTTCCCCTGTCATCTTTGTTTTTTTGGGTTTGAAATGATTTGATCGCATGCTTCAGGAGGAGTATTATTTAGAATTATATTGAAAAATTGCTTGAGGGATTTTTTTTTCTTCCATGAAAGTTGATGTTTTTGGGGGATAAAAGAGGTGGAAGCGGTTGATAGTTGAATTCTGGTTGATGAATGCGATTGTGATTCTTAGATGGTACATCGTTGCCCTCGAGTGCTTCGTGGCAGGCTTGAACATGACTTGTTTCACCGTGGAAATAAAACTGGTGAGAACTGTTGTATGAGTGCTGGAGCTTGAATGCGTTGGCTTTGTGGTAGTTTACAAAGTGGGTTGAGTCTTTGGAAAGATCCCATCTAATGAAATCATCAACTCACTATTGTCTAGCTCTGTGGTAACAAGGCAACATGTTCTTCTGGATGAGTAAAGTAGTCTTCTTGAATTCAATTATTGCAAGCATTAAGTATGGCAATCTGAAGGAGAACAAAAAAACCATGGAGTTCAGATGTAGCGTATTCCTATAAAGGATGGTGTTAGAAATGGAATATGAAATTGGTGGAAGAACATATAAATGGTTGAATTGGAGAAGTTAAAGCGGGTGTGCTTATAAAATGAAATGGCAGGGAAGAATATTGTTATGGTTATAAACTTACCTGCAACATGTCGTAGGACTGGAATGCAGAATTAAGAACAATTTTTGTATTCAGATGGATGGATGAGCAAAATGCTATAAGCAATCAGACACGGACGAAAATATCTGTTGCATCATAGAAATTCACAATCTAATACATTTTTAGGAATCAGTAAGATCATTTCTCTTGTGGCATATTAGCTTTAATATCATTTAAGTGTGCATTTTTTATGAGGAACCGGAAACTAATAGAATGAATAGAGAAAGTAAAGAGTACATAGGCTTAAATGGTTGATTACACCAACACGGTAACAGATATGGGGAAGTTCATGGGTGATAGAGGGGTTTGGAAGGAAATGTAATAAATATTTCAGATCTGGAATTTGGTGCTGTTTTTCCCCCTCTTAAAACTATCTATGAAGAAGAGATAAATACAGGGGCCTTCAGTTATAGGATCGATCATGATGATCGTAGTAATATAATTTCCATAAAGGAAAATTAAGGTGAAAGTTGCGAGTTTCAAAGCCTCAGTTGTTGTTATTTGTGTACCTGTATTCCCTATATAATTATCATATTTGTAATCCTCCAAAAGATGTCATATTCGATTTTTTGAATTTTTTTCTTTTTTAAATTTTGACTGGTGAATCATCAATGCTTGTTTCCTTTATGCTATTTCTCAAACTCAGTTTTAGCCTGTTCATTATTATTTGTTTAGGAAAAAGTGCTTGCTTGTTTAGGAAAAGATGACATGGACTAGTGGCATTTGCTTTGTAGGGCATGATGACCATGTGACATTGAAACGTTAGAAATGATTAATGACCTGTTATTAATGGTTTCTTAACCAAAAATTGTCTTATCAACACAATAATAAAACAGAAACATTATTTCTTCTTTACTTTGTTTTTATGTTTTCTTCTAAACTAAAACATGATCGATATGTTGTTGGAAGTGTGCAACAACATGAGGTTTTCTTAAACTGCTCTTGTTCTTTAATTGGCTCAGTTTTGTCTGGTGACTTGCTGCTTATGACTCCTGGTTGTGAAACTTCTGTGTTTTTGAGCTAGAACAATTTTATATCATAACACTTCTTTTGAACTTTATTTCATAATAAAATGTTCCAGATCCTGCAGGTTGTTGATCTTGTGTTGTAATGAAGGCTGTGCTATGTTTTTGAACAACCAGCAATTATGAACCTCTTGAACAATGTGGAGCAGCTCCCAGTTGCAAGAATCTGTCTGTCATTGCGATTTTAAAGTTGGGAAATCATGGCAAAACTTGGAAACACCAGCCGCAGGTTTATCAGTTGTTGTGAACTGAGAGTTACAATACTTACATATCATCTCCTTCTTTTTCATGGATGTTGTTTTGCTCAAATATATTAGGGCTTGCAGTGGACTTTTCAGGAAACCAAATGAGACTATGAGGCTTATTATAACAACGATTGTAGGAGTTGTTCTTGGCTTTTTCATTGGAATTTCCTTTCCTACAGTAAGCATAACAAAGGTGCGATAACTTGTTCCTCTCCCTCTCTCTCCCCCCTCCCTCCCTCTCTCCTCTCTCTCTCTCTCTCTCTCTCTCTCTCTCTCTCTAAATTTGTGTATGTCTAAATTATGCAAGTAACTAAAATATTTACTGCTTGAATTTGGCAGCTCCACTTTCCTTCTAGCATTATTTCATACATTGAAGACAGGAACTCTGGTCTCGCGACTCAAGCATTATTGAACCATGCTTTGACATCTGCAAGAAATCAGAACAGAAACAATTCAAAGGATTTCAATGATACTTTAAAGGTACTCCTATGCTACCAAATGCCAATATTATATCAACTTTTCAATTTAGATTAAGCTCTTTCGTTCTACTTTTGTGCTGCTGTCACAAAATCTTAACGCTAGTGTTGTCTTAATTTCTATTTTTTATGCCAATGCATTCCAATACCATATACAAGACTTGAATGGCCTTCAAGCACACCTTATATATTGGATCCAGATAGGTATAACAAGGTAGTCAGTGTGATGAAGCAACCATAACTGGATCCAGACAGATTTAAAGACATTAGTTCTGTTCAAGGATATTGGTGCCAATAGCTATCAAGGTTAAGTGTGTCTGGCGCACATTGTACAAACTAGGTATGGGCACCACAATATCAAGTATGTATTGCTTTTCTCTCCTCATCTCCCCCATCACCCCCATAGGGTCATCACCCAACTGCCTCTTTCTGCCTCCACACACTAGTCACCTCAGACCACCACTGCGCTGCCTGAATGCTGCACTGATTCCACTGCTGCTGCCTTTTGCCCCCAGTCACCGAGTCACCTCATCCTCACCCATGCATTGAGCCTGTGGATGTATTCTGAGTGAAGGCCAAGATTTTGTATCCAAATTTGATCTGTTTTTGCTGGGTACTCTATTTCAGCCTGGCCCTACAAGGTGGTGCGGTGCAAGCTTGACATACCATCAGTTAGAAGTTAGCCACCCTTTTAAAGTGAAAGAAGGAATTCTAGAGTTGTATGATGACCTTGATGTAAATTGACATATGATCTCTGTTTTGACTAACGTTAGTTACCGTGGTAGTTGTGCATTTGCCTCTAGTTGCTCATGCACATTTATATGCTAAATTAGTCTCTCCTTGAGGTGCTACTGCTAGTATGATTAACACAATTCATAAATTGGGTTATATCTGAACTTATTTGTTGCTTGAGTGCTGTTTGGAAATTTGAGCGTTCATGATATCCATGTGAAACCCAAGTAATACTAACAAGTTTATAGATTTGTATGATCAGTCTGCTTTTCTTGGATTTCCATCAATTATTTGAAGTATTTCTCTTGGTTGATCCAAATGAGACGAAAACAATATTACAAGTAAATCAAATGAATGTGTAACATGGAGATCACTCAGTGAATAGCATTTCAACAGGCAGAATCCAATATCAGTTTATGGCAATTCAAAATATTTAATAGATTTTGGTGCCAATATTCAAGCAACTTATAATGATATCTGAGAACTAACCAAATAATTTATGATGATATTTGCAAATTATATAGATGTGCCTGTTTGATTTCCATTTAACATGAAGCTACATGTTAGCTCTAACATCATCCTTGTGAATGCTATAATTCTGTAAATGAAGTGTGCAGTTTGCTGCAAAACATTACTTTTAAATTAGAATATTTTACATATTCATCACCTATGTTGAAACTTTTTTATATTGCTTCAAGTAGATAGAATATTAGTCAGTATTATGTAACAGTTCCAGGTATGTGGGAAGAACTGAACATAGAGCAGTCCTTATGAAATATTTTGGCATATGAAAAAGAGGTGAGTATAAAGCAAAGTTTAAGTTTTGGCTGAAAACAATCCATCTCAAGCCAAAATCGAACCAAAAATAGCCCCTAGTTTTGGGTTTTGGTTACTATTTGTGGTTTTGGTCAGTTTCAGTTGAAACTAACTGAGACTAGTGATAAATGCTTTTTAAAGCTTTCTTTTGATGCTTCTGTAATGTATTTGTCATTTCTTTGTTTATTCAAGCACATAAGCTACATGTACCAATTTTTAATGAATTTTCTTTTTTTGGAGTTAAAAAGGGATATAAAATAAGTACAAATCTTGATGGCCAAGGCTTCTAATGACACTTAATCTTACTACTTTACAAAGATTTTCCTAAGCAACTAAATAGAATGTAGTTTAGGAAAATAATTTATAAAAAAAATATTTCATAAATTCTTGGATTTGTGAGGAGCAATCTCATGTTTATACTTGTATCTACAAATACTCCTACAGAGATGATGATGATGATAATGGCCACTTGCAGTGGTATATTGAATAAATTAATTTATTTTACACTCCTGTGTATGTGTTAGTTTATGCTTGATTGACTGATATTTCCTTTTTTTTTCCTTAAAAGATTATTCTATTCATGTAAGACAACATAAAACACAATTAAATGATGGAAAATAACTTATGTTGATTCTGTTTGTTTTTCGCAATTTTTAAGAAAATTTTCTAGCTTTTTTGGCCCAAACCCAAAACTTGGAATGAAACTGTGGAAACAAAACTCTATCCAGCGGAGCAAAACCAAAACCGAAACTGAGTTTTAAAACCATGGACTATAAAGTGGTTAATTTCCATCGTAAGACTATAAGCCCAAGCTGACTTTGGCGAGCAGTAATATTACAATTCTTCATTGCACATATCCAATGATAGAAAGTGATCTCATCTTGATATTTTTGTCACCGTAAGACACATGGAAGTTCTGCATGAGTCTTCTTGGGTAGTTGATGTCATGGAAATAAAGAAAATTGAAAAAATAATAGACATGGCTGATATACAGCGAAACTCTATGGTAGAAATCAGAGATCAGATGTAAATTGTGACTGCATGAAGCATGTGTTTGATAAGAACTGCAGAATTTTATCAGCATTTTAGGTTCAAAAATCTAATCACCTAAATGCCATGATGTTCAACACTTATCTGCTTCACCTAATCAAGAACAAATTATATAACTCCTTCATGTTAACCCTCTTCAGTTTGCATCTTTTCTATCATCTTTTGTTTTTTACTCATAGCATTTGATCTTGTTTCTTGTAGCATAGTTTCATCACTGACTAACTATTTTAGCCTATTGTATTTATAATAATAACTTCAAATTTTCTGTTTTTCTTCTTTAGATTTATGTTCCAACAAATCCTCGAGGTGCAGAAAGATTACCACCAGGCATTGTTGTGTCAGAATCAGATTTTTATCTTCGCAGATTATGGGGGAATCCTGATGAGGTATGTACTCGTTTTATCCTTAAATATGGATTTTTTTTTTTTTTTTGTTGGGTATTGCAATCATTTAGCACGTCTTAGAATGCACGAACTTTTTGGAATATTCGAATCAGGAATTAGTCTTATTGGTAATCTTTGGCTACTATCGTCCTTTGTTATCATTAGAAGGATATGAAAGCATCTACTGATTCAATATTTTTATAGAAGTATGTGCATTGAATGCTTTTTCGTATACGCCGGAGTTTTACTGATCATTATTAGGATAGCAGAACTTGTTCTATCTTTTTTGTCTATGGATTTTTCATATATATCGCAAATATCCAGTTACTACATTTTCATATTTTTATTAGATAAGAACCAATAACAGGACATTACTGCTATAGCTTTTGATAAATATATGTTTCCCTTTTCTTTTAATTCAAATGTATGTATTTGGTATTATATTTTGGTGCTGTATTGGATTGTTTTCAAAATTAGTAGAATGTATAGGCATTGAATTAGATGTGTTCTGTGAAGTCAGTATATTCTGACAAACTGATCTTGTTCTATCTTAAATTGATCTTATTTCTTTAATAGCTGTTGGTTGATGAACCTTCAGCTTCAAACTGTGGGTCTGATTAGCATGCCGTTTTTTCTGATTTGGTGGTATGGATCTTTGAAATAAATAACTTTACCTTGCTTAATCTAATATTTAATCTTCACCTTATTGATCCCCTAGAGTGCTACATTTAGTTGGAAATCTATAGTTGGATTTTAAACTCTTATGCTGAGAAGTTGGCAGTTACATAACAACTCCTCACTGCATTTTTCTTGCATAGCAGTTCTGGTTCATCGAGAAAACCATCATGTGATGTCCCTTTAGATGATTATATTGTGGCTTTAATTTTGTGACCACATGCAGAAACTTGAAAAATAAATGGTTTTCAAGCTCTACTGCATGTGTGGTGCTTAGCCTCACTATTTGTTGTTTAACTAATATACGGTTTTGTTCGGTGATGTGCAGGACTTAAAAATGAAGCAGAAGTACCTTGTAACATTCACAGTTGGATATGACCAGAAAAAAAATATTGATGCAGCAGTCAAAAAGGTTGGTGAAGGACCATCTGTGGTAAAGGTCTCTTAGAATAGAGGGATTACTTGCATAGGCTGTCAACATTCCAATTCTAACCATTAGGTGATATTGTAATTGCTTTAGCTGTTTTGAGGAAAGAAAATGCATAGGAATATATTGCGGAAAGAAACTATAAGCAATTCGTTGTTCAGTGGCTGTCTTAATGGTTGATCTTAAGTTAATATAAGTATAACTACTACATCATGATGCTTCTTGATTTTAGTTTTCTTTTAAATTTTAAATTCTGAAATAGTAATGGGAGTTGATCATAAGAATGATTCTTAATGGTGCTAACTTTGTTGAATTAGGAGGTGGTTAACAATTTCTAGCACTTGCAATAATGCTCATTAGTCTTTTCTCACAAGCATTAATATGGGGCCACTTGGTGACATCATCCATGTTGATGTGATACTTATTGTGATTTCTTGACCATATACATTTACCAAGCTGCGGAAACCAGCTTGTTAGACAATTTTTCTTGCCTTCTGGGGATTTGGACCTGCTATGATTATACTCTTTGCTTTTTAAATAGTTACTCTTATCGTCAGTTAATGCTAGGCTTGTAAATCTGGGTGGATTATTCTGACATTGATATCCAAATTATTGCATCTTTTTTCAGTTTGTTCTTGCCTGACTTATGATAGTCATGAAATTGCAGTTCTCTGAAAATTTTACCATCGTACTATTCCATTATGATGGCCGAACAAGTGAGTGGGATGAATTTGAATGGTCAAAACGGGCTATTCATGTGAGTGCCAGGAAGCAGACTAAATGGTAAGAAAAGAATGTTCGGTTTTAGTGAAGGTTGCTGCAGCATGGTTGAAGACTAATTTATTACATTTGGTGCTGATGTCTGGTTTAAGGTGGTATGCGAAACGATTTTTGCACCCTGACATTGTGGCTTCATATGAGTACATATTTATCTGGGATGAAGACCTTGGAGTAGAGCATTTTAATGCAGAAGAGTAAGTGTTGGCCTTTTTCATGTATGCATGCTATTCAGAAACTTCTGATGACCAGGAGTTGGTGTCTTTTCATCCCAGGTATATTAAACTGGTAAAGAAACATGGGTTGGAAATTTCACAGCCTGGTTTAGAACCAAACAGAGGATTAACCTGGCAAATGACCAAGAGGAGAGGGGACCGTGAAGTCCACAAGTGAGTTTACAGTCAATTTATTTGGTTTTATTTTCAGCTACATATTTTATACTGAGTTAGGACATACTTTAGCCTATTAAATAAATTATTTGGTTGGTGGTTATGCGGGCAACAGAGAAACAGAGGAGAGACCAGGCTGGTGCTCTGACCCTCATCTTCCACCATGTGCTGCGTAAGTGTCCATGGTTCCTTTGTCTTGTCCATACCGCATCACCAGTGCTAGTTTACTCCAAGCCGCTATAATCTCATTTGTCATCCCATCTACAGGTTTGTGGAGATTATGGCCACTGTTTTCTCCCGAGATGCATGGCGTTGTGTATGGCATATGATTCAGGCAAATTCATCTCCATATATCTGTGCAATAGTGATCTTTGTCAGTAGATATCAATTAAAGGTTATTGTTTACTGTTGTAGAATGACTTGGTCCATGGATGGGGTCTTGATTTTGCTCTCAGAAAATGTGTGGAGGTACTTGGTTTTCAGCCTTTTTCTTCGGCACTAGTAGGCAGCGAATTAGACTTGTACAGGAAGCAGTCATGATACACTTGATACCATATAAACACTTCATGCATTTGGTTGCCTTTAAGGACCCCACATTCTGAAGTATAAGCAATATGAACCCTGTTTTCTTGGTCGCATTTTCATAAATCTCCCTCTCTTTTAGCTACATATATTGTACTCCTGTTGCTTTTAAGCCTGGCTGAGCTTTTTGTCTTATTTCATGTCACAGCCAGCTCATGAGAAGATAGGAGTCGTAGATTCTCAGTGGATTGTTCATCAAGTGGTTCCTTCACTTGGGAACCAGGTAGGACAATGACCAATTATCCTCTTTTTTTCTCAAAAGAAGATTCCTGGGAAATGAATATATGATGTGCCTTCCTGCTTAAATTTGTTCCTTTTGTGTTATCACAGGGCGTTGCCGAGAATGGAAAAGCACCATGGGAAGGGGTATGGGACTACAAATTCTTATTACGTTTTTGCTAGAGCACATATTTTTTTTCCCCCTCCTCAACCTTTTAGATGCCTCAACTATGCGACATGGGATCATTGTCTTTTTTTTTTTTTTTTTTTTTTTTGTTGTTGTTACAAAAAAGGTTCATTGTCATGTTTGTTGTCTGGCAATTTCAGGTTAGGGAGCGGTGCCGAAAAGAGTGGGGAATGTTCCAAAATCGAATGGCAGATGCAGAGAAAGCATATTACAAGGAGAGGGGGATTCGTCCCCCTAACACAACAGCTGTTTAGATCAGTATGTAGATTATTTTTGTTCCTAATTTGGATCATAGTTATCGATGGAGATTGATATGTAGAGAATAGAGTTTTTTAAATATTAATGTTAATATTGTTTTATTTTTTTGAGTTTCAACTGGAGCATGACTGCGTTTAGCATTTGATTTAGAAATTTAAAATTGCTAGCACGTGCGTGGCTGGATTTGAAAATTAAATATCCTCCATCAGCAACAGGTGATTGGCAACGGCAGGATGTGGAGAGAGAGAGAGAGGGGTGGTTGCTCCAATCCTATGCAGCGTTGTTTGCCATTACGATATCCATGGAACATGAATGATTGAATTAATGCCTTGCCAGAACCGCCCCCGCTCTAGAATCTCCTCCATTTGACCCATTCCCTGTCTATCGTGAGATAAAAGGGGAATAAAGTGGTGAAATGACTCAGGCCATGGATAAAATGTTTCTGTTCCCGGGGTTTCAAAGCGAAGCAAACCAATTACAAGCAGTGTTTGAATCCAATATTTGCTATCATATTTAGGTGCTTCCTAGTAATTATATCCGAACATAAGGGTGTCATCGTGGCTGGAATATTGTTTTGTCGGTATTGTTGAGATGTCATAATCTATACCTTGGTCCATGAAAACGCGGCCAAGATTTCGTAGTCTAGCTTTCCCAGTTTTTTTAATCGTTAAAGTTAAGTTGATATAAAAATCAAATGATGCTCGCCGGATGCGTGGAAAAATAATAAAATTATAGAATTAATTTATTAAATATTAAAAATATATATTAAAAATTTGTAAAAATAAATTGTAAATAAAAAATATTCATGACTGATGGAATTGTTTTGGTTCAATAGAACAAATTTAACACTTGGAGAAAAGATACATAGCCCAGCGTATTACTAAAATTATCATTCATGTTGATTGGATACCGATTCTTTATATATATACCACAATATTGTCTGTCACGAGGAACTCGGTTGGGCAAAGGATTAAATAAAAGAGAGTTTGCTGCACCATATATATATATATATATATATATATATATATATATATATATAATGGTATTTCGTGGAGGAGCATAGTGGTATCCAAAAGCCTCTTAATATGCCATGTGTTATGGTCTAAGTTCTTATACGTATCTCAAAGCATAAAATTTAAAAAAAAAAGTTCTCAGTGAGAGTCTTCTCCTCCTTTTGATTGTCGGAACCATCGTTAGGAAGAAGTCTCTGGCTCTATTTAAAGGGGAGAAGCTTCCTCTAACCTTCTCATGAAGAATCGAAGTGGCCGATGTTAAAGATTTGCCTCCACCCCCACCGCATCCCACTGCATCGAAACATCATCGGAGCAGATAATAATCTTTTGATTCATTGAGTAATCCCTTAGAAAATTATCGAATTTAGACTTAGGGAGAGGGCCGCGTCGCCGTCGAAGGTAGCGAGGGAGGAGGAGGTGGTGTCGAAGGCGGATAGGGGAGAGAGCTTGGAGACGGGGAAGTCCGGGTGGGAGCGGTCGTTGGGGACCCTATGAAACAGCTTCCTCTATGAGTCGAGTAGCGTCGTTAACCGGATTTAGGCTAGGGAGAGGGCCGCGCTGCCATGTCGGGGGGGGTGGGATGAGGACAGGGAAGAGAGAAGGGGCAATTTTTTTTTTTCTTTTTAGTGTAGCAGACGGAGGGGGTGGGGATAATGGGGTACCCAAAGGGGTAGGGCGGTAGGGGGGTGGTGCGGGGGCGGAGGAAAGATGATTATTTTATCATTTTTTTGGCATACGAAAGGGAGAGGGCCGCGGTTGCCAGTGGTGACCGACGGCGGAGAGCTGACCAGGATGTATAGCGATAGCCATCGGTACTCAGGAGATGGCACAAGGGCAGAGGGGAGGGAAGTGTCAATGGAGGGGAAGGGGGTGCAGGGGCCGCTAGTGACGAGGGCTCGGGATAAGGAATGTTATTATATATATATACTGATTTAAATATTTTATTTTATTTTATTTTTTATTTTTTTATTCTTAAATATTAAATTTAATATAAAGCATTAAATTTAATATATATATATTAAATTTAATGCTTAAAAATAAAATAAATAAATAAATAATCAATAAAATAAAATAAACTATTTAAATTAGTGTGTGTATATATATTAAATTTAATTTTTAAAATAAGAAAAATATTTAATGCTTAAAAATAAGAAAAAAATAAATAAAATAAAATATTTAAATTAGTATATATATTTAATTTAATGCTTAAAAATAAAAAAATAAAAAATAAAAAATAAATAAAATAAAATAAAATATTTAAAATATTTAAATTAGTGTATATATATAATTTAATGCTTAAAAATAAGAAAAAATAAAAAAATAAATAAAATAAAATAAAATATTTAAATTAGTATATATATATATGTAGAACAATAGAGAAATGATTTTTTTTCATGGTTGGATAATATTTCATTATGTCCAATAATCTGCATACACAAAAAAATTTAAATTATTTAATTATTTTTTAAGAAATAAATTATTTAATTATTTATTTTAAAACTAGGGCACTTGGAGTAGATCCTGATGACTCATGAGGAATTTAAATAAAATAATTTATATTTTATTATTTTATTATAATAATTATAATTTTTTGGTTGATTCTATAGGAGAATAATTTTCAGATACGAGATCTTCGAATAGATACTTTTATAGATTAAGGTGCATATCGAGATTCGAAGGATAAATTATCATCAATAGAGATAAGGGTCTCCTTTATTATCACCATATATTGCTCCTTATTTTTTCTTAATCATTTACATATTTTTTTATTTACTGTTATATTTTGTTTTGTTTGTTGAAACTATTTATCTCTATTACAAACATTGGCATGTTGTATAAAGAATTTGCTTCCACTATTTGTATTAAATAGATTTTTTATTTTTTTAAAAAATAATAAATATTTTATTAAACTCTTACAAAAAATAGTTGTCTTAATTTTTAGAATTTATATAATCAAGTCTGTATTCCTACTATCTAATAACCTTTTAAGTATTAAATTAAAGCCTTGAACGAATAAACAACTATATTGAATCCTATTTCTATATATTATTATAATTAAAGTATATTTATATAGATAGTTAAGAATATAAAATGATCCTAAAAATTTGAATGAATATTATTTTATTATTTATATATTATTATAGCAGCAAAAGATTTTACTATAATTGAGAGCAACTACTCTATCAAATCTTTCGATAAAGCACTGGCCCCATCAAGTTGTGAAACAATGTCAACTACTTCTGGTATAAAACGGTTGTGAGATATCAATTCGCTCCACCCTGATGTGTCCAAGAACAAGCATGTTCGTGTTAAGCATTCATCCACCATATCATCGACTGGCAATCTCATAGTGGTATCATCAGCTGAATTTTTATACGGTATAGAGGACACAGCTTGCACTGCTTGGCAGCATTGAAAATTTATTTTTTCACAAAAAAGGTTGCAACAATCAGGCAACCATTTAGTTTACAATTTTCACAGTGCACTGCCATGCAAAGATGAAATAGCCCATGTTGACCGATGATGTCGCAAAGAAATTCTCATATAAAAAAGAATGACCCAAAAACAAAACACTTTGACCGATAATTTTCTTATAGTAAATGTAAATTAGTTTATAACGTATATAATATACCTTTTTGTTTAAACTACATAAACTCTAATAATCTGTTTCTATAAAATTTATTGACCTATAGGTTGCATAACGGAAATATGTGACTTTGGAGGACCAACATGCATATGTGAGTATTGTGGAGCCAAAGTCTGGTATGAAGAGAGGCAAAATAGGTCATTCACCAATAAGAGTCCAAAATTTAGCATATGTTGCCAAGCAGGAAAAGTGCAACTGCCTTTGCTTAAAGAACCACCTTCACTGTTGAAGACTTTGATGGATTATAGAGGGGGGAGTCAATCAAAAGTGTTTTGAGATAATATTAGATCATATAATTCATTATTTTCCTTTACATCAATGGGCAGTCATATTGATCGGAGAATTAACGATGGTAGTGGGCCATATGTATTCGGAATCAACGGACAGAATTATCACAAAATTGGATTGTTATTACCGCCTGAAGGAGAAAATTCACAGTTTGCACAACTATATATATATGATATTGAGCATAAAGTTAAAAATAGGATATTAGTTGTTGAGAAACAAATGCAGGGCTCATATTTGGATCCAACCATAGTGTAGCAATTAATGGATATGTTAAATGCTAATAATATTCTGGTACAGTCATTTAGAATGGCAAAAGATGATTTTGCTGAAAAAAATGATACATAGCCATGGTTACGACTCATAACCAATCGCGAGATCGATGGTCGTCAATATAACTTACCAACTTACTCTAAAGTAGCAGCATTAATAGTTGATAATTTTGATAAGAAAAATAGAAAAAAAATATAATAATCGAGCACAAGACAAGGGGGTTTCAAAGAATTACTAAATTACACTCAACTTTTATGGCAATGCAATACCCCTTACTATTCCCTTATGGTGAGGATGGATATAGAACAGGCATCAAATATAGGATTCATTTCGGCAGCAAAACTCATAAAAGGAAAACACTGATCGTGAGATAATACTATGCTTACCGACTGCAACAACGTACCGATGAATCAGACCTATTGTTAAGGGATGGCCGTCTTTTCCAACAAATTTATAGTTGATGCCTACATTGTAATTGAAGAACAAAGATTTCGTTGGATAAGAGAAAACTAAGCAACACTATGATCTGATCTATTCAAAGAAGTGTAAGACGTTGTTTCATGCGGGGACACAATGGCACATTCTATTGGAAAAACAATTATCATTCCATCATCCCATATTGGGAGTCCACGATACAAGGTACAGAACTATCAAGACGCAATGGCAATTTGTAGATGGACTGGCTATCCAGATATTTTTATCATTTTTACTTGCAATCCAAAATAGCTAGAAATACAAAAATTTATGGATGAGATTGATTCATACCAAAAATCGAAAGATAGAGCTGATGTAGTGAATCGCGTGTTTCACCTCAAACTTCTGAAACTACTTGTTAGATATGTATGCCCTAGAAGCCAGAATTGGCTGACACTTGTAATACACTTCTAGGAGAAAAATTATAATTTTGACTATAAATAATAAAATAAATGATTTTCTATCATAAATATGTATTTAGTGTCTATGATACATCCCCTGAGTTAATGGTAATGATAATTCTTATTTTCAAGAGTTGAAAATTTAAGATAAAAATTTTTATTATTAACTCATAAAATGCATCCGATCGTAGGATCATCATGAGGATGGTGATTGAGGAAGGTTGGTGTACAATCGCTTCTTTATAGTAGATGAGTCTTGAGTCTATGGTGTAGAGACATTGGAGCGAGAGTACAGATACTCATTAGAGAATGAGGGCACTGGGCATAACCACCTCGAGCAGTCATAAAGAAGTCTACCTTCTCATCGATGACTGGCTTGAAGCTGCAGTGGTATGTCTGATTCTTTAATCTGAGGTGCATTGGCACTTCATCTTGAGGGTGTTATAGTTTGACTACACCATAACTCGATCTCCTAGCCATTCAAAATTCTAAGGTGTATGTTGGCTATAGCATGTTCATTGTAAGAATTAGATTGCACTAAGAGAGAATCTATCTACCTCGATAGAAGAGGGGTAGTCCTATGATGATCATGAGAATCAAGTCCATAAGCCCATGGCCATGGTAGAGTAAAATAATAGAAAGAGTTTTTATTAAGATTTTTACATCGGACTTGAATCAAATGATTAAATCATATGATAAGAATTAGGGTTTGACGAGTTCACCTTAATCCTAATCTGATCGGAGCTCATGATAGAAGAACTTAATCATACAGGTAGCTGCATCGAGAGGTTCATTTTTAGTTCTGATGGATTGCCACCATATACTGCTAGGTGTCACTGGTAGATTTTGAGAGCAATTAGAATGATTTGGATGATCGATCATTCTAGTTGTATAAATCAAAAGAATTCTGATCCATTGGAAGGTGTTTGATGATGACGATGATAGAGATCACAACATATCCTATTACCATACAGAACTGAACCTAACTAGGTCACACAAATAAGAGTTTGGATTTGGATATAATCAATTAGACTAATCTAGTTCAATTGATTTGAATTAGATATAATTAGGTTCAAGAAAATCGTACTAGCATACAATTGAACCTAATGTTCTCCTTCTACTATCATTAAAAGTTGTCTCAACTGAGCCAAATATATTTATGCTCACTCAGGTATCTTTACTTGGTTTGACTGGAGCTTGTCCAGATTAGAAAAAAATATTTTAATTTATGAGATAAATTGGAGATAATACCTATCATTTTTCATCACCTATCAATTCTTATCTTTTGACTTTGGTCAAACGTTGATCTTTGATACTTAGACATCTGCCCATGTGTCATACATCCATAGAAGAGTAGATAGGAGCTTATTCCCTTGCTAGAAAATAGAAAGAAGGAGGTGCATGCCTAGGAAGGCATGCGCCCAAGGATAGGAACATCTGGAGTCCCATACAGATGGGACTCCAGGTTGCTTCTTGGAATCAACTTAGGAGGTGCCAAGGGACTTTGCTTTGACCAATCTTGATGCCACCTAAGGATGATTTTAGGGGGCTCTCATTTGATTGGATCAGATGATGTCATCCCACCAATTAGATTTAGATCTGATTGTACGAAGTGACATGATTGGCCGGGATGACGTGGCACTGCATGGCGCAGTAGGGTCTATAAAAACCCTGTCTGTGCCAAGCTTTAGAGAGAATCACCCATAGTCCACACCACAAGACTGCCCCTCTCCCTCCTCCATGCCATCTTCAGATCCTCTCTCTCCTCTCCACGCTTAAGAAGATTTGGACTCCAGTTTGGTGTAATCTAGACAAGAGTAAGGTGACGAGAAAGGAAGAAGGCAGCACTACTGCAAGAGACGATTCCAAATCTTCAAAAGAAGCTTTGAAGATTCTCTAAATCAGATATAGATCTAATATTTGGAGAGATGATAAAGAAGAAGAAGATCTTCAGATTCAATCTGAGTGGATATCGATAGAGGCGAGATACTTGCGTGGCTAGATCTAGAACTTCAGACAATCAATAGGATCATCACAGGATAATTCGATTATCCAATAACAAGGTATAAAATTAAATCAAATTTAATTTATTTTTTATTTTTATTTATTAGATCTATAAAATTAGATCTGAAATATCTCAGATCTAATCTAAATTTGAAAGAAAAATTTTTAAAATCTCTCTTAATCCAATCAGATCTGAACGAATCTAACCCAAAAAATCTAAATTTTTTCTTCAACTGGTATCAGAGTCAGATTCTAATAAATTATTTAGATCTGATTTAAATTTATTTTAATCTAATAATTAGATAATTTTAAATATCACATGAGATGTGATCAGATCTGAAGTCAAAAAAATTAAAATTAAATAATTTAGATCTAAGTTTTATAAGATGCATAATTAGTTGTAAAATAGAATTATTCTATACATAGTCTTGCATGATCATAATTTAATTTGATTAAGTTATAATTTTAGATCTATTTATTTACTATTTTTTGATGTTATAAATATTATAATAAGATCTACAAAATAGTAAATAAAATTATTTAATTTTTGGATCATATAAGATATGATGAATACATGTTTAGACTAGTTGTAGAATAGTTTTACATAATTATCTAGATTAGAATTTATTTTGATGTGATCAATTTAAATCTAATTTTTTAGATAATTATGAGATAATTTAGATCTAAAATTATGCATGATATGATACATGAGATGTATGCAAAATATATTTAAAGTTAGATAAATTTTTATATATGAGATATATGATGTAGATCTAACTAGTTTTGTAGTCTTATATTTCTGATTAAGGCATTCTCCTTGGCCATCCGATTATAAGCATAAAGTAGGATTTAAATATCCTCTCCTTCCATTCAATGGGATGTTCTTATGATGTGTAGGGGTGCTGTGCATTCGTCCTTAATCAAAAATTAAGAACTTATTTTCTGCAAAACCCTAGATCTTAAAATCTTAGGATTTTATTCACATATTTTATTTGTAAATCCTAAACTTAATTAAGAATTAAGATTATGAAATATATGTTAGATCTAAAATTGAGAATTTTAGATCTAAGACATATTCATAAAATTGGATTCGGACTTGGGTAGCTCAATTAAGTTTAAGCGGTTGATCAAACCGAATCAAGAGTTGATTAGTTGAGATCAAGAGTGCTTAAATTGACCCATCTAATAGGATTAAGTCTGGATCAAGATCGAGTCACGTGAGTGATCGATCAAGCTAAGTGCTAATTAGGCTCAGTGGTTAGAGTCTAGATTGTAGGCTAATCCGATTGATTCTGGCTCAATAATTTGGTATGTAAGGTAAGTTTGGCAGATATAATCGATTGATTTTTAATTGAAAGCTACTTGACTCGAATGCATTCTTATCGAGTTAATGGCATATTCCTTTCATTGGTCTCACTTACCTAGCCATATTTGTTGGCTCAGTCCTGATCTGAGGTGGTCAATAATCTGAGCTAACTCATACCACTAGGTTAGTCATAATGGTTATGACTATGTCAAGTCTAGTTTAATGAGATCTTAATCAAATCTTTCTAAGAAAAGATTAAATCTAAGATCTTCCACTATTATAGATGTGCGTGCTCTTCCTAGGGTTGATTGTTCTCGACTGGTTATAGTGGTTCAGTTGCACCGAAAAGATGCAACCATATCTATTAGGCATTGGATGCTATGGGCTGGAGGATGGATTGGACTCAATATTTTGGATACGGTGAGAGACTCAATTAGAAATCCAATCTGTGCAAATGGTGGGTCTGACTTAACTAAGGAGTGGATCAATATTTCAGACATGATCAGATTCATAAATCAGAGATCAAGTTTGGGTGCACCATGATTAGAGAATCATTGAACAAGAGTTGTTCACTCATTGGCTAATCCATCATCAATAACTGTTAGGTGAGGTGATGAATCAGTTGATGGGATCGCACCATCCACTAGAAATCATTGATCGTGAAGATTTTCGCATCTCTACAGAGAGAGTGTAGGGATCCAAAAAAATAGTGAAAGCTAATTTATTTAAAAATAAAATTTTTAAATAAATTGGTCAAGTCTTAATTATAATATCTAACTAAAAACTTTGACTCTCCATAGAAAAATGTCTGCTTCCAATCTACTAGAACGTATCCTGAACACCCATAGACTGATCGGATCCAATTATAAGAATTGGCTTCAAGACTTCAAAATTATTTTAGATTTCAAGAAGTTAACTCATGTATTGGATTAGGACCCTTCCACCTTACTAGCTCGTCCATTCGCTAAACAGAGAGCATCTCTTGATAAGTGGATGGACGAAGATAACAAGGCTAGATACTATATGTTGGGCTTGATGTCTGATGAGTTTCAGCACCAACATGAAGATATCAAGACTGTTCGCTAAATGTTGGCTCATCTACAAGAGATGTTTGGTGAATAGAGTCGCGCAGTCAAGTATCAAGTCACTAACGACTATTCAAGGCTAAAATGTGTGATGGACAGTCAGTCTAAGATCATTGTCTGATGATGATCAAGGACTTGAAAGAGTTTGAGAAGCTCGAAGTGAAGTTGGACCTGGATCTGTAGAATGATATAATTCTACAATCCTTGACTGATGCATATGGTAGGATGCATATGGATAGTTCATCATGAACTACCATATGCATAAACTTTAAATTTTTTTGGCCAAACTTATGAACATACTGGTTACTGCTGAGCTTTCCATGAAAGGTTCTAAAGGTACAGTGCTTGCTATGGAACGAACTTCTTCCAAGAGAAAGTTTTTTGAAAAGAAGAAAAAGTCTGTGAAAAAGCAGAAGATGGAATGAGGAAAGAAGAAAAAGGCAGAGCTAAAGAAGAAGACTGCTGACAAAGAAAAGTATTTTTATTACAATAATGATGGTCACTGAAAGCGAAATTGCCCTACTTACTTGGCCACCCTGAAGAATAAGGAGGAAGATCCTTCTAGAGGTATGCTAGTTATTAAGTCTAACCTTATAGTTTCTTCTGCATTCAGTTGGATGCTTGACTCTGATTCTAGTGTTCATTTGTGCACTTCTGTGCAGGATCTTGAGGATAACAGGAGGCTGAGGGATAGTGAGATGATCCTATGCATAAAAAATGGAGCAAGAGTTGCTACCATGGATGTAGGAAACATATCCTCTTCGACTACCATTTAGTATAGACTTAGTATTAAAAGATTATTATTATGTACCTGCAGTAAGCTGAAATTTGATTTTTGTTTCATGCCTAGCACTAGAAGGCTATGTAATTAGTTTTCTTAAGGACCATTATAATATTCTTTATGAAAAAAAATAAAATTGTAAGTGGTTCCCTTATTAACGATATTTACTAGTTACATATTGATGTATCTATTTTTAATATCGAGCAAAATATGAATACCATGAAATTACCTAAGGATAGTTCAAATGATAGGTATCTATGGCACCTAAGACTAGGTCATATAGTAGAAGATAGGATTAATAAATTAGAAAAAAATGGGCTATTGAGTCTGTTGACTTTCGAGTCATATCCAATTTATGAATCTTGTCTTCATGGCAAAATGACTAAGCTCGCTTTTGTAGGACATGGAGAAAGGGCCACGGATCTTCTTATCCTAGTACATACTGATGTGTGCAGCCCATTTGATGTGCCGATTAGAGACAACTTTATCTACTTTATAACCTTCATCGATGATTTATCTAGGTATGGATATGTGTATCTTATGAGACACAAGTCTGAAGCTTTTGAAAAGTTCAAAAAATTCAGACATGAAGTAGAAAAGCAAACTGAAAAATTTATTAAGATTCTTTGATCAGATCGAGGAGGTAAATATCTTAGTCGAGAATTCTAAACTATCTCAAGAAAAATGGCATAGTCTCTCAATGAACTCTATCTGGAATACCTTAACTCAATGGGATTTCAGAATGGAGGAATCGGATCTTATTAGATATGGTTCGATCCATAATGAGCTTCATAGACCTTCTTGATTTTTTTTGGGGATACTATTTGTTAATTGCAATATACTTACTGAATAGGGTTTCTTCTAAAACCATTCCTATCACATCGTATGAGATATGATATGGTAAGAAACTAAGTCTGAGTCATCTCAGAATTTGGAATTGTCCGACTCATGTCAAAAGATAACAAACGGACAAGTTAGACTTTAGGTCCTTTAAAGCTCGATTTATAGGATATTCTAAAGAATCATTAGGATATTATTTCTACATTCCCAAAAGATCATAATGTGATTGTGAGTCGACATGCCATCTTTCTTGAAAAATAGTTTATTCAAGATAGCGGCATTGAAAAGTAGATCAAACTCGATGAGAAAGTCTCACAAGAGCAACGAGCTAAGGACCAAATAGAACCAAATTAGGTTGAGCCAATACAATCACTACCTCCACCTCATAGATCGAAAAGGATTTTCCATCCCCCTGAGAGGTACTTAGGTACTATTTCAGAGAAAATAGAAAAAATATTTCTCATAGGTAATGGGACTTATGGTAATGATCCAAAACCTATAATAAGGCGATATTAGATATCGACTTCAAGAAATGGTTAGAGGTAATGAAGTTAGAAATTGACTCGATGCACTCAAATCAAGTCTGAATCTTGGTAGATCCATCAGAAGGTATAGTACCTATTGGGTGTAAATGGATCTACAAGAGAAAGATTGATGCATATAGGAATGTGAAGATATTCAAAGCTAGATTAGTGGCAAAAGAATATAGTCAATGCCTTCGCATTGACTATCAGGATATCTTTTCATCAGTAGTTATGCTAAAATTCATTCGCATATTGCTTGCTGTTGCAGCCTATTTCGATTATGAAATATGCCAAATGAACGTAAAAATGACATTCTTAAATAGATACATTGAGAAAGATATCTATATGGAATAGCCGCTAGGTTTCACATTTAGTGATGTTGATCATAAGGTATGCAAGCTGCAAAGGTCCATACACGGGCTTAAGTAAGTATCTTGGAGTTGAAATACTCGTTTGAATAATATGATCAAATTATTTGGTTTCATCAAGAATGATGAGGAACCATGTGTCTTTAAAAAGGTTAATGGGAGTGCTGTTATCTTCCTTGTATTGTACGTGGATAATATCCTCCTTATTGGAAATAATATTTTCATGTTAACTATTGACGCAGAATCTGGCCATCGTCGGAATCAGCTGGAGAGGTGGTGGACGAGGTCGCCGTCGGGGACCTACAAAATAAAGTCCCATTCGGAGCCGGTGGGGGGTGGCTCCGACAGGATCCTTCGACGATCAAGTCAGCTTTGGCCAACAGAAATGGAGTGCTCGGGAATGATTTCCGCATAGCTTAGAGTAGAAGAGGAGATCTTAGAGATCAGAGAGATTAGCGTATCTGAAGGGTTCTTTTTATAGCGAAGCTTGATGGTGATAGCTGTAGCCACGTGCTGACGGGCCGCTTGAGATTCGGTGGAGTTAGTCTCATGAAAGATGCCATCTGCAGTGGGTTGAGGGTGACAGCCATCGCCGCCTGACAGTGGATCGCTATCGCTTGCGATGGACTGATAGTGATGGCTACAGCTGTCTTGATACTGAGCCGCTTAGAGTCGAATGAAAGATTGAACGGCTTCAATGTGTGCCCATTTTGGAGGAGTTTGGACTCCTGAAGAGGAAGCTCAAAAGGAGTTTGGCTTCCATAGGCGTCTGGCTGGAAGTGTGCGGCTAAGGCTCGATCGCTGGAAAGTTCGGTAGGAGCTCGGTCGGTGAGAGGTCTGACCGACAGACAACTGCTGAGGAGTTCGACCGCTGGGAGTCCGAAGGAGCTCGGCTGGTTGAAGGGACGGTCGCTTGAGGAGTTCGACCAAGGGACGACTGCTAAGAAGTTTGGTCGACTGAAGGGGTTTGGCTCAAGGCCCATCTCCTGAAGCTCTTCTATGGCTACTGGTTGCATTAGGCTGAGCATCAAACTAGACTTCGACAGTAGCAAAATTTATCCCCAACAATAGCCCCCCCACTTTCGAGTTCGAAACTCGAAAGAAGGGAGTGCAAAAAAGGCGACTGCCAAAGTCTTCTTTTGGGCTCCGTGCTGGTTCAGGTTGAAGCTCGGGGGAGATCTCATTTTCAGCTAAAGTTGATGTTGAAGCTGAAGCCCGAGGGAGATATCATCTTCGACTAAAGTTGAAATAGGCATCATCTCCTACGATCGAGGTTGGAGGTTGAGCTCGTCGGAGGTGACATTGTCTTCAGCAGCTGAGGCTGACTCACAGGAGATCTCTTCTCCTGCAGTCGTGGTTAACACGGGCGCTTGGGAGAGATCTGATCTCGGACCGAGGTCGATGCAGTCGCTTGGGAGAGATCTTCTCTGGCCGAGGTTGGTTTGGGTGCTCGAAAGAGAACTTATCTCTAGTCGAGATTATCGTGGGTCGAGGTTGTCATGGATCTCATCTCTGGCTGAGGTTGTCTCGATCGCTCGAAAGAGATTTTATCTCTGGCCGAGGTTGTCTCGATCGCTCGAAAGAGATCTTATCTCTGGCCGAGGTTAGCTCGAGCTCTCTGGCCAAGGTTGATGGAGATCCCGTCTCCCATAGACTTTGGAGCTTGGATTTAGACTTTGCTCACGTTAGGATGAGGCTCTCCTCCTATTTTCGATGGGCTGTGGGGGCACATGCGGACCGTCGTCCGAGCCTCTCCCCCATCTCATCTAAGGTGAACGAGGTCTTCGACTTTGCTCGCGTTAGGATTGAGGTTCTCCTTCTATTCTTGATGGAATGTGGGGGCACCTTCGGACCATCGTCCGTCTCCCTCCATCTCGTCTAAGGTGAACGAGGTCTTCAACTTTGCTCGCATTAGGATGAGGTTCTTCTCCTATTCCTAATGGACTGTGGGGGTACATACGGACCATCGTCCATGCCTCTCCCCCCATCTCATCCTTTGTGAATGAGGCCTTCACTCGGAAGAGATCTTATCTCTAGCTGAGGTTAACTTGATCGCTCGAAAGAGATCTTGTCTCTGATCAAAATTGCTTCTCGAAAGAGATCTTATCTCTAGCCGAGGTTGTTGCTCGGAAGAGATCTTATCTCTGACCAAGGTTGCTTCTTGGGAGAGATCTTATCTCTAATCGAGGTTATCGCTCGGGAGAGATCTTATCTCTAGCCAAGGTAAGAGATCTTATCTCTAGAGGTTATCGCTCGGAAGAGATCTTATTTCAGGTCGTCGCTCGAGAGAGATTTTATCTCTAGCCGAGGTTGTCGCTCGAAGAGATCTTATCTCTGACCGAGGTCGCTTCTCAGGAGAGATCTTATCTCTAGCCGAGATTGCTTCTTGGAAGAGATCTTATCTCTGGTCAAGGTTGTCGCTCGGAGAGATCTTATCTCTGGCCGAGGTCGCTTCTTGGAGAGATTCTTATCTCTAGCCGAGGTTGCTTCTTGGGAGAGATCTTATCTTCTAGTCGAGGTTGTCGCTCGGAGAGATCTTATCTCTGACCGAGGCCACTTCTCGGGAGAGATCTTATCTCTAGCCGAGGTAGCTTCTCGAGAGAGATCTTATCTCTAGCCGAGGTTGTCGCTTCTCGGAGAGATCTTATCTCTAGTCGAGGTAGCTTCTCGAGAGAGATCTTATCTCTAGCCGAGGTAGCTTCTCGGGAGAGATCTTATCTCTAGTCGAGGTTGTCGCTTCTCGGGAGAGATCTTATCTCTGGCTGAGGTCGCTTCTCGGGAGAGATCTTATCTCTGGCCGAGGTCGCTTCTCAAGAGAGATCTTATCTCTAGCCAAGGTTGTCGCTCGGGAGAGATCTTATCTCTGGCCGAGGTTGCTTCTCGGAAGAGATCTTATCTCTAACCGAGGTTGTCGCTCGGGAGAGATCTTATCTCTAGCCGAGGTCAATGATCTTTGACTTGCCCGTGCTAGGACGAGGTTCTCCTCCTGTTCCTAACACGACGACTATTAACTGCTTTTTTTTCTATCACCACATAGTTTTTGTGCCCAGAAATAATATATTATTGAAAGGAAAGAACTTTATTGAAAGGAAGTTACTGGCAATGTATTCCCGAATTCTTTGTGATTCAGGGTCATGGTAGCGTTGTTCCTCCACACTTCTTCATGCGGATGATCTTTTCTATCTTATGCTGGCCTCCTCACTTTGGAGCATGCTTCTCTTGGCTTCGATGCTGGAACCTGGGGTAACGCTGACGATGCCGTGAGGTGGCCGACCTTATCATTTCTTATCACGACAATGCCCTTTACCGATCTTCAGACTGGCATCGAATGAATTTACCCAGCCGCCCCTTTCTAACGAGCTCCTCAATTTCATCTTGGAGCTGGATGCACTCCTCAGTGTCGTGGCCATGGTTGCGATGGTAGAGGCAGTACTTGCTTCGGTCATGCTTGTTTGGGGGAGATCGTAACCTTTCTGGTCATGGCAGTTGGTTCTTAACTTTGGTGAGAATCTGAGTTCGAGGAGCATTGAGGGGGGCGTAGTCGTGGAATCTTTTGGGAGAAGGGCTTCTTCATGTGTCTCTATGAGCTCGAGGAGTTCGAGCCCGCCTGCTATCGGAGGGAGTCCGTGAGTGCGGCCAAACTTCGTTTGGCTCTCCATTGCCTGCCAGCCGCTTCCTTAAGGCTTCTTCGTCCTTCAACTTAAAGGTTTCTTCTGCACGGGCATATCCCTCGATCCGAGCCAGCAGATCGGCGAAGTCCCTGAGATACCTTTTTTTTAGAGAGAATAGCAAGTCATTTTTCTGAAGGCCGCCCTTGAGTGCGGCCATTGTAACAGACTGATCCAAGTCCCAGACCTCCAATGCCGCGGCGTTAAACCAGGTTACGTAAGCTCGGATGGATTCCTCTTGCTTCTACTTGACGTTCATCAGGAAATCCGAACCTCGGCGCGATCGTCGACTATTGATGAAGTGGGCTGCGAACTGACTGCTCATCTGATCAAAAGAGAAGATCGTACTTGGCTTCAATGTCGAGTACCAGTTTCTCGCTGCTCCCTTTAAGATAGATGGGAAGGCTCGGCACAGCATGGTGTTTGAAGCACCGTGAAGCAGCATAATGGTCCGGAAGGCCTCTAGATGATCAACCAGATCAGAGGTTCCATCGTAGCTTTTAAGTTGAGAGAGCTTGAAGTTCGGTGGGATGGGCTCTTGCATTATCTGGAGGGAGAAAGGAGGATCGGCGCGGATGTTGACATGATGAGCTGGGGCGACATGGCCGAGCTCTTCGATCCGTCGGTCCATCTTCCACAGTTTGTGATCAAGGGCATCGTCCTGATCGTAGATCTTGGGGGACTTTCGACTATAAGTGGGAAAGGTCTCCTCCAGAGGAGAACCATGTTCGGGCACACCGGCTTGAGTACCCTTTTCTGAGGCCGATTTCCAACATCCGAATGGCAGATTTCCTGGTGGAGTCGCCATCGGAGGCTGCTGCATGACCTGCATTGCATCCACGAGGCCACAGACCTATCGAATGAGTAGGTTGAACTGCTCCACATTTACCATGGGTATGGATGAAATCTGAGTTGTCGGGGCTGAAGCAGGGGCAAACGGATCTGGACGGGATCGGAATGCGGAGGTCGCCGATCGTTGAGTCGATGCTCTCTTAGGAGGCATTTTCTCCTTAGGAGAGGGCTCTAGTGAGGAAGAAGAGAGATCTTCGGAGAGAGAGAAATCATCACCGAGCATTCCTGGTGAGGAAGAAGAGAGATCTCTAGAGAGAGAGAAATCATCATCGAGCACTCCTTTAAGAATAAGAAAATCTTGGAGGTTTGGAGTGCCCTTCCTCTAGCGCCAATCTATTGACGTAGAATCTGGCCGTCACTGGAATTAGCTAGAGCGATGGTAGACGAGGTCGCCATCGGGGACCTGCAAAATAAAGTTTTGTCTAGAGCCGATGGGGGGTGGCTCCGATAGGACCCTCCGACGATCAAGTCAGCTCTGGTCAATAGGAATGGAGTGCTCGGGAATGATTTCCATAAAGCTTAGAGTAGAAGAGGAGATCTTAGAGATCAGAGAGATTAGCGTATCTGGAGGATCCTTTTTATAGCGGAGATTGATGGTGACAGCTGTAGCCGCATGCTGGCGGGTCGCTCGAGGTTCGGCGGAGTCAGTCTCATGGGAAGGTGCCGTCTGCAGTGGGTTGAGGGTGATAGCCATCGCCGTCTGATAGTGGATCGCTGTCGCTTGCGGTGGACTGATGGTGATGGCTGCAGCTGTCTTGATACTAAGCCGCTCGGAGCTGAATGAAGGATTGAAGGGCTTCGACGTGTGCCCATTTTGGAGGAGTTCGGACTCCTGAAGAGGAAGCTCGAAAGAAGTTCGACTTTCGTAGGCGTCTGGCTGGAGGTACGCGGCTAAGGCTCGATCGCTGGAAAGTTCGATAGGAGCTCGGTCGGTGAGAGGTCCGACCGATGGACGACTACTGAGGAGTTCGACCGTTGGGAGTTCGAAGGAGCTCGGTCGGCTGAAGGGACGGTCGCTTGAGGAGTTCGACCGAGGGATGACCGCCAAGGAGTTCGACCGAGGGATGACTGCCAAGGAGTTTGACCAGCTGAAGGGGTTCGGCTCAAGATCCATCCCCTAAAGCTCTTCCGTGGCTACTGATTGTATTAGGCTGAGCATCGAACTAGACTTTGGTAGGAGCGAGGTTTATCCCCAACATTAACCATAGCTAAAATATGGTTATCTAAAGAATTCTCCATGAAGGACCTAGGTGAAGCATCCTTTATTCTAGGAATTAAGGTCTATAGAGATAGACCAAATAGGATGCTAGGACTTTCACAAAAGATGTACATAGAGGAAGTGCTAAAGTGGTTTAGCATGAAAAACTCTAAGAGGGGTTTGGTACCCTTTAGACATGGCATTCATCTTTCCAAGAAGATGTACCCTAGCATGCCTGGGGAAATAGAATGCATGAGCAAGATCCCTTATGCTTCAGAAATGGGAGCCTCATGTATGCCATGTTATGTACATGATCAGATATAGCTTATGCTGTGAGTGTCACGAGCAGATATTAGACGAATTCAGATGAAGAACACTGGACTTCTATGAAATGTATCCTTAAGTACTTGAGAAGAACTAAGGATATGTTGTTGATCTTTGGTAATGGAGAACTCCAAGTCCAGGGGTATACAGACTCGCATTTTATGTCCGATATAGATGATCGAAAGTTAACATCCGAGAGTCTGTTTGTGTGTAATGATGGTGCTGTCAGTTAGAAGAGTTTCAAGCAGACTGTGATAGCAGATTTCATCATGGAAGCAAAATACATCGCTGCGTCAGAAGCTGCGAAGGAGGCATTTTGGTATAAGAAGTTTGCCACAGAGATCGGAGTGATGCCATCAGATGCCATTCCTCTATACTGCGATAATAATGGTGCCATAGCCCTTGCTAAGGAGTCAAGATTTTATCAAAAATTTAAGCACATCGAGCAGTGATACCACCTCATCCATGATCGAGGTCAAGAAAGTCGACTCTGCAGATAATGCGGTGGATCCACTCACAAAGCTGTTGGACCAGCAAAAGATCGAAGCCCACCTTGAGAAGATGGAACTTAGATTTATAGCCAATTGACTTTAGGTCAAGTGGGAGTTTGTTAGATATATGTGCCCTAGAAGACAAAATTGACTTACACTTGTAATACACTTCTAAGGATAAAATTATAATTTTGACTATAAATAATAAAATAAATTATTTTCTATCATAAATATGTATTTAGTGTCTGTGATACATCCCTTGAGTTAATGATCTCGAGAGTTGAAAATTTAAAACAAGAATGTTGGTGCAGAAATCCATCTTCGTCAGAGGTCGTCGGAGTCGAGGCCGCTGAGGTCGCTGCCGGGGACCTGCAAAACAAAGTCCCATCCGGAATCGGTGGGGGGGGTGGCTCCGGCAGGACCCTCCGACGGTCAAGTTAGTTTCCAGCCAACAGGAATGGAGTGCTCGGAATGAGTTCCGGAGCTTAGAGATGAGGAGGAGAGCTTAGAGAGTCGAGAGTTCAGAAAGCTTAGAGAGTCGAGAGTTCAGAGAGCTTAGCCTTAGCGTGTTGGGAGGGTCCTTTAAATAGTGGATCTTGATGGTGACAATTGCAGCCGCGTGCTGGCGGGCCGCTCGAGGTTCGGCGGAGTCAGTCTCACGGGATAGTGCCGTGTGCGGCGGATTGATGGCGACAGCCATCGCCGCCTGACAGTGCGGCGGACTGATGGTGATGGCTGCAGAGCTTGTGGCGGACTGATGGTGATGGCTGCAGAGCTTGCCGAATTAAGGGTTGAAGGCCTTCGTCGTGTGCCCATTTCGGAGGAGTTTGGGCTCCTGAAGAAGAAGATAGGAGGGAGTTCGGCTCCCATAGGCGTCTGGCTGGAGGTATGCAGCTAAGGCTCGTCCGCTGAAGAGTTTGGCCGCTGAGAATCCGAAGCTTGACCATTTGGGAGTTCGGCCGGCTGTTGGACTTCGGCTGAGTTTGGGAGTTCGGCCGGCTGTTGGACTTCGGTTGAGGCTTGGACGCTTGAGAGTTCGGTAGGAGCTCGATCGTTTGAAGTTCGGTGAGGGCAACCACTGAGGAGTTCGGTCGAGGGCGACTGCTGAAGAGTGCCGAGTGACGACTGCTTGGGGAGTTCGGCCGAGAGGCATCCGTTTGGGAAGTTCGGCCGAGGGGGAAGCCCGGGAGGAGCTCGGATGGCCGAATGGGCGTCTGGGAGGAGTTCGTCTCCTGAAGAAGTCCTACCGCTTGGAGTCCAAGGAGCTCGGCCGCCAGGAAGTTCGGCTGGCGGTGGGAGTTCGGCCCAAAGCCTAGACGCTGGGAGTTCGGCCGCTTGGCAGTTCGGTCGGCTGAAGGAGTTTGGTTAGACGAGTGCGCTAAAGCTCTTCTGCGGCTACTGGTTGCATTATGCTGAGCATCGGGTCGGGCTTCGGTAGGAGCGGGATTTATCCCCAACAGTAGCCCCCCCACTCCCGAGTTCAAAAATTGAAGGAAGGGAGTACCAAAACAGGCGACTGCCGAAGTCTTCTTCCAGGCCCCGCGCTTGTTGTAGCTGAAGCTCGGGGGAGGTCTCATCTCCAGCCAATGTTGACGTTGAAGTTGAAGCTGAGGCTTGGGGGAGACCTCATCTCCGGTCGATGTTTGGAGTTGAAGCGAAACTCATTTCCTGCAGTCGAGGTTGATGTGGGCGCTCGGGGGCGGCCTCATCTTCTCATCTTCCGCAGCCGAGGCTTGCCGTAGACTTTGAGGCTCGGTCTCGGATCTTGCTCACGTCAGGACGAGGTTCCCCTCCTGTTCCTAACCGACTGTGGGGGCACATTCGGACCGTCGTCCGTGCTTCTCCCCCCATCTCATTTTAGGTGAACGAGGCCTTCGACCTTGCTCGCGTTAGGACGAGGTTCTCCTCCTGTTCCTAACGGGCTGTGGGGGCACATGGGGACCGTCGTCCTCGCCTCTCCCCCCATCTCGTTTTAGGTGAACGAGGCCTTTGACCTTGCTCGCGTTAGGACGAGGTTCTCCTCCTGTTCCTAACGGGCTGTGGGGGCACATGGGGACCGTCGTCCTCGCCTCTCCTCCCATCTCATTTTAGGTAAATGAGGCCTTTGACCTTGCTCGCGTTAGGACGAGGTTCTCCTCCTGTTCCTAACGGGCTGTGGGGGCACATGGGGACCGTCGTCCTCGCCTCTCCCCCCATCTCGTCCTTTAGGTAAACGAGGCCTTCGACCTTGCTCGCGTTAGGACGAGGTTCTCCTCCTGTTCCTAACGGGCTGTGGGGGCACATGGGGACCGTCGTCCTCGCCTTCTCCCCCCATCCCGTCCTTTGTGAACGGGGCCTTCGACTTTGCTCACGCTAGGACGAGGTTCTCCTCCTGTTCCTAACGGGCTGTGGGGGCACATGGGGACCGTCGTCCTCGCCTCTCCCCCCATCCCGTCCTTTGTGAACGGGGCCTTCGACTTTGCTCACGCTAGGACGAGGTTCTCCTCCTGTTCCTAACCGGCTGTGGGGGCACATTCGGACCGTCGTCCGTGCTTCTCCCCCCATCCCGTCCTTTGTGAACGGGGCCTTCGACTTTGCTCACGCTAGGACGAGGTTCTCCTCCTGTTCCTAACCGGCTGTGGGGGCACATTCGGACCGTCGTCCGTGCTTCTCCCCCCATCCCGTCCTTTGTGAACGGGGCCTTCGACTTCGCTAGGAATTCTTACCGAGGGGAAGCCACTCGCAGCACATTTCCGTTTGAGGGTCGTCGGGGTGTTGTTCCTCTGAGTTCCCTCGGGCAGCGAGTCCCATCCAGACGACCTCCTCTATTACATGCTGGCCTCCTTAATTTGGAGCATGCTTCTCTTGACTTTGTCGCTGGGAGGACGACGAATCACCGATGTAGCTAGCTCCTAGCTCCTCCCCGGGGTGGCGTTGATGACGCCGCGAGGCGGCCGACCTTCTTGTCTTTTCTAGTTACGGCAGCGCCTTTAGCCGATCTTCTCCTGCTTCAGACTGGCGTCGGAGGAATTTATCCCGTCGTCCCTTTTTGACGAGCTCTTCAATCTCGTCTTGGAGCTGAACGTATTCCTCAGTGTCGTGGCCGTGGTCGCGATGGTAGGAGCTTTACTTGCTTCGATCGCGCACGTTTGGGGAGGCCGTAGTCCTTCAGGTCTTGGCGGCTGGCTCTTAACTTCGCCGAGAATTCGAGTTAGAGGAGCGGGTCGTAGTTGCGGAATCCTTTCGGGAGGAGGATTTCTTCGCGCCCTTCTATCGGGGCTTCCTTTGCGGTGAGCTCGAGAAGTTCGGGCTTCGCTTGCGTGGAGCTTCATTCCGCTTTCCCGCGAAACTTTCTTTCCGTGGGAGAACTTCATGCTTCTTTGTCCGGACTTCCCTGCTCGCAGAGAGGGGGTCGGCTTTGCTTGCCCGAACTTTATTGCACCTCCCGTGAATTCGTTGTAGCGACGTACTTGAGGGGGAGTTCGGCCTCGATCGCCCTGGGGCGGTCTCGAGCGCGGCCGAACTTCACTTGGGTGATCTGCTGCGGAGTTCGGCCTCCTTTATGCCGAACTTCATTCCGTGGGAGAACTTCGTTCCGTCCTCGCTTGCACCGAACTTCACTGTGATGGTGGGCTTTAAGGTGGAGTTCGGCTTCACTTGCGCCGAGCTTCATTGATGAGCTTCAAAAGGGAGAGTTCGGTTTTGCTTCCGCCGAACTTTATTTCGATGAGCTGAGGAGTTCGGCCTTCCTCCGAACTTCATTCCGTGGGAGAACTTTCGCTCCGCCCTTCGCTTTGTGCCGAACTTCATTCCGCTTTAGGGGCTCGGCTTTTTCACGCCAAACTTCCGTCCTTGCTTGCGCCGAACTTCATTTGGATGTTGAGCTTCGAACGGAAGTTCGGCCTTACTTGAGCCGAACTTCATTCCGAGCCTCCATGGGAGTTCCGTCTTGCTTCCGCCGAACTTTATTCGGATGAGGGGCCTCAACTTCAGGGAAGTTCGGCTTTGCTTCGAGGTGGAGTTCGGCTTTCCTTGCGCTGGGAGGTTGTGGACGTTTCCGAACTTCACTCCACCTCCTTGGACGCGGCCGAACTTCATCCCGCCTCCTTGCAAAACCTTTCGAGATGGGGGGTTCGGCTCATCCTGAGCGATGAGCTTCGAAGGGGGAGTTCGGCTTCGCTTCCGCCGAACTTCATTGATGATCTTCCAGCGGGAGTTTGGCTTCGCTTCCGCCGAACTTTCATTCCGAACGATGAGCTTCGAAGGGGAGTTCGGAAACGTGTGACCGAGCTTCAGTCCGCTTCCTTTCTTCGGCGGATCTATCTAGCCTGCCGATTAGCCGCTTGCCGCTGACTTCGCCGTCCTTGGCCTCGAAAGCCTCCTCTGCCCGGGCATAATTTTCGGCCCGAGCCAGCATGTCGGCAAAGTCCCTGGGAGGCTTCTTTTCCAGGGAGAACAATAGATTGTTCTTCTGAAGGCCGCTTTTGAGAGCGGCCATGGCGACCGACTGGTCCACGTCCCGGACCTCTAGCGCAGCAGTATTGAACCGAAAAATGAAAGCCCGGATGGATTCCCCCTCTTTCTGCCTGATGGCCATTAGGGAGTCCGAACTTCGGCGTGGGCGCCGACTACTGACGAAATGGGCCGCGAATTGTTGACTCATTTGATCGAACGACAGGATGGTATTCGGCTTGAGCGCCGAGTACCAGTTCCTAGCGGCTCCTTTAAGGGTAGAGGGGAAAGCCCGGCACAGGATGGCGTCTGGCGCTCCATGGAACAGCATCGTCGTCCGGAAGGCTTCCAAGTGGTCGACTGGGTCGGTGGTCCCATTATAGCTCTCGAACTGTGGGAGCTTGAAGTTCGGCGGGATCGGTTCCCGCATGATTTTCTACGAGAAAGGAGGGTCGGTTCGGATCTCATTACCGTATGAGGAGGGAGCGTGGCGGAGTTCTTCGATTCGTCGGCTCATTTCTAAGAGCCTTCGATCCAGAAGATCTTCACGGTCTGTCTTCCTGCTGAATGGGTGCAAAGCTTCTCCCTCGGACGAGCTGCGGTTCGAACAAGGGCTCCCCTTCCGTTGCCTTCCTTTTTCGGGGATTGGAGGTCGAGTAGCCCATGTCGATTGCCTCTGGACTGGACCACACGGCTCTGGAGAATCCTGCGCTGGTTGAACTGGTACGGCGGCCTGCTGGTGCATGGCCTGCACCGCCTGAACTGCCTCAGTGAGGCCACGAACCTGCTGGACGAGCAGGTTGAACTGTTCAGCGTCCACCGTGGCCACAGACCGATCCTGGACCGCCGGGGTCGGAGCGGTAGCGGACGAACCCGGATGGGATCGGGCCGCAGAGGCTGCCGATCGTCGGGCTGCAGAACGAGCCTGGGTCACCGGGGCTGGAGCAGGAGCGGACGGACTCGAACGGGATCGGGCTGCGGAGGCCGCCGATCTCCGGGTGGAGGCTCTCCTGGGGGGCATCTTTTTCCGTTGGAAGGGAATTTGAATTAAGAGGAAGAGAGATTTCTCGAGCACTCCTTTAAGAACAGAGGCACACCGACTTCCTTTAAGAGGAGAATCTTTGTCGGCAGGCCCTTCCTCTAGCGCCAATCTGTTGGTGCAGAAATCCGTCTTCGTCGGAGGTCGCCGGAGTCGAGGCCGCTGAGGTCGCCGTTGGGGACCTGCAAAATGAAGTCCCGTCCGAAACCGATGGGGGGTGGCTCCGGCAAGATCCTCTGACGGTCAAGTTAGTTTCCAGCCAATAGGAATGGAGTGCTCGGAATGAGTTCCGGAGCTTAGAGATGAGGAGAGCTTAGAGAGTCGAGAGTTCAGAGAGCTTAGAGAGTTGAGAGTTTAGAGAGCTTAGCCTTAGCGTGTCGGAAGGGTCCTTTAAATAGTGGATCTTGATGGTGACAATTGCAGCCGCGTGCTGGTGGGCCGCTCGAGGTTCGGCGGAGTCAGTCTCACGGGATAGTGCCGTGTGCGGCGGATTGATGGCGACAGCCATCGCCGCCTGACAGTGCGGCGGACTGATGGTGATGGCTGCAGAGCTTGCGGCGGACTGATGGTGATGGTTGCATAGCTTGCCGAATGAAGGGTTGAAGGCCTTCGTCGTGTGCCCATTTCGGAGGAGTTCGGGCTCCTGAAGAGGAAGATAGGAGGGAGTTCGGCTCCCATAGGCGTCTGGCTGGAGGTATGCAGCTAAGGCTCGTCCGCTGAAGAGTTCGACCGCTGAGAATCCGAAGCTTGGCCGTTTGGGAGTTCGGTCGGCTGTTGGACTTTGGTTGAGGCTTGGACACTTGAGAGTTCGGTAGGAGCTCGATCGTCTGAAGTTCGGTGAGGGCAACTGCTGAGGAGTTCGGCCAAGGGCGACTACTGAAGAGTTTGGCCGAGTGACGACTGCTTGGGGAGTTCGACCGAGAGGCATCCGTTTGAGAAGTTCGGCCGAGGGGGAAGCCCGGGAGGAGCTCGGATGGCCGAATGGGCGTCTGAGAGGAGTCCGTCTCTTGAAGAAGTCCTGCCGCTTGGAGTCCAAGGAGCTCGGCCGCCAGGAAGTTCGGCTGGCGGTGGGAGTTTGGCCCGAAGCCTGGATGCTGGGAGATTGGCCGCTTGGTAGTTTGGCCGGCTGAAGGAGTTCGGCTAGACCAGTGCGCTGAAGCTCTTCTGCGGCTACTGGTTGCATTATGCTGAGCATCGGGTCGGGCTTCAACAGGAGCGGGATTTATCCCCAACAAAGAATTTTCATTATTAACTTATAAAATGCTTCCGACCGTAAGATCATCATAGGGATGGTGATTGAGGAAGGTTGGTGTACAATCGCTTCTTTATAGTAGATGAGTCTTGAGTCTACAGTGTAGAGACACCAGAGCAAGAGTATAGGAATTCGTTAGAGAATGAGGACATTGAGCGTGACCACGTCGAGCAGTCATAAGAAAGTCTACCTTCTCGTCAATGACTGACTCGAAGCTGTAGTGGTGTGTCTAGTTCTTTGACCTGAGGTGCATCGGTAATTCACCTTGAGGGTGTTATAGTTTGACTACACCATGACTCGGTCTCCTAACCATTCGAAATCCTGAGGTGTATATTGGCTATAGCATATTCATTGTAGGAATTGGATTGTACCAAGAGAAAATCTATCTACCTCAATAGAAGTGGAGTAGCCCTATGATGATCATGAGAATCAAGTGTTAGATATGTGTGCCCTAGAAGCCAGAATTGGTTGATACTTGTAATACACTTATAGGAGCAGAATTATAATTTTGACTATAAATAATAAAATGAGTTATTTTCTTTCACATATGTGTATTTAGTGTCTGTGATACATCCCTTGAATTAATGGTAATGATAATTCTTATTTTCAAGAGTTAAAAATTTAAGATAAGAATTTTCATTATTAACTCATAAAATGCTCATGACCGTAGGATTATCATGAGGATGGTGAATGATCCAGAAGGTTAGTGTATAATCGCATCTTTATAGTAGATGAGTCTTGAGTCTATGATGTAGAGACACCAGAGCGAGAGTATAGATACTCGTTAGAGAATGAGGGCACTGAGCGTGACCACCTCGAGTAGTCATAAGGAAGTCTACCTTCTCGTCGATGACTGACTCGATGCTGCAGTGGTGTGTCTGGTTCTTTGACCTGAGGTGCATCGACAGTTCACCTTGAGGGTGTTATAGTTTGACTACACCATTACTCGATCTCCTAGCCATATCGGAAACCTGAGGTGTATGTTGGCTATAGCATGTTCATTGTAGGAATTGGATTGCACCAAGATGGAATCTATCTACCTCGGTGGATGAGGAGCAGCCCTATGATGAATCATGAGAATCAAGTCCATAAGCCCATGGCCATGGCAGAGAGTGAAATAATAGAAAGAGTTTCTATTAAGATTTTCACATCGGACTTGAATCGAATGATTAAATCATATGATAGAAATTAGGGTTTGACGAGTTCACCTTAACCCTAATCTGATCGGGGCTCAAGATAGAAGAACTTAATCACACAAGTAGCTGCACCAAGAGGTTCATTTTTAATTTTGATGGGTTGCCACCATATACTGCTAGGTGTCACTGGTGGATTTTGGGAGTAATTAGAATGATTTAGATGATCGATCATTCTAGTTGTCTGAATCAGAAGAGTTCTGATCCATCGAAAGGAGTTTCGATGATGTCGATGATGGAGATCATGACATATCCCATTATCATATAGAACTGAACCTAACTAGGTCAAACAAACAAAGCTTTAGATCTAGATATCATCAATTGGACTAACCCAGTTCAATTGATTTGAATTGGATTGAATTAGGTTCAAGAAAACCATGCTAGCACACGATTGAGCCTAATATTCTTCTTTGTCTATCATTAAAAGATGTCTCAACTGAGCCAAATGAGTTTGTGCTCACTCAGGTACCTTTACCTGATCTGACTGGAGCTTATCTAGGTTAGAAAAGGATTATCTTAATTTATGAGATAAATTTAAGATAACAACTACCATTTTTCGTCACCTGCTAATTCTTGTCCTTTGACTTTGGTCAAATGTTGACCTTTGACCCTTGGACATCTGCCCATATATCATGCACTTATTGAAGAGTAGATAGGGACTTATCCCCTTTCTAGAAATTGGAAAGATGGGAGCGCACACCTAGGATGGCGTGCGCCTATGGATAGGGATGCCTGAAGTCTCATACGGATGGGACTTCAGGTTGCTTTTTGGATTCAAACTAGGTGACCCTCACCTATAGACTTTGACCAGTCTTAGGCACCACCTTAGGATGAATCTATGGGTCTCTCATTTGATTGAATCAGATGATGTCATCCCATCAATCAGATTTAGATCTGATTAAATGAAGCAACGTGATTGGCCGAGGTGATGTGGCACTGCATGGTGCAGTAGGATCTATATAAAGACCTATCTGCACCCACTTTTCAGAGACTCCTCTCTTAGCCATGCCCCAAGGTTATTCCTCTCTTTTCTCCATGCCACCTTCAAGCCATCTCTCTCCTCTCCATGCCCAAGGATAGTTGGACTTCAGATTAGTACGATTCAGATAAGAAAAGGCTGACGAAAAAGAAAGAAGGTAGCACTACTGTAGAGACGACTGCTGATCTTCAGAAGGAGTTTTGAAGATCCTCCAAATCAGATCCAGATCTAATTTTTGGAGAAAAGAAAGATAAGAAGAAGATCTCTAGATTCAATCTGAGTGAATATCGATAGAGGTCAGACGCTTGTGTGGTTAGATCCAGAACTTCAGACCATCAGCGGATCATCAATGGATAATCGAATTACCCATATCAAGATAAAACTAATTTAGATTTAATTTAAATTAATTTTTTTTATTTACCAGATCATAAAATTAGATCTAAAAAATGTTATATCTAATTAGGATTTAAGAGAAAATTTTTGAAATATGCCTCTCGATGCAATCAGATCTGAACGAACCTGATCCTGGAAAATCAGAATTTTTCCTCCAACTGGTATCAGAGCCAGGTTCTTATAAAATTTATTTAGATCTAATTTAATTTGATAAATTAGTGATTTCATATATCACATGATATATGATTAGATCTAAAATTAAAAAATTAAAAAAAATAAAATTAATTAATCTAGATATAATATGTATAAGATACATAACTAGATTAGGAATGGAATTGTTCTATGTGTAGTCTAGTATAATTATAATTTTTATTTAATTAAATATATTTTTTTAATCTATTTATTTATTATTTTTTGATCTTATAAATATTATAATTAGATCTAAAAATAAAAAATAAATTAAATTTAATTTATTCATATGAGATATGATAGTTGCATGTTTAGACTAGTTGTAGAATAGTTCTACAAATAGGTCTAGATTAAATTTTATTTGATGAGATCAAATTTAAATTTAATTTTTTAGATGATTATGAGATAATTTAGATCTGAAAAACATGCATGCATGATACATGAGATGTATGCAAAACATATTTTCAATTAGATCAATTTTCTTATATGAGATATATGCTTAGATCTAATTAGTTTTTGTAGATTAGTTGTATTTCTGATTAAGGCGTTCCCCTTGGCCGTCCGATCATAAGAACAAAGTAGGGCTTTAAAGACCCTCTCCTTTCCATTCGATGGGGTGTTCTTATGATGTGTAGGGGTGCTGTGCATTCGTCCTTAATCAGAAATTAAAAACTTACTTTCTGCAAAATCCTAGATCCTGAAAATCCTAGGATCTTATTTATGCATTTTTTTTTATGAACCCTAAACTTAATTAAGAATTAAGATTATGAAATATATTAGGTCTAAAATTGAGAATTTTTAGATCTAAGACATATTCATAAAATTGGGTTCGGGCTTGGGTAGCTCAATTAGGTCTAAGCGGTTGATCAAACCGAATCAAGAGTTGGTTAGATGGGATCAACAATGCTTAAATTGACCAGCCTAATAGGATTAAGTCTGGGTCAAGATCGAGTCACGTGAGTGATCGATCAAGCTAAGACCTAATTAGGCTCAGTGGTTAGAGTCTGGATTGTAGGCTAACCCAATTGGTTCTGGCTCAATAATTTGGTGTCTAAGGTAAGTTTGGTAGATACGATCGACTGATTTTTAATTGGGAGCTACTCGACTCGAATGCTTCTTGTCGAATTAATGGCATATCTCTTTCACCAGTCTCACTTATCTGGCCATGTTTGTTGACTCAGTTTTGATCTGAGGTGGTTAATAATCCAAGCTAACCCATGCCACTAGGTTAGTCATAATGGTTATGACTAATGTCAAGTCTAGTTTAATGAGACCTAAATCAAATTCTCCCTAAGAAAAGATTAAGTCTAAGGTCTTCCACCATTGTAGATGTGCGGGCCCTTTCCCGGGTTGATTGTTCTCGTTGGTTACAGTGGCTCAGTTGCATCAGAAAGATGCAACCATGTCTATTAGACATTGGATGCTACAAGTTGAAGGATGGATTGGGCTCAATATTTTGGATACGGTGAGAGACTCAATTAGAAATCCAATCTATGCAAATGGTGGGTCTGACTTAACTAAGGAGTGGATCAATATTCTGGATACGGTGAGATTCATGAATTAGAGACCAAGTTTGGGTGCATCCATGATTAGAGAATCATTGAACAAGAGTTGTTCACTCATTGGCTAACCCATCACCAATAACTGTTAGGTGAGGTGATGAGTCAGTTGGTGAGACCGCACCACCCACTAGAAATCATTAATCATGAAGATTTTCGCATCTCTACAGAGAGAGTGTAGGGATCCAAAAAAATAGTGGAAGCTAATTTGTTTAAAAAAAATTCCTAAACAAATTGGTTAAGTCTTAATTATAGTATCTAACTAGAAACTTTGACTCTCTACAGAAAAATATCTGCATCCAATCCACTAGCATGAATCCTGGACACCCATAGACTGATCAGACTAAATTACATGGATTGGCTTCGAAACTTCAAAATCATTTTTGATTCTGAGAAGTTAACTCATGTATTGGATAAGGACCCTCCCACCTTATCAGCTCGTCCATCCGTTGAACAGAGAGCGTCTCTAGATAAATGGACAGATGATGATAACAAGAGCAGATACTACATGTTGGGCTCGATGCCTGATGAACTTCAGTGCCAACATGAAGATATCTGGACTGCTTACCAAATGTTGGCTCACCTATAGGAGATGTTTGGTGAACAGAGTCACGCAGCCAAGTATCAAGTCACTAAATGACTATTCAAGACTAAGATGCATGATGGGCAGTCAGTCCAAGATCATTGTCTGATGATGATCAAGGACATGGAAGAGCTTGAGAAGCTCAGAGTGAGGTTGGACTTGGATCTGCAGAATGATATAATTCTGCAATCCTTGACTGATGCATATGGGCAATTCATCATGAACTTACCACATGCATAAACTTCAAAATTCCTTGGCCGAACTTAATGAATATGCTGGTTACCGCTGAGCTTTCTATGAAAGGTTCTAAAGGCTCAGTTCTTGCTATGGAACGGACTTCTTCCAAGAAGAAAGTCTTTTGAAAAAAAAGAAGAAGTCTATGAAAAAGCAGAAGGTGGAAGGAGGAAAGAAGAAAAAGACAGAGCTGAAGAAGAAGGCCGCTGTCAAAGAAAAGTATTTCCATTGCAACAATGACGGCCACTTGAAAGCGGAAACTGCCCTACTTACCTGGCCACCCTAAAGAAGAAGAGAGGAAGGTCCTTCTGGAGGTATGCTCGTTATTGAGTCTAACCTTACGATTTCTTCTGCATCCAGTTGGGTGCTTGACTCTGGTTCTAGTGCTCATCTTATGCACTTCTATGCAGGATCTTGAGGATAGCAGGAGGCTGAGGGATGGAGACATGATCCTACATCGTTAAAAATGGAGCAAGAGTTGCTGCAGTAGCCGTGGGAACATATCCCTCTTCGACTTACCATCTGGTTTAGACTTAGTTTTAAAAGACTGTTATTATGTGCCTGCAGCTAAGCAGGAATTTGATTTCTATTTTTTTGCTTAGCATTAAGAAGGTTATGTGATTACCTTTTCTTAAGGACCATTGTAACATTCTTTATGAAAGAAATAAAATTGCAAATGGTTTCCTTATTAATGGTCTTTATCAGTTACATATTGATGTACCTATTTTTAACTATCGAGCAAAATGTGAATGCCAAAAATCAAAATGACCTAGGGATAGTCCAAATGATAGATATCTATGGCACCTGAGATTAGGTCATATAGCAGAAGATAGGATTAACAAATTAGGAGAAAAATGGGCTATTGAGTCCATTGACTTTCGAGTCATATCCAACTTGTGAATCTTGTCTTCAAGGCAAAATGACTAAACTCCCTTTTGTTGGACATGGGGAAAGGGCCACAGATCTCCTTGCCCTAGTACATACTGATGTGTGCGGCCCATTTGATGTGCCGGCTAGAGGCAATTTTGTCTACTTCATTACCTTTACCGATGATCTGTCTAGGTATGGGTATGTGTATCTTATGAGACACAAGTCTGAAGCTTTTGAAAAGTTCAAAGAATTCAGACATGAAGTAGAAAAACAAACTAGAAAAACCCATTAAGGTTCTTCGATCAGATCGAGGAGGTGAATACCTTAGCCGAAAATTCCTAGACTATCTTAAGAAAAAATGGCATAGTCTCTCAATGGACTCCACCAGGAACACCTCAACTCAACGAGATTTCAGAACGGAGAAATCGGACTCCTATTGGATATGGTTCGATCCATGATGAGCTTCACAGACCTCCCTGATTTTCTTTGGGGACACTTCATTGTTAACTTCAATTTATCTACTGAATAGGGTTCCCTCTAAAACCGTTCCTACCACACCGTATGAGATATGGCATGGTAAGAAACCAAGTCTGAGTCATCTCAGAATTTGGGGTTGTCCGGCTCATGTCAAAAGACAACAAGCGGACAAGTTAGAGTTTAGGTCCTTTAGAGCTCGATTCATAGGATATCCTAAAGAGTCATTAGGATACTATTTCTACATTCCAGAAGACCACAATGTGATTGTGAGTCGACATGCCATCTTTCTTGAAAAATAGTTTATTCAAGATAGCGGCATTGGAAAGCAGATTAAGCTTGATGAGAAAGTCTCACAAGTACAACGAGCTAAGGACCAATTGGAACCAAATCAGGTTGAGCCAATAAGAACACTACCTCCTCCACCTCGTAGATCGAAAAGAGTTTTCCGTCCTCCCTGAAAGATACTTAGGTATTATTTCAGAGGAAGTAGAGAAAATGTTCCTCGTATAGGTAATGGTGCTCATGGTGATGATCCCAAAACCTACAATGAGGCGATATCAGATATCGACTCCGAGAAATGGCTTAGAGGCAATGCAGTCAGAAATTGACTCGATGCACTCAAACCAAGTCTGGACCTTGGTAGATCCACCAGAAGGTATAGTACCTATTGGGTGTAAATGGATCTTCAAGAGAAAGATTGGTGCAGATGGAAAATGTGGAGACATTCAAGGCTAGACTTAGTGGCAAAAGGTTATAGTCAACGCGAAGGCATTGACTATCAGGATACCTTTTCCTCCAGTAGGCTATGCTAAAATCCATCCGCACATTGCTTGCTGTTGCAGCCTATTTCGATTATGAAATATGGCAAATGGACGTGAAAAACGGCATTCTTAAATGGATATCTTGAGGAAGATATCTATATGGAACAGCCGCTAGGTTTCACATCCAGTGATACTGATCACAAGGTTTGCAAGCTGCAAAGGTCCATATATGGACTTAAGCAAGCATCTCGGAGCTGGAACACTCATTTCAATGATGTGATCAAAATATTTGGTTTCATCAAAAATGAAGAGGAACCATGTGTCTTTCAAAAAGGTCAGTGGGAGCGCTGTTGTCTTCCTCGTATTGTACGTGGATGACATCCTCCTTATTGGGAATGATATTCCCATGTTGACATCAGTCAAAATGTGGTTGTCCAAAGGAATTCTCCATGAAAGACCTAGGTGAAGCATCCTTTATTCTAGGAATTAAGGTCTATAGGGATAGACCGAATAGGATGCTAGGACTTTCACAGAAGATGTACATAGAGGAAGTACTAAAGAGGTTTAGTATGGAAAACTCTAAGAGGGGATTAATACCCTTCAGACATGGTATTCATCTTTCCAAGAAGATGTGCCCTAGCACACCTGAGGAAATAGAACGCATGAGCAAGATCCCTTATGCTTCTGCAATAGGGAGCCTCATGTATGCCATGCTATGTACACGACCTGATATAGCCCATGCTGTGAGTGTCACAAGCAGATATCAGTCAAATCCAGGTGAAGAACACTGGACTTCTGTGAAATGTATCCTTAAGTACTTAAGAAGAACTAAGGATATGATTTGGTCTTTGGTAATGGAGAACTCCAAGTCCAGGGATATACAGACTCGGATTTTATGTCCGATGTAGATGATCGAAAGTCGACATCTGGAAGTCTGTTTGTGTGCAATGGTGGAGCTGTCAGTTGAAAAAGTTTCAAGCAAACTGTGATAGCAGATTCCACCATGGAAGCAGAATATATCGCTGCATCAGAAGCTGCAAAGGAAGCATTCTGGTACAAGAAGTTTGCCGTAGAGATCGGAGTAATGCCATCAGATGCCATTCCTCTATACTGCGACAATAATGGCGCCATAGCCCTTGCTAAGGAGCCGAGGTCTCACCAAAAATCCAAGCACATTGAGTGGCGATACCACCTCATCCGTGATTACCTCGAGAAGGGTTACGTCGAGGTCAAGAGAGTCAACTCCGCAGACAATGCGGCAGACCCACTTACAAAGCCGTTGGACCAGCAGAAGATCGAAGCCCACCTTGAGAAGATGGGACTTAGATTTGTAGCCAATTGACTTTAGGTCAAGTGAGAGTTTGTTAGATATGTGTGCCCTAGAAGTCAGAATTGGCTGACACTTATAATACACTTCTAAGGATAAAATTATAATTTTGACTATAAATAATAAAATAAATTATTTTCTATCACATATATGTATTTAGTGTCTATGATACATCTCTTGAGTTAATGGTAATGATAATTCTTATTTTCAAGAGTTGAAAATTTAAGACAAAAATTTTCATTATTAACTATAAAATGCTCCTGATCGTCGGATCATCATGAAGATGGTGAATGATCCGAAAGATTAGTATACAATCGCATCTTTATAGTAGATGAGTCTTGAGTCTGCGGTGTAAAGACATCAGAGCGAGAGTACAGATACTCGTTAGAAAATGAGGGCACTAAGCATGACCACCTCAAGTAGTCATAAGAAAGTCTACCTTCTCATCGATGACTGACTCGAAGCTGCAGTGGTGTGTCTGATTCTTTGATCTGAGGTGCATCGACAGTTTATCTTGAGGATGTTATAGTTTGACTACACCATGACTCGATTTTCTAGCCATTCGAAACCCTGAGGTGTATGTTGGCTATAGCATGTTCATTATAGAAATTGGATTGCACCAAGATGAAATCTATCTATCTTGGTGGATGAGGAGCAACCCTATGATGATCATGAGAATCAAGTCCATAAGCCCATGATCATGGTAGAGAGTGAAATAATAGAAAGAGTTTCTATTAAGATTTTTACATCAGACTTGAATCGAATGATTAAATCATATAATAGAAATTAGGGTTTGACGAGTTCACCTTAACCCTAATCTGATCAGGGCTCAAGATAGAAGAACTTAATCACATAAGTAGCTGCACGAAGAGGTTCATTTTTAGTTTTGATGGATTGCTACCATATACTACTAGGTGTCACTGGTGGATTTTGAGAGCAATTAGAATAATTTAGATGATCGATCATTTCAGTCATCTGAATTAGAAGAGTTCTGATCCATCGAAAGGAGTTTCGATGATGTCGATGATGGAGATCATGACATATCTCATTACCATATAGAACTGAATCTAACTGAATCACACAAATAAAAATTTAGATCTGGATATCATCAATTGGACTAACCCAGTTCAATTGATTTGAATTGGATTCAATTAGGTTTAAGAAAATCGTGCTAGCACACGATTGAGCCTAACATTCTTCTTTTTCTATCATTAAAAATTATCTCGACTGAGCCAAATGAGTTTGTGCTCACTCAGGTACCTTTACCTGATCTGATTAGAGCTTGTCCAGATCAGAAAAGGATTGTCTTAATCTATGAGATAAATTTAAGACAATACCTATCATTTTTCGTCACCTACTAATTTTTGTTCTTTGACTTTGGTCAAACATTGACCTTTGACCCTTGGACATCTGCCCATATGTCATGCACTTATTGGAGAGCAGATAGGGGTTTATCTCCTTCCTGAAAATTAGAAAGGAGGGAGCGCATGCCTAGGATGGCGTGCGCCCATGGATAGGGATGCTTGGAGTCCCATACAGATGAAACTCTCGGTTGCTTCTTGGATTCAAACTAGGTGACCCTCACCTATAGACTTTGACCAATCTTAGGCGCCACCTTAGGATGAATCTGTGGGTTTCTCATCTGATTGGATCAAGTGATGTCATCCTATCAATCAGATTTAGATTTGATTAAATGAAGCAACGTGATTAGCTGAGGTGATGTGGCACTGCATGGTGCAGCAGAGTCTAGATAAAGACCTATCTGCACCCACTTTTCAAAGACTCCTCTCCTAGCCATGCCCCAAGGCTGTCCCTCTCTTTTCTCCATGCCACATTTAGGCCATCTCTATCCTCTCCATGTCCAAGGATAGTTGGACTTCAGATTAGTGCAATTCAGGCAAAAAAAGGCTGACGAGAAAGAAAGAAGGCAACACTACTGTAGAGACGACTGCTAATCTTCAGAAGAAGTTTTGAAGATTCTCCAAATTAGATCCAGATCTAATTTTTGGAGAAAAAAAGAGAAGAAGAAGATCTTTAGATCCAGTTCGAGTGGATATCGATAGAGGTCAGGCGCTTGCATGCTTAGATCCAGAACCTCGGGCCATCAACAGATCATCAATGGATAATCGGATTACCCATATCAAGATAAAACTAATTTAAATTTAATTTAATTTAATTTTTTATTTATCAGATCATAAAATTAGATCTAAAAAATGTCAGATCTGATTAGAATCTAAGAGAAAATTTTTAAAATATGCCTCTCGATCTAATCAAATATGAACGAACCTGATCCCGAGAAATCATAATTTTTCCTTCAACTTCAAGTCCATAAGTCCATGGCCATGGCAGAGTGAAATAATAGAAAAAATTTTTATTAAGATTTTTATATCGGACTTGAATCAAATGATTAAATTATATAATAAAAATTAGGGTTTGACGAGTTCACCTTAACCCTAATATGATCGGAGCTTAAGATAGAAGAACTTAATCATACAGGTAGCTGCATCGAGAGGTTCATTTTTAGTTCTAATGGATTGCCACCATATACTGCTAGGTGTTACTGGTGGATTTTAGAAGCAATTAGAATGATTTGGATGATCGATCATTCTAGTTGTATAAATCAGAAGAGTTCTGATCTATCGAAAAGTATTTCGATAATGATGATGATAGAGATTACGACTTATCCCATTATCATATAGAATTGAACCTAACTGGATTACACAAACAAGAATTTGGATTTGGATATCATCAATTGGACTAATTCAATTCAATTGATTTGAATTAGATTCAATTAGGTTCAAGAAAATCGTGCTAGCACACAATTGAACCTAATGTTCTCGTTCTACTATCATTAAAAATTATCTCGACTGAGCCAAATGTGTTTGTGCTCACTTAGGTATCTTTACTTGATCTGAATGAAGCTTGTCCAGGTTAGAAAAGGATTTTTTTAATTTATGAGATAAATTAGAGACAATACCTATCATTTTTCATCATCTGCCAATTCTTATCTTTTAACTTCAGTCAAACGTTGATCTTTGACACTTAGACATCTGTCCATGTATCATGCACCCATAGGAGAGCAGATAGGGGCTTATCCTCTTGCTAGAAAATGGAAAGGAGGCAGCGCACGCCTAGGGAGGCATGTGCCTAAGGATAGGGACGCCTGGAGTCCCATATAGATGGGACTCCAGATTGCTTCTTGGAATTAACTTAGGAGGCACCAAGGGACTCTGCTTTGACCAGTCTTGGCATCACCTAAGGATGATTTGAGGGGGCTCTCATCTGATTAGATCAGGTGATATCATCCCACCAATCAGATTTAGATCTGATTACATGAAGTGACGTGATTGGCCGGGATGATGTGGCACTGCATAGCACAGGAAGGTTTATAAAAACCCCATTTGCGCCAAGCTTTAGAGAGAATCACCCATAACCCACACCATAAGGCTGCCCCTCTCCCTCTTTCATGCCATCTTCAGATCTTCTTTCTCCTCTCCACGCCCAAGGAGATTTGGGCTCCAGTTTGGTGCAATCCAGGCAAGAGTAAGATGACGAGAAAGGAAGAAGGCAACGCTGTTGCAAGAGACGATTCTAGATCTTCAAAAGAAGTTTTGAAGATTCTCCAAATCAGATCCAAATCTAATATTTAGAGAGGTAGTAAATTTGGAGAAGATCTCTAGATCTAGCCCAAGTGGATACTGATAGAGGTCAGGCACTTGCATAACTAGATCCAGAACTTCAGACAATCAGCAGGATCATCATAGGATAATCTGATTATCCAATAATAAGATACAAAATTAAATCAAATTTAATTTACTTTTTATTTTTATTTATTAGATCTATAAAATTAGATCTGAAATATCTCAAATCTAATCTAAATTTAAATTTTTTTTTTTAAAATATCTTTCTTGATCCAATTAGATCTGAACGAACCTGACTTAGAAAATCTAAATTTTTCCTTCACTACTGTCTGACATAAGAAAGAAAAAATACTTTGGCCATACTATTGCAAGTAAATTTCTTTCATACTTAAGAAAAAATTTTCTATTTTTTATAACACATATATTATTGTTAGTAGCATGGTTATTTGACCCATAATGTTAATCATTTATCATTTCAAATATATAGTTATCTACACAATTGAGTTTTAAAAATGTGGTCTCCCTCACGCACATATGTTGGTTTTCCTGCATCCTGATGACAAGCATGCAGATATTTTGCACGTTGATAAAATAATCAGTGTAGAAATACTGAATAAAATTGAAGATCCTGAAGGTTATTTTGCTATTCAAACATACATGATGCATGGTCCATGTGGTAAAAGTAGATTATCTTCTCCATGTATGGTTGACAACTGTTGCATCAAATATTTTCTAAAAAAATACAACAACCAAACTTTATTGGATGAAGAAGGCTTCCAATATACAGAAGGAGAAATAATGGCAACACCATGATAAAAAATGGAGTCGAACTGGATAATGCTTATGTGGTGCCTTACAATAGAAAGCTCTTAATAAAGTATCAGACATACATAAATGTTGAATTTTGCAATCGTTCATGGTCAATTAAATACTTATTTAAGTACATAAATAAAGGCCATGATAGAGTTAGTGCAATCATTGAAAAAATAAATGCCGACAGTGTGCTTGTATCTGCAAGTAGAACCATCTAGGTTGATGAGATTAAAGCTTATCTGGACTGCAGATACATTTCAGCATCAAAAGCCTGTTGGAGAATTTTTGAATTTGCCATCAATTACAAAGACCCTTCAGTTGAGAGACTCAATTTTCATCTTCTAGATGAACAAACAATAGTATTTCCTGATATTGTAAATTTAGAAAATGTGTTGAGAAAATCAGAAGTTGATAGAACAATGTTCACGGAATGGATGAAGGCAAATGAGCAACATGAAGAAGCTAGAGAACTAACTTATGTTGAGTTCCCCACAAAACGGGTATGGCACAAAGATATTCTAGAGTGGAAGAAAAGAAAGTCTAGTAGATGTGTGGGCAGAATATTCTATGCCCATCCTGTAAGTGGTGAACATTATTATTTAAGGATGTTACCAAATATTGTTAGGGGTTCCACATCCTTTGAAAATATTCGAACAGTAAATGGAGTCCTCTACCCAACATTCAAGACAGCTTGCTACGCTCTTGGATTGCTTGATGATGATAAAGAATGGCACGATTGTTTACAAGAGGCATCTCTTTGGGGATCTGGTCATCAACTGCGAGAACTTTTTGCAACGCTACTGCTTTACTGTGAAGTTACTAACCCCAAAGAACTTTGGACTTTTAATTGGAAAATATTATTAGAAGATGTGTTATATATACAAAGGAGAAAGTTAGATTAGCCACAGCTTCATCTAACTGAAGAATAGATATAGAGCTATGCATTGTTTGAGATTGAACGAATACTGCAAAGATCAGATAAATCGTTAAGAGATTATGGGGGCATTTCATTACCAAATGCATCGTTATTATGAGAATTAAACAACAAACTTCTTACTGAGAAGACAAATTACAACAGAAAAGAGCTTCGGATAGAATTCAAAAAGCCTTATAGTGGCTTAAACACAGACCAGCTTAAAATATTTAAAGTAGTTGTAAAATCAGCAATAGCAAAAGAAGGCAAGCTTTTCTTCATTTATGGTCATGAAGGAATAGGAAAGACTTATCTATGGAAAATAATTCTGGCAAAACAAAGGTCAGAGAGTCATATTGCTCTTGCTGTAGCATCTTCTGGAATTGCATCATTATTGCTTCCTGGAGGTAAAACTATCCATTAAAGATTTCATATCTCATTGAACTTAATAGAAGATACAATATGTGAGATAAAGCAAGGAACACAATTGGCAGAATTATTGAGCAAAACAAGTCTCATTATATGAGATGGCACACAAATATTGCTTTGAGGCACTAGACCATACACTCAGAGATATATTACGGTCTACTTTATTCCGATAATCTTAACAAACCATTTGATGGAATGACAATGATACTTGGAAAAGATTTTCACCAAATATTACCAGTTGTTCCTAAAGGCAAGAGAGAAGATATAGTAGACGCCTCTATTAAATCATAATTCCTGTGGCAACATTTTGAGATCTATCGACTGCACAAAAATATGCGTTTGGAAAATGGTGCCTGCACAAGTTCAGGTACCGAGTTTGCACAATAGATCCTTAATGTTGGAGATGGTAAAGAAGCATCTGATACTGGTGAGTAATGGATTAAGATTCCATATGAGCTTATGATAGATCGCAATTGCAATGCAATACAAAAAATACTTGAAGTAACTTATCAAGATGTGGCCACTAAAATGATAGATGAGCATTTCTTGCAAGAAAGAGCCATTCTTATACCGAAAAATGAAACAATCCATAAAATAAATGACCATATACTAGACCTAATTTTAACAGAAGAAAGAACATACTTCAGCTCAGATTCAATTTGCCGAAACTCAACAAACTCTGGTGATGATGATGCTCTTTATCCAATTGAGTTTTTTAATTCATTGAAATTAACTGGCATACCAAATCATGCTCTTCGACTAAAAAATGGTGTTTCTATCATGTTGCTTCGCAACGTAAATCAAAGTGTTGGCTTATGCAATGGTACAAGACTTATTGTAACTCAACTTGGGAATGATTTGTGCAAGCTAAATTCATCACTGGAGAGAACATTGGCCAAAAAGTGTTCATTCCTCGGCTAATTTTATCGCTAAACGAATCAAGGTGGCCATTCAATCTCCGAAGGAGACAGTTTTTCATATCTGTTTGCTTTGCAATGACTATAAATAAAAGCCAAGGCCAAACATTAAATCATGTCGGTTTATATTTACCCAAGCAAGTTTTTTGTCATAGACAATTATATGTCGCTCTATCAAGAGTTACAAACAAAAATGGACTACACATATTGGTAACAGATGAAGAAGCCGAAGATCCAAGCCATGCAAAAAATATTGTGTATCCAAAAATTTTTGCTAATATAAAATCTTCTAATTGAATGGTATAAACATCACTTATTACTAAATTAAACAGCATAACACAAATTCTCTTTTTCTGCTTACTTTCATTCCTGACCCAATTTTAAAACAGTCTTTTCTTATGCTTAAAATTTTGTAGGTCAATGGATATCAAGAAGTACTCATTTCTGAGTGAACTTTCTACTGAACAAGACATACGGACCATCAAAACTAGAGTTATTTGCCTGTGGCAAGCAATCACTACAAAGACAAATGAGAACATCGGATGGGAATTGATCCTATTGGATAAAAAGGTAGGCATAAAATATATTTACATAAGACATGCATTTAACTATGAAATATAAAAATTTACCTATTCTAATGTTATAGATGACAATAATACAAGCCATTGCGCGCAATGCCCAAGTTGAAAAATTTAGACAAAAAATACAAGAAGGCCACTGCTACTTCATAACAAATTTTAAAGTTGTTCAAGCCTACTCAGAGTATAGAGCTATTCCAAATAATATGCAAATAATTTTCTATTTCACAACAATTCTTAGAGAAGTACAGACTCCAATGACTGAGATTCCACTATTCTACTTTCACTTTGCAGATATGCCTCTTATATCTGAAAGGTGCAATAAAAATACATGTCTGACAGGTAAAAAATAAAAATACACCACATATAGCTCAATATATTTTGTTCTCTATATTTGATATAATATAATTGCTTTTACCATTATTATAGATATCATTGGAAGGCTTAGTGGAATAAGTGAAGTGGAAAACATACAAGCAAGAGAAAAAATAATTCCTAAAAAAGATGTTGAGCTACTACTCGAAAGGCAAGTATCTTTACAACTATAAAAAAAAAAAAAAAAGATCTTTCTTCGCTATATTACACATACAATATTTATACACATGACTACATAAATCTTTCAGCAATGAAAAGATTAAAGTTATACTTTGGAAAAAAGCAACAAATGAGATCAGTTTTGAAAAGAATAAAGATGAAATCACCCCTTGCATCATTATTGTGATATCAACAACTGTGAAGATGTTCCAAGATAATAAAATATTTGCATATGTAATTGAGTCTTTTTAATTTCACAGCTAATTACTCTCATCTTTGACATGCAGATAAATACAACCTCTCCTCTACTAGTGCTACAAAAATTTACAAAAACATTGATATCCTAGAAGTAGCAAAACTCAAACAGAGGTATATATACTAACAAAACTTTAATTAAATAATGATAAATTTATTTAACATGTTAACAAATTTTAGATTCATAAAGGCAACAAGCTCAATACAATAGCTGTACTCACAAAGTGATGCATATAAACCCCTGCATGAACAAATATTTTATAATAGAAGAACACTACAACAGCTAAAGAAAATGCAGGGACAAATAGAAATCAATGTTAGTCAACATTACATACAATTATCATATAAATATTTTATCTCAAAACTAATATTCTTTTCTCTCTTCTATGTAGAATGTTGTCTTTGCAGTATGCGCAACTATTATTGTTGGTATTGAAGAGAGGTTTGGATGGTCCTACGTATCCTGCACAAACTGTACAAGAAAAGTAACAATATCAAACAACAAATACGAATGCAGGACATGCAACATCTCTGTTGACTACCCAATTCCAAGGTAATATATTCTTACAAAGCTGTAAAAATAATATAATTAATAAAGTCCCAAAATTATGATACTATTACATTATAGAATTAAACAAGGTTCAAGATTAATGTAAAGGTGAAAGACCATTTCGACACAGCAATAATGACTCTTTTTAACAGATAAGTTGAAAGCTTATTAGGAATTACTGCTTTAGAGTTGGCAAAAGATACAAATATTAGTTCAGTCGATATTCCTAATCAAGTTCAAGACCTCCTACACAAATCATTGGTTTTCAAAATTAAGTTGAATGACTATAATTTAAAAGAAAGCTTTCAAAATTATACAGTGATGAAGACTTATGAAGTAGATAAAAAATTAGAAACTGACTACAAAATCGCTAACTTGACAGAGGTAATTACATAATGGACTACTTTCTCTCAAACATGATATAATTTACAATTGTACTTTACCATTTTCTTAGTTATAGGACATGGTACATGACTCAAGCGATGATGATATCAAAGAAGTACAATCATCGTCATCTCTAAATCATTCTCAATCTTATAAAAAGTAAAGAATACTATCAAAGACTATATCAGAAAAACATGAACCAAAAATAGATACGACAGAATCAGAAATTGCAAACGAAGACAATGACATAACAACCTCTAAAAAGAAACGAAAGCTTCAAATTTTTGATGAAGACTGATAAAATTATTTTTTATTATATTAAATTTTTTATTATATTTTAGTATATTTTATACCGACTACATATCTTACTCTTTATTTTATATTTTTTTAAAATAATTTATAATAAAAAATAGTTTCTTTTGAGAAAAAAATACATATGATTTATTAGAAACCTAAAGCATTTGAAGTGCCACTTGGAAAGAATATCTAAAATATTATTTTTATATATTCGATCCTGGGCAACATATGAATCTTCGACTAGTTATAAAAATTATTAAAAATAATTCTAAATCTTTTAGAAAAATTGATCATTTCAGCAGGCTCGTGCCTTTAAATCTATTCAATATGCCACACCGAGTGCTAGTCTTTGTTGCCGAAGACATCCTAGGCTCGAGTCTTGTTGGGCAAAACGCGACTTGAAATGCGACCACGACCTCGGGCTGGTCGTACTCTTGAAAGACGTAATGGATTTCTAACCCTTGGGGACCCTGTGGCCCATGAGGCCGAGGTCGTCGGCCACGTCTTTTAGGGCATTGATGAACATGAGCTGGCCAGCGTGATGAGGTGGTCTAGCAGCATCTGGATGCAGTAGGCTGACACACGTTTGATGCGTTGCATCCACTGGATCACATTATGGGCGTTGGTGCAAGGGTGACCTGATCCTAATAGGACGAGTTTTATCTGATTGTAGTATATTCAAGATGGATACGAAAATAGTAAAGTCCATCCATCTTTGATGAAAAGGTTGATTTATATATTAAAAAAAATAATTTTTATAATTTTATCCGATTTGATCCACCCAACTGGCTCATCTTAATCTATACGTCTTACCCTAAGGATAAAATATCCCACCCGAGTGGGCAAGGTTGGATTCGGTCAAAACCTTAAGACTGCAAATGGATCAAATTGACTCATGATCCGATCCAACTCAATCCATTTAGATTCGATCTGATCCATTTTAAAGAACTCATGAAATCAGATCGGATTTTTAAATTAAATCTATTCAATATTTTGGATCGAGTCTGAGTTTACTAAATTTGGACCTGACCTGATCTAAATTTAGTATTAAATCTAATATATAAATTATAAAGTAAATTAAATAGGATTGAAATTTTAAATACTTTTGTAGCATTATTATTTTTTAAAAATTTTATTTAATTTAATTATTAAATTTTAAAAAATTATTTATTAATTAAAAATTAAAATAAAATAATATTTTATATATATATATATATATATATATATATATATATATATATATATATATATATATATATATTTATCATATGAATTAGATGCAATCAAAATTTATATTTGAATGGGATCTAAAATTTTTAAATTAAAATTAAATTATATATGAATCCGATCAAATCTAAATAATTTAATAAAATAAATTTTTTAATAATTAATTTAATTTAATTTTTAATTAAATTAAATTTAACTTTAAAATTTAATTAAAAAAATAAATTAGGACAAGATCACTCGTGACCCGATCCGATTTATTTGCTCCTCGATCTTAATCCGATCCATTTGCTCCCGGTCCCAGGAGGAGGAGGAGAGAAAAGGCCAACATGTACTCTACATGTGCGGGATGTTGGCGGTGAAACAAACTCCCAAACAAGTCTTCTTCGTTCTGCAATTGAGACTCCAGTTATGGTAGGGTGTTGGAGTCGGACTTCTACCAGCTTCCTTTATAATCTGCCATCTATTTAAGGCTGCGGCGTCTTCCTCAAAGGCTTAAAGATCGCCATTGATTAGTTGTCGTTCCCTTCCTTTCCTTCTTCAGATCGCCACCTTGCCGATTCTCTGTTCGCCTTAAAATCCTATCAGAGCTAGGGTAAGAGACTTTAATCTTTGATTATTTTCGTCCCCAACTCCTTGATTCTTAGACTCCCATCATAAGCCGACATATAACGAGAAAATCGTAGGATTTTGGTCAGGATCATGAACTCTCTTTTTGTGTAGATGTTCCCTATTTTCCTTCCTTTCAAAACACCGCTTGGTCGCTGTTTTGCCACCGTGCTACCATCGTGTTTGTCCGCTGGTCTTCCTGTAGTGAAGTGAAGCCCGCCACCAGCTGCAAGGCCGCCACCGTACGTCTTCTTTCCTTCCCCCGTTTTACCAAAGGAAAGAAAAAAAAAAAGAAGATAAAGAAAGAAAGAAAATGAAAAGAAAATGAAAAATCTCTCTTTCCCCACTTTCTTTTTAGAGTATTCCTCTCTCTCCGCTCTCTCTAAGGTTGCTGGATCTAGTAAAGGGTTTCTGATAAGGGTACGCAAGAAAACCAATCAAAACATACAACCAATCTAAACCAATAACCTTGGTTGTGTTTGGATCAAATTTTTTGAGATTTGATTTGGTTTTGTTTAAAAATTTTAAAAATCAAAAAAATTTGTTTCAATTTTAATTTTAATTTTTAAAAAATTAATTTAAACCAAACCAACACCCACCACCCCTCTTCCAAACTAGTTCGCTTATATTTCGGCTTATATTTTGGCCATTCAACCAATTTAGCTCATTCCATAAACTATCCATTTAGCCTATCTAATAAGTTATTCATTAAGTATAGTTAGAAAAAAATAAAATAAATAGTAGCCCATTTAGTTCATCCCATAAATTGCCTATTTGGCATAATTAGCCAAGTAGTCATGAACCAAAATAAACTGTTCAGTTTGATCCAGTTTTTCTTTATGGTCAGTTGGTTTCGATTTTAAAAAAACTGATACTAGTTGGTTTCGTTTGAAGATTGGCTCAAAACCAATATGAACCGAGTCGTGAGCATCTTTAGTTCCTGATCCATGGTAGCCGGGCTGCATGTGCCGGCCCTTACCTTGATCCTCATCGGATTTTCAAATTTGATTGTCTTTTATTGCTATTAAGTTACTTGTACCTTAGCCTGGACTTTAATCAAATCAAGTTGCTTTGATCAGACTAATTGGGGACATTTGGCATACCATTTGGTCAGCTTATGTCATCCTCTTAGTTTCTCTCTTCTTCTCTATCATTCTCTTTTTAATTAATTTATGAACCTGATGAAGGATCTCGAGACTTATTATTTTGAACTCCAGTTGACTCCGATAGAAAAACTTTGAACCATCCTATTAGCCGAATACTATATCTGCACATCATTCAAGCCTTTATCAAGCATTTTATGATCTAGCCTTTATCAATCTATCTTTATATCTTGAGCAACTTTGATTGAATACTTATAGTTGATTGAATTGATGGTACACTAACCTCCATTTTGGCTCTTATCAGGGACCATTAGATTTTATTATCCTCGATTGCCATAGAGCCAGCTATACCTTAGTTTGATCTTGATTGGATGAAGTTATCATGACCATATCAGACTCATGTTATTGGATGCAGCTATCCATAAATCTTGTTTTTCTATACTTTTCTATACCTTTCTGGTTATTGGATTTGATCCTATATAGGATGTAGTTATCTTGACAAGAAGATGTCCAATAATGAGATATTGTAATATAATCTATTAATTAAATATTTTTAAATTTTTTTTTGAAATTATTTGGATGTGTCGAAATATATGAGATAGATAAAGTTTAATTTTTTTCTAGATTTTTTGATAAATTATAATATTATTATATCAATAACTTTTGAATCATATCATTAATGATGTATGAATTTGATGAATAATATTTTTATTATTGATTATCTTTTATTTTGAAATACTATGATGATGTATGATAAAAATTATTGATTTTATTATGGATTATACTCGATTGATTTCGATATCAAATGATTATGTGTACTCTTATCAAACTAAAACATGAAATATGATTGTTGGGGATAAATCCCGCTCCTGCCGAAGCCCGGCCCGACGCTCAGCCCAATGTAACCAGTAGCCGCTGAAGAGCTTTAGCGCCAAGGTCCGGGCCGAACTGCCGCGCCAGGCCGAGCCCCTACCACGGCCGAACTGCCTAGAGGCCGAACTCCCCTGCGCCAAGGTCCAGGCCGAACTGCCTAGAGGCCGAACTCTCCTGCGCCAAGGACCGGGCCGAACTGCCTAGAGGCCGAACTCCCACCGCCAGCCGAACTTCCTGGCGGCCGAGCTCCTTGGACTCCAAGCGGCTGGACTTCTTCGGGAGACGGACTCCTCCCAGACGCCCGTTCGGCCATCCGAGCTCCTCCCGGGTTTTCCCTTCAGCCGAACTCTCCTACGAGCCCGAACTCCCGAAACTCCTTCGGGCCCCACGGCCGAACTCCTTCGGACCGACCCCAGGCGAGCCCCTGCAGCCGAACTCCTTCGGACTTCCCACGGTCCGAACTCCTTCGGACTGACCCCAGGCGAGCCCGTGCAGCCGAACTCCTTCGGACCGACTTCAGGCGAGCCCAAGTGGCCGAACCCCTTCGGACCGACCCTAGGCGACCGAACTCCTCAGCAAGCCCTGGCCGAACCAACTAGCAACCTAAGTCCTTCAACTGGCCAGCCGAGCCTCTTCGGGCCTCTCGGCGGTCGAACTCCTCGGCAACCGTCCCGCGGCCGAACTCTACAGATGGCCGACCCTTCAGCCAGTCGAACTCCCCCAGCTTCCCCCTCGGCCGAACTCTGTTACAAGTCTGAACTCCATTGGACGAACTGTCGCCTGCGGCAAGACCGGACGACGCCTTCCTCTCCGTACCGGACTCCGTGCGGCCCACGACTCGCCGGTATGGCTCCCACGATCCACCGGACGATGCCTTCCTCTCCGTACCGGACTCCATGCGGCCCACGACTCGCCGGTATGGCTCCCACGATCCACCGGACGACGCCTTCCTCTCCGTACCGGACTCCATGCGGCCCACGCCTCGCCGGTATGGCTCCCACGATCCACCGGACGACGCCTTCCTCTCCGTACCGGACTCCATGCGGCCCACGCCTCGCCGGTATGGCTCCCACGATCCACCGGACGACGCCTTCCTCTCCGTACCGGACTCCATGCGGCCCACGCCTCGCGGTATGGCTCCCACGATCTACCGGACGACGCCTTCCTCTCCGTACCAAACTCCATGCTGCCCGACGACTCTCTGCCAGACGGCACAGCCGTCACCATCAACTAAGCTCCGCTATAAAAGGACCCCTCCCGACGTACTAAGGCTAAGCTCTCTGAACTCTCGACTCTCTAAGCTCTCCTCGACATCTCTAAGCTCCGGAACTCATTCCGAGCACTCCATTACTGTTGGTCGGAAACTAACTTGACCGTCGGAGGGTCCTGCCGGAGCCACCACCCCACCGGTTCCGGACGGGACTTCGTTTCGCAGGTCCCCGACGGCGCCCAGCGGCCTCGATTGCGGCGACCTCCGGCGGCGACGGATTTCTGCACCAACAGATTGGCGCTAGAGGAAGGGCCTGAACCTTCGAGGTTCCCTTGTTCTTAAAGGAGTGCTCGGCGACGATTTCCTTCCCCTGCTCCGGATCTCTCTTCTCCCTCTTCAGTATTTCTTTTCTGGAAAGAAAAATGCCCCCCAGAAGAGCCTCGACCCGGAGGTCGGCAGCCTCCGCGGCCCGATCCCGTTCGGGTCCGTCCGCTCCCACTCCGGCCCCGGCGACACGGGCCCGCTCCGTACCCACGGTGGATGCGGAGCAGTTCGACCTGCTTGCCCAGCAGGTCCGCGATCTTACGGAGGCGGTGCGGGCGGTGCAGGCCACGCATTCGCGAGGTCCGGCGCCCACTCGACCGGCCCGGGGTTCCCCGGAGCCCGGGAACCCAGTCCAGGAGCGACCGATGTGGGCTACCCGACCTCCGGCCCTCGGAAGAGAAGGGCAGCCGGCAAGGAGCCCCTGCTCGGACCGCGGCTCGACCCAGGGAGAGGCTTCACACCTATTCCGCGAGAAGACCTTGGGGATTAAGGATCGCGAAGACTTCCTGGATCAGAGGCTCTTGGAGATGGGACGACGCATAGAAGAACTTCGTCATACTCCTTCCTCCCACGGTAACGATATTTGCACTGATCCTCCCTTCTCACAGAAAATTATGCAGGAACAGGTACCGTCGAACTTCAAGCTCCCGCATTTTGAAAGCTACGATGGGACCACCGACCCGGTCGACCATTTGGAGGCTTTCAGGACTACGATGTTGCTCCATGGCGCGCCTGATGCCATCTTGTGTCGGGCTTTCCCTTCTACCCTCAAAGGAGCAGCCAGGAATTGGTACTCGGCGCTTAAGCCGGGCACCATCCTGTCATTTGACCAAATGAGTCAACAATTCGCGGCCCACTTTGTCAGCAGCAAGCGGCCGCGCAGAGGCTCGGATTCCTTGTTGGCCATCAGGCAAAAAGAGGGGGAGCCCATCCGGGCTTACGTCACCCGGTTCAACGCTGCCGCGCTGGAAGTCCGGAACCTGGACCAATCGGTTGCTATGGCCGCGCTCAAGGGCGGCCTTCAGAAGAACGACCTGTTGTTCTCCCTGGAAAAGAAATATCCCAGGGATTTCGCTGACATGCTAGCTCGGGCGGAAAGCTATGCCCGGGCAGAGGAGGCTTTTGAGGCCAAGGATAATGAAGCTCGCGACAAGCGACGAGTAGGCAGAGCGGGAAGGCCCGCCGAAGAAAGAAAGCGCACCGAAGCTTGGCCGCGCTCCCGAACTCCGCCTGGTCGCGGGCGAGCCCGGACTCCACCTCAGGCTCGGGGGCGGGAAGCCACCGACGGAAGGGCACACCGAAGTCCCCCCCGACGCCGAAGTCCCCTCCGGCGCCGAAGTTCCCCCCGGCGCCGAGGTTCTCCCCCGCGACGAGGTTCATCTCCGCGCCAAGGTTCTCCCCTCCGGCGGCGTTTTCACAGCTACGCCCCCCTCAACGCCTCGACGGCTCAGGTGCTGCTGGAGATCAAGGGAAGACTTCCGGAGCCGGAGAGAATGCGTTCCCATCCCAGAAAATGCAACCCCAACAAGTTCTGCCTTTACCACCGTGACCACGGTCACGATACCGAGGAGTGCATCCAGCTCCAGGATGAAATCGAGGAGCTGGTCCGGCGGGGCAGGCTTGGCCGATTCCTGCAAAGACAACCTAAAGAGCGGGAAGATCGACCGAGAAGGTTGCCGCCGGATGAGGAGGATCGGCAGGATCGATCGGCCGCCTCTTGGCGTCATTAACACCGTCTCGGAGAGGACCGCAGCGGGGAAAGACCGACGGATCCGAGGGACCGGCGAAGAGGCAGAGGACCTCGGAGCCCGTGACCTTCACCAAGGCAGACGCCCAAGGGATCCGATTTCCACATAACGACGCGGTTGTAATCTCTTTAAACGTCGCTGATTATGATGTACGCCGCGTTTTGGTGGATAATGGAAGTTCGGCGGACATATTGTTTTATGATGCCTTCTTAAAAATGTCCCTACCTGACACCCGCTTAGGGCCTGTAAATTCCCCCCTGGTAGGATTTGCCGGACACGCCGTTCCGGTCGAAGGCATGGTGACTTTTGCGGTGACGGCGGGCCAATCCCCAAAATTGGCCAAGGCGTGGATCGACTTTCTGGTCGTGAAGACCCCGTCCGCCTATAATGCAATCCTTGGGCGACCCGGCCTAAACGCATTACGGGCGGTTGTGTCAACCTACTACTTAAAGATGAAATTCCCGACGAGCCACGGAGTCGGCGAGGTCAGAGGAGACCAGGCCCTGGCGAAGTACTGCTACTCAGTTGCCCTGCGCGGGGGAGACCGGCCCGACCCTTGCCTTGTTGATGGGCTGGACGTCCGCGACGACCTCACTGAAGAACGGGGCGAACCTGCGGAAGACCTCGTCCCTGTGCCCTTACACGACGGAGACCCGGGGCATGAGGTGCGGATCGGCTCCAACCTGGCGGCCGAGGTTAGGAGACAGCTCGTCGCTTTCCTCAGAAGGAATGCGGACGTCTTCGCCTGGGCTCCCAGCGATGATGTACCAGGGATCGACGCCGATGTTATAGAGCATCGGCTGGCCATCGACCCAAGGCACCGACCCATCAGAGAAAAGTTGCGCCACCAAGCCCCAGAGAGACAGAAGGCGGTAGCCGAAGAAGTGGATAAGCTCCTCGAGGCCGGACTCATCCGGGAGGTCAACTATCCGACCTGGGTCTCGAACGTGGTCCTCGTCAAAAAAGCAAACAACAAATGGAGGATGTGCGTCGACTTCAAGAAGCTGAACAAAGCCTGCCCAAAGGACAGCTACCCCCTGCCGAGGATCGACCAGCTGGTGGACGCCACCTCGGGCCACGAGCTCCTCACTTTTATGGACGCATTTTCTGGTTACAACCAGATACGCATGGCGCCCGAAGATGAAGAAAAGACCACCTTTATTACTGACCGAGGTCTCTACTGTTACAGGGTCATGCCTTTCGGACTCAAGAATGCGGGAGCCACCTACCAGCGCTTGGTCAATAAGGTCTTCAAGGGGCAGATCGGTCGCAACATGGAGGTGTACGTGGACGACATGCTGGTCAAAAGCCGAGCCTCGACGGACCACCTCGCCGACCTTGAAGAAACCTTCGATGCGCTTAGGAGGCACAAGATGAAGTTGAACCCGACCAAATGCGCCTTCGGCGTGACCTCCGAAAAATTCCTAGGATTCATGGTGTCGAGACGCGGAATCGAGGCGAATCCCGAGAAAATCCGAGCCATCCGGGAGATGACTGCCCCGAAAACAATTAAGGAAGTTCAGCGCCTGGCTGGGAAGGTGGCGTCCCTGAACCGCTTTGTCTCGAGGTCGGCCGAGCGGTGTCTGCCTTTCTTCCAGGTCCTCAGGCGACCGAAAGATTTTTGCTGGACAGCGGAGTGCAAACAGGCATTCGAGGAGCTTAAAAACTACCTCCTCGGCGCGCCCCCACTGCTGGCAAAGCCCGAACCTGGAGAAGGGCTGCTCCTATACCTAGCTGTCTCTCCAATGGCCCTGGCGGCTGTCCTGGTCAGGGAAGATGCGAAGGCGCAACAACCAGTCTACTACGTGAGCCGAGCCTTGAGGGACGCGGAGACCAGGTACTCCAAGTTAGAAAAACTAATTTACTGTCTTCTGATCACAGCCAGGAGGCTCCGACCTTACTTTCAGGAGCATACCATCACGGTCCTCACGGACCAACCAATAAGAGCCGTCCTCCACCGAGCAGACGCTTCAGGAAGAATCGCCAAATGGGCGATCGAACTCACGGAGTTCGACATCAATTACCGGCCCAGGCCATCGATCAAGGCTCAGATACTGGCGGACTTCGTGCTGGAATGCACCGCACCAGTTGAAGCCGAGCTTGAATCAAGCGAGGCTATCATCGGAGGGAGACCAGGCCCCAACGAAGCCGAGCTGCGGCGGTCGAGCTTCCCTGAAGAAAGGGCCGACCTTCTTGAAGGCGCCTGGGTTCTGCATGTGGATGGCTCGTCCAACTCTAGCGGGGCCGGCGCAGGGCTGGTCCTGGTTAGCCCCGAGGGGATCGTCACCGAGTACGCATTGCGCTTCGAGTTTCCCACAACCAACAATGGGGCCGAGTATGAAGCGCTGATAGCCGGGCTGCAGATAGCCAGGGAATTGAAGGTGGGTCGGCTTCAAGTCTATAGCGATTCCCAGTTGGTGGTCGGTCAGGTCGGCGGCAGCTACGAGGCGCGGGAGGAAAGCATGGTGATGTACCTCGGGAAGGTGAAGAACTTAATACCAGCCTTCGACAGCTTCGACATTCGGCACATCCCAAGGACCGGGAAATACAAGGGCCGACCTCCTCTCCAAGTTGGCCACCTCTGCCCCGGCCGAACTACCAAAAGAGGTGTTTCTGGAAACTCTGAAGTGCCCGACCACCGAGGAACCTCAGGCCGTCCTGCGGACGGACTTCGAGCCCAGCTGGATCGATCCACTGATCGCCTACCTCGAAGAAGGGGTCCTCCCTCACGACCGGAGAGAAGCTCGGAAGCTCAGGAGTCAAGCCTCCCGCTACGTCATGTACGAGGGCAGGTTATATAAAAGGTCGTACTCCCTCCCGCTGCTGAGGTGCCTCCGACCCTCTGAGGCCTGCATCGCGCTACAGGATGTCCACGAAGGACTCTGCGGAAGTCACGCGGGAGCCAGATCCCTATCGCAAAGACTACTTCGGTAAGGGTACTACTGGCCAACCCTACTTCGTGATTCCACGGAATACGTGAAGAGATGTGACCGCTGCCAGAAGAACGCCAGCGTGCAAAGGCAGCCGGCATCCGAACTCACTCCGCTCACTGCACCCTGGCCCTTCGCGCAGTGGGGGATGGACATCCTCGGCCCCTTTCCAACGGCGTCCCGGGCAACGGAAGTTCCTCCTGGTCGCGATTGACTACTTTACCAAGTGGGTCGAGGCGGAACCACTAGCGAAGATCACCGAGGCCAAGGTGCAGGACTTCGTCTGGAAGACGCTGATCTGTCGGTTCGGCCTGCCCCGAGCCCTCATAACCGATAATGGGCGACAGTTCGCTGGAGCCCGGTTTGCCGAGTTCTGCGAAGGACTAAACGTCTCCCACCACTTCACGTCGGTGGCTCATCCGCAAGCCAATGGGGAAGCCGAAGTGACCAATCGGACCCTGCTGCAAGGCCTCAAAACGAGGCTCGACAGGGCAAAGGGGGCCTGGGCAGACGAACTCTACCACGTCCTCTGGGCATATCCGAACAACGCAGAGGGTACCGACCGGCGAGACGCCCTTCGCCTTGGCCTTCGGCACCGAGGCAGTCATCCCGATCGAGCTCAAACTTCCATCTGCTCGAATCGTGGGCTTCAACGAGCAACTCAACCCCCAGGACCTCAGAGCCAACCTCGACCTTCTAGAAGAAAAGAGGGAAGCGGCCCGCATCCGGATGGCCACCTACCAATGGAAGGTGGCTCGGTATTACAATTCCAGAGTCAAAAACAAGCATTCAGAGCATTCAGAGTTGGGGATTTGGTGCTCCGACGAGCAGCCGTCTCTCAGCCCCAGAGTCAAGGGAAGCTCGTCCCAAATTGGGAAGGTCCGTACGAAGTGGTAGAGGTCGTCCGACCTGGAACCTATCGCCTAAAGGAGCTCGGAGGACTAACGCTTCCCCGACCTTGGAACTCGGAAAACCTGAGAATGTACCACCAATAGTTTCCCTCAATAAAACCTTGTTGCTCGACACTATCGTTTCAGGGTCGCTAAAAAAAAAAAAAAAAAAAAAAAAAAAAAAGAGAAGAGAAGAAGAAGCGAGCGGAAATGTCCCGCTAGGAACGGGAGGAGAACCTCGTCCTGGCGTGAGCAAAGTCAAAGGCCCCGTTCGCAAAGGACGGGATGGGGGGAGAAGCGAGGACGACGGTCCTCATGTGCCCCCACAGCCGGCTAGGAACAGGAGGAGAACCTCGTCCTAGCACGAGCAAAGTCAAAGGCCCCGTTCACAAAGGACGGGATGGGGGGAGAAAGCGAGGACGACGGTCCTCATGTGCCCCCACAGCCGGCTAGGAACAGGAGGAGAACCTCGTCCTAGCACGAGCAAAGTCAAAGGCCCCGTTCACAAAGGACGGGATGGGGGAGAAGCGAGGACGACGGTCCTCATGTGCCCCCACAGCCGGCTAGGAACAGGAGGAGAACCTCGTCCTAGCCGAGCAAAGTCAAAGCAAAGTCAAAGGCCCCGTTCGCAAAGGACGGGATGGGGGGAGAAGCGAGGACGACGGTCCTCATGTGCCCCCACAGCCGGCTAGGAACAGGAGGAGAACCTCGTCCTAGCGTGAGCAAAGTCGAAGGCCCCGTCCACGAAAGGACGGGATGGGGGGAGAAGCGAGGACGACGGTCCTCATGTGCCCCCACAGCCGGCTAGGAACAGGAGGAGAACCTCGTCCTAGCGTGAGCAAAGTCGAAGGCCCCGTCCACCAAGGACGGGATGGGGGGAGAGGCGAGGACGACAGTCCCCATGTGCCCCCACAGCCCGTTGGGAACAAGAGGAGAACCTCGTCCTGACGCGGGCGAGGTCCAAGGCCGAGCCCCAGAGTCTACGGCAAGCTTCACTACAGAAGACGAGGTCTCCTTCAGACCTCAGCTTCAACTTCGGTATCAGCATCAGCGGGAGACGGGATCTCCCCCAAGCGATCATAACCTTGACTGCAAAAGAGGAGGTCTCCCCCGAATCGACTTCGGTTGATGAAGGCAATGTCAACTCCGACCCTGACCACGGGGGGCAACATTGACTCCGGCCTCAACGTCGGCTTCACCAATTTTGGCTGGAAACGAGTCCCACTTCAACTCCAAACATCGACTGGGGATGAGACCTCCCCCGAGCTTCAGCTGCAACAAATGCGGAGCCTGGAAGGAGACTTCGGCAGTCGCCTATTTTGGTACTCCCTTCCTTCAATTTTTGAACTCGGAAGTGGGGGGGCTACTGTTGGGGATAAATCCCGCTCCTGCCGAAGCCCGGCCCGACGCTCAGCCCAATGTAACCAGTAGCCGCTGAAGAGCTTTAGCGCCAAGGTCCGGCCGCCGAGGCCGAGCCCCTACCACGGCCGAACTGCCTAGAGGCCGAACTCCCCTGCGCCAAGGTCCGGGCCGAACTGCCTAGAGGCCGAACTCCCCTGCGCCAAGGACCGGGCCGAACTGCCTAGAGGCCGAACTCCCACCGCCAGCCGAACTTCCTGGCGGCCGAGCTCCTTGGACTCCAAGCGGCTGGACTTCTTCGGGAGACGGACTCCTCCCAGACGCCCGTTCGGCCATCCGAGCTCCTCCCGGGTTTTCCCTTCAGCCGAACTCTCCTACGAGCCCGAACTCCTTTGGGCCCCACGGCCGAAACTCCTTCGGACCGACCCCAGGCGAGCCCCTGCAGCCGAACTCCTTCGGACTTCCCACGGCCGAACTTCTTCGGACTGACCCCAGGCGAGCCCGTGCAGCCGAACTCCTTCGGACCGACTTCAGGCGAGCCCAAGTGGCCGAACCCCTTCGGACCGACCCTAGGCGACCGAACTCCTCAGCAAGCCCTGGCCGAACCAACTAGCAACCTAAGTCCTTCAACTGGCCAGCCGAGCCTCTTCGGGCCTCTCGACGGTCGAACTCCTCGGCAACCGTCCCGCGGCCGAACTCTACAGATGGCCGACCCTTCAGCCAGTCGAACTCCCCCAGCTTCCCCCTCGGCCGAACTCTGTTACAAGTCCGAACTCCATTGGACGAACTGTCGCCTGCGGCAAGACCGGACGACGCCTTCCTCTCCGTACCGGACTCCGTGCGGCCCACGACTCGCCGGTATGGCTCCCACGATCCACCGGACGACGCCTTCCTCTCCGTACCGGACTCCATGCGGCCCACGACTCGCCGGTATGGCTCCCACGATCCACCGGACGACGCCTTCCTCTCCGTACCGGACTCCATGCGGCCCACGACTCGCCGGTATGGCTCCCACGATCCACCGGACGACGCCTTCCTCTCCGTACCGGACTCCATGCGGCCCACGCCTCGCCGGTATGGCTCCCACGATCCACCGGACGACGCCTTCCTCTCCGTACCGGACTCCATGCGGCCCACGCCTCGCCGGTATGGCTCCCACGATCTACCGGACGACGCCTTCCTCTCCGTACCAAACTCCATGCTGCCCGACGACTCTCTGCCAGATGGCACAGCCGTCACCATCAACTAAGCTCCACTATAAAAGGACCCCTCCCGACGTACTAAGGCTAAGCTCTCTGAACTCTCGACTCTCTAAGCTCTCCTCGACATCTCTAAGCTCCGGAACTCATTCCGAGCACTCCATTACTGTTGGTCGGAAACTAACTTGACCGTCGGAGGGTCCTGCCGGAGCCACCACCCCACCGGTTTCGGACGGGACTTCGTTTCGCAGGTCCCCGGCGGCGCCCAGCGGCCTCGATTGCGGCGACCTCCGGCGGCGACGGATTTCTGCACCAACAATGATTATAAAAAGAATTATGATTTGAGATGACTTAGATTCTCTGTCTGACTATGTTAAAGATTCTATCAATGAGGGCTAATACGTTGGTATTTGATTGGTCTTGAAAGGTTAATATGTTGTGATTTTTTTATTTAGACTCATCAGATGTGGCTTATACTAACACGCATCTGATTTTGTTTTACATATTTTAATTAATTTAGATTTTGACTAAAGATAAACCTTCAATAAAGTAATAAGGATATATTTGATGGTTAGATGAATTTGAGCTCTATTCAACCATCGTGTATACCGTCCGTCTCCAGTCCTATACTACATCTTATGGATGAGGTACTCTTATGGATGAGGTACATTATAAAAGATAAAGTGTTGCTCATCACTCATGAGAAGCATCCAGATAATTTTTTCTTATGATCATAGATTGTAGATCGTTGTAATTGCAGGCTTTGGATTGATGATTCATTTAAGATTTAAACAACAATGATTGGAGGTACAATTTTTTTCATATTAAGATTTATAATTTTTTATAATAAGTGATATAAGAGCCATTTTCATGCTATTTTATTCGATCAATGATATGCTATATTTTAAATTTATTTTTGATATATTAAAAATTATTATTGATGAATAAAATGAAGAATAAAAAGGATCATTGTTTCTTCACCATCGGATCTAGATCTATTTTCAAATTTAATAAATAATTTATTTTATTTAAAGTCTTTAATTAATTAATTAATTAATTTATTTTTGGGGGTTGGTTGTTATAAATAAATAAATAAAAGGAGAAATCAGGGCCGACGCCATTCATGGATCTTCCGCCGCCGTGCCCCTGTCCTCCAATCTGGGTTTTCTCCAGTGGCCGGACCTTCGGTCTGCATCCGGCGGCCACCCGTCTCCTCCTCTTTTAGCAGCCGTCATGCTGGCAATCACCCAAAAATTAAATTAAAAAAAAATAGAATGGCCGGTTCTTGGTAAATCGGGGTCCTCCCTCTTGATTGCTGGTGAAAATCGGCCGATGGCCTTAGGGAAATGGTGGCAGATCGTCGATTCGGGAATTTCTGGCGATCGTCGATCGGTTTTGGTGGGAGGAGCACTGGGCTGGGCTCCTCATCTCCGCCCGACCATGATATGCAGGGGAGGAGCGCCCGTTAGGGCTCCTTCTCCGTTGATCACCATTAAAGAGGCCTGTCGGCAGCACACCGGCGGTTGGGACGGATATCTCAGGCCCACCGACGGTGGTTGAAGACGGCCCATGCCTCACCTCCAGTGGACTTGGGCGAACATTTGACGATCGGCTATGAAAGATAGAAAGGAGGCAGACGACATAAGTTCCAGACGGATGCCGTCCCCTTAATCGCCGGGATTCAGGCCGTCCGGATGATGAGAAGCCAGCGGTCCATTCCGGTGCTCCAATGGCCACCAGCCAGATTTATTGGAGGGGAGAACCGCCGGCCTGGGCCTATCTTTCTCCCCGTCGATTCTCCATTAAGATCCGACCATCGCCGGCTTACCGGTGGTCGCGACGACCATCTCAGGCCGGCCGCCGAAGGTTGCCATCGGCCGGAGCCTCGCCGGCGGTGGATTTGAGAAGTTTCCCGCCGCTGGCCGTGGAGTTTCACTGGGTTTTGATCATGAAAAGGGGAGATGAGGATTAACGGGTTCGGATTTTTGGGTCACAACCCGAAACCCGAAATCCAGTTTGGACCCGTTTGATGAAAAGGGCATTTTTGCATTTAAGCCCTTATCAAAGTATATATTAAATAAAGGTCCCTTTCCATGTATGCAGGCTCAAGGGATTTTGCAATTTAGTCCCTCAAAAAGCAGTTTATTTCATAAAGGTCCTCTATAATTGATTGAAACTAGTTTAGAAAAGTTTTGTAATTTAGTCTTTGATAAATAATAAATCGCACAAAGATTCTTATAAAATTATACTTTAGCCTCTATACTAAAGATTATTACATAAAGACCCTTGAATTACTGTTTAGTCTTTATAGTAATTTTATTACATAAAGAATCTTTATTAGTTATGATAAGGTCTTGCTATATGATTCAATTGCATCAAAGTTTTGTTTGCACATTATATGGCTTATTTTTGTGCTACTAATTTGTTTACATGTAAATAAAGATTTATAGATTGATTATCATATTTTTAACAATGTGTTTAATGCCATATTGGAGTTAGTGGGTTTATTATATTTAGGAATAGCCACAGTATCCTAATATAATAAATACCATTTAAAGATCGTAAAATAAAGTATAATGGCATGTGAACAAAATTACAATTAAGTCATAGAATAATTTACTTTACCCATAAGGAGTGGTTATTTTTTTAATTTAATTGGAATAAGATGATAATTTAGGTATTGAGGATAGAATTTTTCCTAGATCTATGGGTATGAAAATTTTGTCTTTTGATATCTACGTTACTGGTCTTATTAATAAAGCATTGGTAAATTCTATACGTGATGCTCTTCTACCCATAGGAAGGTTAGGATTTACTACTGCCAAAGTTAAATATAAAAAAAATTTATTTATTTTGGATAAAGTTTAATTAATTTTATTATTTGATGATAAAGTAAGCATGTATTATTTATAGTATTAATTTTCATGATTATTGATAGCGGCATAGAAAATTTTTTTCTTAATGGATTAATTTTCTTGGAATAAAGAGATAAAAATAATGCTCATATTAGAATGTGCTGACCTTGATCTGATGTATCAAGTTGATGAACTTTCACTACTTATGGATGAAAGTACACTAAATCAAAAGAGCTTTTTAAGAATCGTGAGCTATTCAATAGACTCAGTTTGCTCTACAAGAAATTTAACTTAAAGTGATATATTAGGAGATTATGTCACAAGACTCATATTATTATATATGCTATGGAATAGAAATTAGTAAGCTCTTAAGGTAAAGGCCAGCATTCGTAAGTATATTATATAAATAAGAGACATCGCAGTATAGTTAATATGATATTAAAGTTTTTATATTAGATATTTTTTTAGTCCACTTTATCTTCGCTACTTTTCCATCAGGTCAATCTCTTTAAGATCTCCTACAGTATATACAATGAGGAATGGACAGTTAAAGAATTACTGACCAAATATGTGTACAAGTAGAGAAGAGATTGAGTTAGAAGAAGATAAAGAGTATGAACTTTGATTCACATTAAGTTAGTGAAAAAATAAGTAAAGAAAAGAATGTACCTAAGGTACCGAAGGGTCAAGAGAAAAATATTTATTGTAGCATTAGGTAAAGTCATTAATAAGATTATCAAATACTTTTTCTATAAAAGAAAGAGATACCTAAAAAAAATCTGCATAAAGTATAAAAGATGGCTGTAAAAGAAAAACATCATTTACTATTGTGTATATTTTGAATTTAATTTAGTAAATATTTTTTATTTTATCTAATGGACTGACTTTAGTGCACTTATGCACATTGCCAACAAGTTTCAAGACTTTCTATTAAGAAAATCTCTAACTGAAAGTAAACGGTTTGTTCTTATTAAAAAATAAAAAGTCTTAGATCCCGTAGTAGGTTTTCATTTTGAAAATATTTCTATGTTATAGCATCAAGTTTGAAAAGAGTCATAAGGCTAGTGAACAAAATAATCTTAGGATCATCAAAGTTCACTGATTTTATAATATATAATAATTACATAAAAATAAAGCAAATATACACATATAAGGGTATTAGAAGGAGTGAAGAAATTTTGAAATTCATTCATACTATTTTATGCAAATTTTTCTACATATCTAATAGAGAAAAAAATTTTCATACTCATTGGTGATAATTCATTTGATATATTTATATCTTCTGTTTGATGGTGCTGATGTTTTAAGGCCTATTAAGGAATTTGAAATAGAGGTAGAAGGATAATAAAAAAAAAATGATTAAAGTAGTTAGATATGATATAGATGATAAGTATTATGGTAGATATACTAAGATAGGATAATAGTCAGAACCATCAGTGAAATTCCTAAAGATATAAGGCACTGTACTCTAGCACACAATGCTTAGTACATGATATCAAAATTGTATAGATTTTATTATCCATCTTCTACATCATAGATAGTAGAAAATTAATAAAGCTAGATTCTAGAGATTGTCATGTTTAGTGGGAGTGGAGGTCCTTAGGATATTGTCTTAAAAAAATACTTAGCCTATAAAGTAGACTGAAGTAACAGTTCCTATTATTATTCTTGAGATAATATTCAGGAGGAATCATCACTTCATCAAGCTCTACTCTATAATGTTTATATTGCCAAAGAAGTAATTGTCTAACTACCACCATAAACGGATCAAGTGATAGTTTTTTAGAGATCTATTAAAGTAAGAAAATCTGCTATACCTCTAGTTTATATTGTGTATCTGACTAATATGGATAAAAATGTTGATGACCTTAAGATATTCTTACAAGCCATGAGTGGTGTAAACACCTTCAATGATTGGATGCCTTAAAAGAAGAGCTAGGCTTTATGGATAATAACTATATCTGGGAATAAGATTGAATGATATAAAGTCAGACTTGTGGTAAAGAGATTTACACAAAAGAAAGCATTGACTATTCTTTTAGAATTGTCATGGTCCTAATAGCTCATTTTTTGACCTAGAGCTACATCAGAGGTTGTAAGAATATTCTTCTTTAACAGTGATCTAGAGGAAGAAATTTATATGGTACAATACATGAGAAATTTTATGGTCAGTAGATAAAAACATATAGTTCGCAGATTAAAGAAATTCAATTATAAACTTAAATAGACTTCCACACTATGGTATCTAATTTTTAATTGGATCATCATTATTTTTGGGCTTAAAAAAAATTTTATATATCTGAAGGTCAGTGGGAGTAAGTTCATAGTATTCTACTTGCCAATAGTAATTTAGATCTACTTAAGAAAACTAAATAATTTTTATCTCTGAATTTTAAGATGTAAGATATAGGTGAAGCCACTTTAGTTATCAGTATTCAAATTCATACGTATAGATCCTTAAGGCTACATGGACTATCTTAAAGGACTTACATCTCTAAAATACTAAATTGGGATAGAAAAATATTCCTCTATGTGCGTTCATAATGTAAAGGGTGATACGTTGAATAAAGCTCAATAGCCAAGAATTAAGATAAAGATAAAAAAAATAAAGTTCATAACCTATGCATCTAGTATTGTTAACCTATGCATATGTTCATATGGGTGCAGATATTATTGCATCAATGTTTGTACATAATTAACATGATCCTAGATTAGAGCATAAAAAAGTTGCAAAGAAAGTCATGAATTACTTATAGGATATAAAGTTTACATGCTCATATATAGTCAGTTTGATCATCATAAAGTAATAGACTATTAGGATTTGGATTTTACTGGATGCACCAATAGTAGAAAGTCTATTATTGAGATATTTTTCTACCTACAGGAGGTGCTATGTTATGAATGTATATAAAATAAGATTTTGTTTACTACATTCAATATAGAAGCAGAGTACGTAGCCTATATGAGATTTTCTTACAAGCTATAACATTGTAAAATTTTATCACAAAACTTAAAGTTGTTGATTCTATTAGCAGACCAATAAAGAGATATTGTGATAATATCTTTTGTAAGTATGATTCTTGTTGGGGATAAACCCTGCTCCTGCCGAGTCAGCCTGATGCTTAGCCCAATGCAATCAATAATTATGGAAGAGCTTCAGCGGTCAAACTTTAGTCGAACTCCTTCGGCTGGTCGAACTTTTCAGTGGCTGAGCCCTAGTCGAACTCCCCCCAACGATCGAATTTCTGCTGAACTTCTCAGGAGCTGGACTTCTCCAGAAGCTGAACTCCTTTCAGACTTCTCCTTCGATCAACCTCATATGGGAGCCGAACTTCCTCCGATCTCCTCCTTCAATCGGACTCCTACGGGAGCCGAACTCCCTTAGAACTCCTCCTTCAATCGGACTCCTACGGAAGCCAAACTCCTTTCGGATTTTTTTCTTCAGTCGGACTCCTATGGGAGCTGAACTTCCTCCGAACTTCTCCTTCAGTCAGACTCCTACGGGAGCCAAACTCCTTCAGGATCCTCTCCTTCAGTCGAACTCCTATGGAAGCCGAACTTTCTCTGAACTCCTCCTTCAGTCGGACTCCTATGGGAGCCGAACTTCTTCTGAATCTCCTCCTTCAGTCGGACTCCTATGGAAGCCGAACTTCTTCAGGATTTCCTCCTTCAGTCGGACTCCTATGGGAGCCAAACTCCTTCCAGATCTCCTCCTTCAGTCAGACTCCTGCGGGAGCCGAACTCCTTTCAAACTTCTCCTTCAGTCCGACTCCTATGGAAGTCGAACTTCTTTCGGATCTCTCCTTCAGTCGGACTCCTATGGAAGCCAAACTTTCTCTGATCTTCTCCTTCTATCGGACTTCTACAGAAGCCGAACATCCTCCAAACTCGAACTCCTACGGGAGCCGAACTCCCTCCGGATCTCCTCCTTCAGTCAGACTCTTACGGGAGCCGAACTTCTTTCGAATCTTCTCCTTCAGTCGGACTCCTATGGAAGCCAAACTTTTTTTGGATCTTCTCCTTCAGTTGGATTCCTATGGGGAGCCGAACTCTCTCCGATCTCCTCCTTCAGTCAGACTCCTACAGAAGTCGAACTCCTTTTTGGATCTCTCCTTTAGTCGACCTCCTATGGAAGCTGAACTTCTTCCGAATCTTCCCTTCAGTCGGACTCTTACGGGAGCCGAACTCCCTCCGATTTTCTCCTTCAGTCAGATTCCTACAGGCGCCAAACTCTCTCCGAACTCTTCCTTCAGTTGGACTCCTTCAGGAGCTAAACTTCTTTCAAACACCTTCAATCGAACTCCTATGGGAGCTGAACTCTCTCCGCACTCCTCCTTCAGTCGGACTCCTATGCTCCTCCTTCAGTCGGACTCCTATGGGAGCCGAACTCCTTATGAACTCATCCTTCGATTGAACTTCTTTCAAACTTCTCCTTCGATCAAACTCCTTTAGTAGCTAAACTCCTTTCGGACCTCTCCTTCAGCTAGCATTTCTTCTGGATGATCCCCTCTAGTCGTATTCTCTTAGGAAGTCCGAACTCCTCTGAAATTGATATATGTTGGGGTTCTTCACCAATATGGCTATTAAATCTCAACGAATGATCGCCATCAGTTTGCTATAGGCAATGCTACAGACGGTGCCTCCCCATGATAGACTCCGTTAGGCCTCGAACGGCTCGCTATTGGATGGTATGACTGTCACTATCAACCTGACGACACCTTCCTCTCCGTACCGAACTCCATCAGACCTCGAGCGACCTACTGTCAGACAGCTGTAGCTGTCACCATCAATCAAGCTCTGCCTATAAAAAGGGACCCTCTAGATATATTTTTTCTAAGCTCTAAGCTCTCCTTTTCTTTCTAAAACTCTGCCGAGCTCTCGTCTGATTACTCCATTTCTGTTAGCCAGAAGAGCTGACTTGATCATCGGAGGATCCCATCGGAGCCACCGACTTCGAATGGAATTTTATTTTGTAGATCATCGATGGCGATCTCGTCCTCCTCTATCTTTGAGGTACCCTTATTCTTAAAGGAGTGCTTAGTCGATCCTACCGACCTTCTTCTCCAGGGTTCATCTTTATCCTCTTCCTCAATCTCAAGAAATGCCTCAAAAGAAGGTGACTATCCAAAGATCTACCGCTTCTGCCATCAGATCTGAGTCGGATCCATCCATTTCTGCTCCATCATTGGCAGTTGAATCTCCACCTCCACCAGCAACCATGGTAGACCTGGAGTAGTTCAATCTATTGATGCAGTGGGTTCAAGGCCTCACTGAGATGGTGCAGACCATGTGGCAGCTCCTGGTGGTGACTCCATCAGGATGTCGAAATTCGATCCCAAGAAAGAGCATTTGGCCTAGTATATCCATCGCCCTTAGGAAGGAGAAACAGAGAGCAGAGGATCCATGTTTGGATCATGATTCTCCTTCGAAAGAGAGATAGAGAGCAGAAATTCTCTCCTCAGAAGGTTTTGCAGGAGGGTGGAATGAAGTTCGACTGCGCTCACGGCCTCCCCCCGAGCATAAGTGAGGCCGAACTCTCCATCGAGCTGATCATTAAGAAAGCTCTGATAAAAGGATATGAAGTTCTCCTCCAGGAGGTTTTGTAGGAGGATGGAATGAAGTTCAACTGCACTCAAGGCCTCCCCCCGAGCGCAAGCGAGACCGAACTCTCCCTCGAGCTCGTCACCAAGGAAGCTTCGACAAAAGGGTACGAAGTTCTCCCTCAGGAGGTTTCGCAAGAGGGCAAAATGAAGTACGGCCATGCTCACGGCATCTCCCCGAGTGCAAACAAGGTCGAACTCCCCCTCAAGCTCATCACCAAGGAAGCTCCGATAAAAGGACATGAAGTTCTCGCCCAAGAGATTTCACAGGAGGGTGGAATGAAGTTCGACCATTCTCACGACCTCCCTTCGAGTGCAAGCGAGGCCGAACTCCCCCTCGAGCTCGTCACCAAGAAAGTTTCGATAAAAAAATACAAAGTTTTGCCCTAGAAGATTTTGCAGGAGGGCGGAATGAAGTTCGATCGTGCTTACGGCCTCCCCCCGAGTACAAGCGAGGCCGAACTCCCCCTCGAGCTCGTCACCAAGGAAGCCCCAACAAAAAGACATGAAGTTTTCTCCCAGGAGGTTTTATAGGAGGGCGGAATGAAGTTTGGCCACGTTCACGGCCTCCCCCCGAGTGCAAGCGAGGCCAAACTCTCCCTCGAGCTCATCATCAAGGAAGCTCCGGCAAAAGGGCACGAAATTCTCTCCTAGGAGGTTTCATAGGAGAGTCGAATGAAGCTCGACCATGCTCACGAATCCTCTCTCCGAGCGCAAGCGAGTCCGAACTCCTCGAGCTCGTCGTCAAGGAAGTTCCGATAGAAGGGCACGAAGAAGTTCCCCCAAAAGGTTTCACAACTACATCCCCCTTAATGCTCCATAAATGCCGGTCTGAAGCAAGCCAAGGGCGCTCCCATAGCCAGAACCACCAATGATGGAAGAACAATAAGGAGGTCGGCCGCCTCTCGACATCATCAACACTATCTTTGGGGGGGCTTGGTACTTCAATGAGCCATTATCTTCCAGCCTCAAAGCCAAGAAAAGCTTGCTCAGAATTGAGAAGGCCAGCATAAAATAGAGGAGGTCGTCCGGTCCGGGACTTACCGCCTGAAGAAGCTCGGAGGAACAATGCTCCCACTAAAGAAAAAATTCTGATTTTTTATATCAGATTCGTTCAGATTTGATTGGATCAAGAGAGATATTTCAAAAAATTTTCTCATATATCCAAATCAGATTTGAGATATTTCAGATCTGATTTTATAGATCTAATAAAATAAAATAAAAATAAATTAAATCTAATTTAATTTGTACCTTTTGTTGGGTAATCATATTATCCTGTGATGATCCTGATTACTTGAGGTTCTGGATCTAGCCACGCAAATGCTTGCCCTCTATCGGTATTCACTCAGGCTGAATCTGGAGATCTTCTTCTTCTTTTTGACTTCTCCAAATATCCGATCTAGATCTAATTTAGAGGATCTTCAAAACTCCTTCAGTTTTGAAGATCAGTAGTCATCTTTATAGCAGTGTTGCCTTCTTTTCTCGTTAGCTTTCTCTTGCCTGGATCGCACCAAATTGGAGCCCAACTTTTCTTGGGCGTGGAGAGGAGAGAGAGAACCAAAAGATGGCATGGAGGAGGGAGAGGGGCAGCCTTGGGGCATGGGCTAAGAGAGAACTCTTTTAAAAGTTGGGCGCAGATAGAATTTATATAAACCCTACTGTGCCATGAAGTGCCACATCATCCCGGCCAATCATGTTGCTTCGTGCAATCAGATCTAAATCTGATTGATGGGATGATATCACCTAATCCAATCAGATGAGAGCCCCCTCTATTCATCCTTAGGTGGCGCCAAGACTGATCAAAGCTGAGTCTTAGGCGCCTTCCTAAGTTGATTCAATGAAGCAATCTGGAGTCCCATCCGTATGAGACTCCAGTCGTTCCTATCCATAGATGCACGTCTCCTTAGGCGTGCACCCCCTTCTTTTTAATTTCTAGCAAGGGGACAAGCCCCTATCTGCTCTCCTATGGGTGCATGACATATGGGCAGATGTCCAAGGGTCAAAGGTCAATGTTTGATCAAAGTTAAAAAATAAGAATTAGTAGGTGACGAAAAATGGTAGATGTTGTCTCAAATTTATCTCATGAATTACGATAACTCTTTTCTGATCTGAACAAGCTCCAATCAGATCAAGTAAAGGTATCTGAGTGAGCACAAATATATTTGATTCAGTCGAGACAATTTTTAATGATAGTAGAAGGAGAACATTAGGCTCAATCATGTGCTAGCATGATTTTCTTGAACCTAATTGAATCTAATTCAAATCAATTGAACTGGATTAGTCCGATTGATGATATCCAGATTCAAATTCTTGTTTGTGTGATCCAGTTAGGTTTAGTTCTATATGGTAATGGGATATGTCATGATCTCTATCATCGACATCATCGAAACTTCTTTCGATGGATTAGAACTCTTCACAACTAGAATGATCGATCATCTAAATCATTCTAATTGCTCTCAAAATCCATCAGTGACACCTAGCAGTATATAGTGATAATTCATCAAAATTGAAAATGAACCGCTTGGTGTAGCTACTTGTGTGATTAAGTTCTTCTATCTTGTGCTCCGATTAGATTAGGGTTAAGGTGAACTCGTCAAACCCTAATTTCTATCATATGATTTAATTATTCGATTCAAGTCCAATGTGAAAACCTTAATAGAAACTCTTTCTATTATTTTACTCTGCCATGGCCATGGGCTTATGGACTTGATTCTCATGATTATCATAGGGCTGCTCCTCATCCACCGAGATAGATAGATTCCTTCTTGGTGCAATCCAATTTCTATAATGAACATGCTATAACCAACATACACCTTAGGATTCCGAATGGCTAGAAGATCGAGTCATGGTGTAGTCAAACTATAACACCTTCATGGTGAACTACTGATGCACCTCAAGTCAAAGAACCAAACACACCACTACAGCTTCGAGTCAGTCATCTATGAGAAGGTAGACTTTCTTATGACTGCTCGAGGTGGTCATGCTTAGTGCCCTCATTCTCTAACGAGTACCTGTACTCTCGCTTCAATATCTCTATACTATAGACTCAAGACTCATCTACTATAAAGAAGTGATTGTACACCAACCTTCCGAATCAATCATCATCCTCATGATGATCCTACGATCGGAAGCATTTTGTGAATTAATAAATGAAAGTTCATGTCTTAAATTTTCAACTCTTGAAAATATGAATTATCATTATCATTAACTCAAGGGATGTATCACAGACACTAAATATACATTTGTAATAGAAAATAATCTATTTTATTATTTATAGTTAAAATTATAATTTTGTCCCTAAAAGTGTATTACAAGTGTCAGCTAATTTTGGCTTCTAGGACACACATATCTAACAATCTCCCACTTGACCTAAAGCCAATTGACTATAAATCTAAGTTCCATCTTCTCAAGGTGGGATTTGATCTTCTGCTAGCCTAACGACTTTGTAAGCGGGTCCACCTCATTGTCAGCGGAGTTGACTCTCTTGACCTCGACGTAATCCTTCTCGAGATAATCATGGATGAGGTGGTATCGTCGTTCGATGTGCTTAGATTTCTGGTGAGACCTCGACTTCTTAGCAAGGGCTATGGCGTCATTGTTGTCGCAGTATAGAGGAATGGCATCTGATGGCATCACTCCAATCTTTGCAGCAAACTTCTTGTACCAGAATGCCTCCTTTGCAGCTTCTGACGCAGCAATGTATTCTGCTTTCATGGTGGAATCCGTTATCACAATTTGCTTGAAACTCTTCCAACTGACAGCACCACCATTACACACAAACAGACTCTCAGATGTCGACTTTCAATCATCTACATCGGACATAAAATCTGAGTTTGTATATCCTTAGACTTGGAGTTCTCCATTACCAAAGTCTAATATTATATCCTTAGTTTTTCTTAAGTACTTAAGGATACATTTCACAAAAGTTCAGTGTTCTTCACCTAGATTCGACTGATATCTACTCATGACACTCACAGTATGGGCTATATCAGGTCGTGTACATAACTTGGCATACATGAGGCTCCTTATTACTAAAGCATAAGGAATCTTGCTCATGCTTTCTATTTCCTCAGGTGTGCTAGGGCACATCTTCTTGGAAAGATGAATGCCATGTTTGAAGGGTACCAAACCCCTCTTAGAGTTTTTAATGCTAAACCTCTTTAGCACTTCCTCTATGTACATCTTTTGTGAAAGTCCTAGCATCCTATTCGGTCTATCTCTATAGATCTTAATTTCTAGAATAAAGGATGCTTCACCTAGGTCTTTTATGGAGAATTTTTTGGATAACCATATTTTAACTGTGGTCAACATAAGAATATCATTCCCAATAAGGAGGATATCATCTATGTACAATACGAGGAAGACAACAGCGCTCCCACTGATCTTTTTGAAGACACATAGTTCCTCCTCATTTTTGATGAAACTAAATGATTTGATCATATCATTAAAACAAGTATTCCAGCTCTGAGATGCTTGCTTAAGTCCATATATGGACCTTTGTAGCTTGCATACCTTGTGATCAGCATCATTGGATGTGAAACTTAGCAGCTATTCTATATAGATATCTTCCTTAAGATATTCATTTAAGAATACTATTTTTTCGTTCATTTACCATATTTCATAATCGAAATAGGCTGCAATAGCAAGTAATGTGTGGATGGATTTTAGCATAGCTACTGGCAAAAAAGTATCCTGATAGTCAATGCCTTCGCGCTGACTATAATCTTTTACCACTAATCTAGCTTTGAATGTCTCCACATTTCCATTTGCACTAATCTTTCTCTTGTAGATCCATTTACATCCAATAGGTACTATACCTTTTGGTGGATCTACCAAGGTCCAGACTTGGTTTGAGTGCATTGAGTCAATTTTTGACTTCTTTTCCTCTAGCCATTTTTCAGAGTCGATATCCGATATTTTCTCGTTATAGGTTTTGGAATCATCACCATGAACCCCATTATCTATGAGGAACATTTCCTCTACTTCCTCTGAAATGGTACCTAAGTACCTCTCAGAGGGTCGGAAAATTCTTTTCGATCTACGAGGTGGAGGAGGTAGTGATTATATTGGCTCTATTTGATTTAATTCCATTTGGTCCTTAGCTCGTTGCTCTTGTGAGGCTTTCTTATCGAGCTTGATCGCTTTCCAATGCCGTGATCTTGAATAAACTATTTTTCAAGAAAGATGGCATATCAACTCACAATCACATTATGATCTTCTGGAATGTAGAAATAATATCCTAATGATTCTTTAGGATATCCTATAAATTAAGCTCTAAAAGACCTAAAGTCTAACTTGTCTGCTTGTTGTCTTTTGACATGAGCCAGACAATCCCAAATTCTGAGATGACTCAGACTTGGTTTCTTACCATGTCATATCTCATACGATGTAGTAGAAACGATTTTAGAAGGAACCCTATTCAGTAAATATATTATAGTTAACAAAGAGTGTCTCCAAAGATAATCAGGGAGGTCTATGAATCTCATCATAGATCGGACCATATCTAATAGGGTCCGATTCCTTCATTCTAAAACTTCGTTGAGTTGAGGTGTTCCAAATGGAGTATATTGAGAGACTATGCCATTTTTCTTGAGATAGTTCAAAAATTTTTGACTAAGGTATTCACCTCCTCGATCTGATCGAAGAATCTTAATGAATTTTTCAGTTTATTTTTCTACTTCATGTTTGAATTTCTTAAACTTTTCAAAAATTTCAAACTTGTATCTCATAAGATACACATATCCATACCTAGATAATCATCGATAAAGATAATAAAGTAGATAAAATTACCTCTAGTCGGTACATCAAATGGGCCGCACACATCAGTATGTACTAGGATAAAAAGATCCATGGCCCTTTCCTCATGTCCTACAAAAGGAAGCTTAGTCATTTTTCCATGAAGATAAGATTCACAAATTGGATATGACTCGAAAGTCAACAAACTCAATAGCTCAATTTTCTTCAATTTATTAATCCTATCTTTTGCTATATGACCTAGTCTAAGGTGCCATAGATACCTATCATTTGGATTATCCCTAGGTTGTTTCGTAGCATTCACATTTTACTCGATATTAAAAATAGATACATCAATATGTAACTGATAAAGACTGTTAATAAGAAAACCACTTGCAATTTTATTTCTTTCATAAAGAACTATTACTATTAAATCTCGACAAACGATCGCCATCAGTCTGCTACAGATGATGCTACAGGTGGTGCCCCCCGTGATAGACTCCATCAGGCCTCAAGTGGCCCGCTACTGGACGGTATGGCTGTCACTATTAGCCTAACAATATCTTTTTCTTCGTACCAAACTCCACCAAGCCTCGAGCGGCCCACTACCAGATAGCTGCAGCTGTCACCATCAATCAAGCTTCGTCTATAAAAAGGGATCCTCCAGATATATTTTCTCTAAGCTCTAAGTTTTAAGCTCTTTTCTTCTTTTCAAAATTCTATCGAGCTCTCGTCTGAGCACTTCATTTTTATTGGCCAGAAGAGCTGACTTGATCATCGGAGGATCCTGTTGGAGCCACCACTACCGACTCTGGACGAAACTTTATTTTGTAGGTCATCGATGGTGACCTCATCCTCCTCGACTCCAGCATGATCTGACGTCAATCAGATTCTACACTAATAATTCTCTTACAGTATGAAAGAGTACAACCACTAGTAGGTATATTCGTGTAAGATACTTGGCTCTTTATGAGAGAATAAAGGACATAATATCTGTGAAACATATCATATAGAGCTGATAATTGTAGACCCATTGACTAAAGAACTTATTTTCAAAATTTTAAGGGTCAGGTGGATCATATAGGAATACAACTCATTTGGTAGTTGATATATATTGGATGCTATGTATAAAGTCATTACATTAGGTTTTGTAATTCAATTTATTTTATACGGATCAGCTATCTATCATGTGATATAAAGTTGACTAAGGTATAGACATAAAATTTTGTCTATTCATAAAGCTAAAGTTTCACATAAAGAATTTGGTTATAAGGTATCATTAGTTTTGTAATATGATAGATCACGATACCATCATTAAAATACCATAATTACTAGTTTAGTCCGACTTCTTTTAAAATAATTAAGAGCACGTAGATA